>OY288207.1:7826657-8364242 GCA_958449745.1 Ochropleura leucogaster | reverse complement strand
GAGTAAGATTTCGATCGCCCACGGTCACTATAGTAAAGAGTTTCGAAGTACACTCCTACGACTTCCACATCCGCGGGAAGACGCAATAAACACAAGACAATTTTTATTAAAAAAAAAAAACGTTGCCCCCACATTAGGAATTTCTCCTGTATCGTAGGTGCGTTTACAAACATTTAAACTAACATACACAAACAGCCAGACCCGAAACAACTATCTGCAGGGCACACAAATATTTGTTCCGTGCGAGAATCGAATCCGCGACACGCAGCGCAGCAGTCAATCGCTTAGCTACTGCACCAACCGTGCCATCAAAAACAATTAAATAGCTAGTAATCGTCGGCGATATTGGCGAGGCACTTTTCGTTTAAAAAGTTAAATAATCAAAGTGCCACGATGAAGTGTATTTACAGATATCAAAGTGTCATTCTTGTGTTTTCTTCGCTAAGTACACAATTATTGAGCAACAAGTTATTATATAAAAAGGACCTCTGACCCTAACTTAATCATGATTAAATATTGTATGTAAAATTTTAAATAGAGTGTGTAAGCAATCATACATACTACTTTAAATGTATGTGAACACCATTTTCAAATACAAACTAAGATACCGTTATGAATAAATTATAGTTGTCGTAAAAAAACTAATAAGAAAGAAACAGAAGTAATCCTTACTATCCTTACTAATATTATAAAAGCGAAAGTGAGTTTGTTTGTTTGTATGTTTGTTTGTTACCTCTTCACGCTTTAATGGCTGAACCGATTTGGATGAATTTTGGTACAGAGATAGTAGGGAACCAGGAGACGGACTTAGGCTATTTTTTTAAAAAAAGAGTGGGATATGAGGAAGAAAGAGGGAAAACTTAGCATTGCTATTACAAATCAATAAGGCGCTACCGAATTTAACGCGAGCGAAGCCGCGGGCAAAAGCTAGTAGTCTAATATTTTCAGCATTACCCAAAAATCGGGCATAACCTAGTGCCTATAATCGTTTGCCCATGTAAGAGCATCGTATAAACTGACCGAGTTTTGGAAACCGAATATTTTTGGGAAATGAAGTTGGTATCAAGGAGCATGCTGGGTTGCGGTTGTTTGAAAGAGATATTGTGGCCCCGGAACATAAAGGGCAAAAGAAGCAACATGGGTGCGTTTCAGTCAGTACAAGTCTGATCCTCTCTCTGCTCTCCTGCGCTCCGCCTAGAGCGGGGGATGATATTCATTTAAAAAAAATAGGTATCAAGGAAGACCTGTTTTGCTGCTCATGTTAAATAATAGGGGGAAGAGCCTGAGTAGCTCGTCGTTTAATAATAACAGCTGCATGAGTCCAAGGTAAAGCCGCGCTTGCCAAGGTCGGTTTGTGGATGGGTGACGATAATTCTGTAGGTGAAAAGTGAAGGGCCTTAAGTCACATTTTATAAAGTATTCAGTAGAGCTCATTAAAGATGGCCATACCTGAAATTAGATATTAAAATCGACACAGTAAGAAAAATAATTATCATATCATTGTCAAATAAAAAGTATGATTATGATGGATACTTAAGCTATTAAATTGAGATATTTTTTTAATAAATATAGTTCCTTAAGGCTGTATTATCGGACTTAAGGTTCTTTAACTTTTAAGATTTATTATGATATCTTATAGTATGACGGTACTTACGTCTTTCCTGTATAGTAATTTTAATTATTTTATAAGTTAGGTACGATACAACATCATGGAAAATGTTTTAAAAAGTAAGTTACATACAGTGCTCTCGTGAGCTAATGTATTATAAAAAAATATGAAAAATGGGTGGAATCCTTTGCAGAGCTTTCGGGAAATCGTGCAACTTTTTTTTTTGGTGCTTGACGGGCTTGCGGGTTTTTCGAAGAAGAAGAGCCATGGTGTTTCATGGCCGCGGGAATAAGCACCGTCGGGATCCCAGCTGAAGGTAGGAGGGGTTCGCATCGGTGTCCTCGACAGCCGGTGGAATTTCGTGGAGTATTTCCGACGTGTGGCTCCCAAATTGGAGCGGACCGGGGCTGTTTACAAGCGGCTCCTGCCCAACCTGAGCTATGCCGGAGTTGTGCGGGTCCATGTCCCTTTAGCGCCGGTATGGGCGCGTTCTTTAGGGCGGCGCGCCATCCACGGTCCTAGCCATTAGGCTTATCCGGGGCTACAGCACGATCTCCGGCGAAGCGGCGATCCTCCTTGCCGGATTGCCACCTTGGGATCTGGAGGCGATAGTCCTTGCGCACCTGTATGAGTGACGCACTTAGGCACTACATCGGGGGGAAACTCCGCTACCACGGCGAATTGCCGCTTAGTGGACAGACCTCCAGCGCGATCTCATGGTGGCATGGAGAGAGCGACTGTCGCAACCCCGTGCAGGGCATGCCACAATAGTAGCGGTAAGTCCCCTCGTCCCCTTGTTGAGGAGTGGCTGGAGAGGCGCCATGGCGTCCTCACCTACCGCCTGACGCAGGTCAACCCCACCCCTGGACACTGCAGCCCCCGTAGTGAGGGCTCTCACACGCATGATGGCGTCCACAGTCGAGCGCCCCTTGCGAAACCATACTGATGTTCCGCAAGATTCGGATCCGTCCCCACAAGGTGCCCGACGAGGCGGTTTGCAATAACTCTTTCAAAGAGCTTGCCCACCTCGTCGAGCAGCACGGTGGGCCGGAATGCGGACGGAGAGTCCGTAGAGCGCCCCGGCTTCTGTATGAGGACCAGCTGCCCCGTCTTCCAACGAAGTGGGAACTGGCGTCTCTCCAAGCATGCGCTTAGGAGCCCAAGAGGTCGGGGCCCAAGAGCCAGAAGCCTATTCGATTAAGCCACACACCTATAAGCACAAGAAAGGGGGGGGGGAGTGTCAGACTTCTACTGACTAAAACCCACCCATGTTCCTTCTATTGCCCTTTACGTTCCTGGGCCGCGGTATCTTCTTCGAAAAAGCCGCAAGCCCGACAAGCACAAAAAAAAAGTTGCAGGATTTCCCGAAAGCTCTGCAAAGGATTCCACCCATTTTTCATATTTTTTATAATACATTAGCTCACGAGAGCACTGCATGTAACTTACTTTTTAAAACATTTTCCATGATGTTGTATCGTACCTAACTTATAAAATAATTAAAATTACTATACAGGAAAGACGTAAGTACCGTCATACTATAAGATATCATAATAACTCTTAAAAGTTAAAGAACCTTAAGTCCGATAATACAGCCTTAAGGAACTATATTTATTAAAAAAAAATCTCAATATAATAGCTTAAGTATCCATCATAATCATACTTTTTATTTGACAATGATATGATAATTATTTTTCTTACTGTGTCGATTTTAATATCTAATTTCAGGTATGGCCATCTTTAATGAGCTCTACTGAATACTTTATAAAATGTGACTTAAGGCCCTTCACTTTTCACCTACAGAAATAGTGAACAATATTAAGTAACCATACGATCTTTCACTTTTTCACGTCTAGGGACTTAATGTTATTTATAATTCTACATCTGCGAAATTAGCGGCTGTAGGACTTAATGTCTTTTACCATTTGATCAATTCGGGTATTCTGAATAAAAATCATTTAAAACCCAAAAATGACAAAAAATGGACTTAAGGTCCTTTAGCTTTCACCTACAGAATTACATATCGAGTTTCCTTCGTGTCACGGTAACCGCGTTGATCTTTTGGTCCCGGCTGTCATTTATAGGTCTTTGACAGTCGTTGGAGGTAGGTACTAAAAATAAGTCTTACCAAGGGGTACCGCGTTATTAAGCACTAACTTGGTTGTGGATGTCAGATAGGCAGTCGCTCTATGTAAAATACTACTACTCAACGGTCTCCAGTTATATTGGATGCCTTCATAAAGTTAGGAAAGTGTCAAGCAGGTGATCCTTACTATAATATTATAAAAGCGAAAGTGAGTTTGTTTGTTACCTCTTCACGCCTTAATGGCTTAACCGATTTTGATGAATTTTGGTATAGAGATAGTTGGGAACCAGGAGACGGACATAGGCTAATATTTTTTTTGAAAAAAATGGTATGTGAGGGAGAAAGAGGGAAGAAAAGGGAAAACTTAGCGTTGCTATTACAAATCAATCAGGCGCAAGGGGAACTTTGTTCCCCCGAATTTCATTTGTCACGCGAGCGAAGCCGCGGGAAAATCTAGTCTTATATAAAATAGTAAAAAAAACTCTGAGATGTGGTATTGATCACATCCTTTGGCTTATTGGTATGTTAAAAACGAGAAAAGAATAGTCTAAAAATGCTGTACCTACGCTTGTTTTAAATACTCGACAAGAAAATAAATTCAATTGTTATCTGTAGGTATTGCTCTTACGATAACACATTCTGTCTCGAATGGAACGATGACTTAGTTATTCTGTCCAAAGATAAAGGAACTGCTTGTTACAATACGTACGTTGACAATTTCATTATTATATGCCTACGTCCACAGTGACAGTTTAGTCTAGCCTAGTCTGGATTTATTGATTATTGTTAAGCAGAAAAAGAACGGGCAGGATTTGTTAACGTCTAGACCTGAATATATCTGCGAGTTCTTATGTCTTCTAAGAGTTCTACAACAAAAAAGACTATCCGTCTTCTGAAAGACGGATCGCACTGCGGAGGCCTGCCTAAAAAGAGGTCGCGAGGTGATCTGGACGAGTACCGCGATTGCTGGATGGAAAAGAGCTCTTGGAAAATACATAGGGGCGCCGTTTTCCCAGCTCTAGGACAGGACAGTGTAAAGCAAAATGCTTTTGTTGACACGAAATGAAGGTCTTATACACCAGAATATACTTTCCTAGTATACAAGATGTTGCAAGAGATGAAAAACATTCATGAATTTTCCATTTTCCCTCACACACTACTTACTTAATCTTTACAAATAAGTTTTTTTGTTCCTGTAGAAAAGTAAATTTAGCATAAACATACTAAGATTGAATTGAAGTGTTACTTTTGAATCAAGTAAGTGGGTATTACATCAATGTCGGAGTTCTTGACGCATAATATCTGCGCACATAAGTGGTTGTTAATAATAGTTGAACGATAATAAAATATGTTAAGGTTACCAATGAAATACTTAAATAAAACGAAATGTAAACAAACATTGACGAAGGCGATAGCTAAAAGTTAAAGTTGAAGAGACTAAATCAATTAGAAAACATCTTCATTTAAATACACAAAATATTACACCTGTTTTAAATGACAAAAATTTAGGGGGCCATCCCTTATAAGGAGGTTGTATATTTTTATGATACATATAAAAGAAACTGCATTTATTTTCGTGCCTGATCTCATAGATTTTTTTTTTACAATAGTTGCTACTGAATATTACACAAAATAATATGACCTGAAGAACTCAAAGGGGTAGTTATTTTTATTAATTTTCTTCTTTGCGTGTCTTTGGACTGAAAATATAAAATCAGTATTTATAGCAATTTTTTTTTTGCGAATGGGAAATCCTCAAGTAACCTCCCCGTTTTGGGCGGAGCGTGGCGGAGCGGGGTCTCCAACTTGTACTAACTACAACCCACCCATGTTCCTTCTCTGTGGTTGGTTTGGTTTACATACTGTAAGTGCAGGTGTTTGTGCATGATGGGCAAGAAAGGAGGTGGGACATATCCTTAAGAAGGCTTTACACTGCCATTGTATTATAGTCTGGTCGAGGGTAACACAACTGGCTAGTTTGTTTTTCATATAATTAACCAATTAGAACTTGGTAGATTGCAAAATTTTGGTAAACATTTAGTTAATACGTCTCATTTAGTAACGAGCACCGAACCTTGATCGGAACGATTGTGTCATTACTTTTACAAACGATAATACAATACGTCTATTATATTACTGCATGTATATGTCACAGATTATAATAACCCACTATTAGAAAGAATTTTCCTTGCCTTTTTTGCATTTGTTCCATGTCTGATTTGCGTTTACGATAATCGCTTTGTTCATTGTTTGCTACGTCATAATGAGATTCAAAATGGAGTCTTATAAGTCTAGTACACCTAAAAGGAAGCTAACTAGTATGGAAACAGGCTTATATGTAGATATATTAGCAACACGGACACGGAAACGTAACTGCTGGCTGCGGAAGGTATTATTTATACCTGTTTAAGGCAAATGTTAGACGTCACTAACTTGCCGTGTCGACGGTGCGTTCGTGTTCCACGTGCGCCGCAAAGAGATATCAGCCGGGGTTGTGGTTTGTTTGAAGGAGATGCCGCAGCCCCGGAACATAAAGGGCTAAAGAAGGAATATGGAACATGTTTTAGTCAGTAAAAGTCTGACACTGCCCCCACATCCGTTAAAAATACATCACTATGGTGTAGTAAAATCTTTTGTTTTATATTTTTAAACTGAAACTATATTTTATACAATATAAAGCAGAAGCCGGTCGTGTTTTGTGGTTTATATCTACTCCCATAGGAAAAGCTATGCGTATAAGTATTGTATGTTTGTTTTTAACACTTTAAGATGATTGTTCACAAAATAGTGATTTCTAAATTTACTATATTTTTCCAGCTAAAGTGTTTAAAGTTTGTCCGAGCAACATAACAATAAAAAAAAATATCCAATTTAATTCAACATGAAACTGTTAAGGTTGGCATGTAAAAGTTAGGACAATCTTAAACTCATTGGTAACTTGTTGAACGATTTAGATCGAAACTATAAAACAAGATGAGATTGTCGTAAAGACCACTAAGAACCTGGTTCAAGATAAGTAGTTCCTCTGTAAGTATCCACTCATTTACAGCGTTCTAGGATAACCAATTACCAATTGCAGTTTCATTTAATGAATGCAATTCGCTACGCCAGTCTTGAACCTGGCTTTTAAGACTGTAAAACTTAAATCAATTTCTAAGCATTTAATAAAATAAAATTAATTACATCACTGATAAATTCACAACTTATTACTTTGATTAAATTTAAACATTAAATGCTGTTTTATTACATATTCACAACTTCAGGAACTCGAAAATATTATTATATATTAGAAACGACGGGTTTAAACATAAACCATAGAAATATTACGAGTAGACAGAAACTTCTTCCTGATATCTATGGTTTAAATACAGTCAGCTGAACCACGGTAGTTAAAAAAACACTTCGCTAATTTATTATCAACATATGTGTGTTACAGATGTTACTAATAATAAGCGTAGTTTTCGTAACGCAGCGTAGAGCGTTGCACTCTCTCGTCTCAATACAAATAGTTACCATTACAAAATAATACGTAACTGGTAACATTATAATTTTTTTATGAGTAATGTTTTACCATTAACTGCGAAGTTTTATGTAGCACACAAGTTTTATGTTTTAAATCCTTACTAATTTTATAAAAGCGAAAGTGAGTTTGTTTGTTAAGTCTTCACGCTTAAATGGCCACACCGATTTTGATAAATTTTGGTACAGAGATGGTTGGGACCCTGGAGACGGATATAGGCTAAAAAAAGGGATAAGGAGGGAAGAAAAGGGGAGAGACAATTTTTTTGTTCGATTATCACGCGACTTAAAGTTAGCATTAGGCCAAAGTAACTATGCCACGCGGACGAAGTCGCAGGCGGAAGCTAATATTTTTATATCAATAATCTTGTTAACGGGGTAAACGAGGCCAGAGATCGCTCAAGATAATATTTTCATTACTGGTGAAATGTGGGTATACCATTAGATACACCTCTGCCTTTGTCCACCTCCCTTCGTTGTTACATGCGTGAAGCTATGCTAGACGTAGGTAATGAAAATAAAACAAAATATGTTATGTCTTGTCGTGTGTTAGTGTCACGCGAAGAGCTTTTTACGTTTCTAATAAAGAAATAAAATATTTATTTAATAGGTATTTGTGTTTAGAGCTATTCATGCATCCCTTTGTACGTCATGTCATAGATAATGTCTTTATGGTAGGTAATAAAAAAATCAAGTGCAATGAGTGCATCCATCAATGAGTATAGAATAATACCTTACCTTCAGTATCATTACATATTTTATTAGAAAACTAGCAGTGCTTAGCGGTTTCACTCGCTGTTCAGCATCTTAGTGTCATATAGAAGATTGTTTATGAAGATCATAACTAACAATAAAGTCATCAGCTTCTTCAGTACCGAGTAGGTATCTATACTAATATTATAAAGCTGAAGAGTTTGTTTGTTTGTTTGTTTGAACGCGCTAATCTCAGGGACTACTGGTTGGAATTGGAAAATTCTTTTAGTGTTGGATAGTCCATTTCTTGAGGAAGGCTATAAGCTATATAACATCACGCTACGACCAACAGGTGCTGAGCAGCGCGGGTGAAACCGTGGGGAACAGCTAGTTATAAATATCTACGTAACAAGTAACACGTGTGGTTTTAAATGTTTAGAAGTTTTTACAAGCGGTACAGAATTTATTATAAAAACGTAACTTGTATTAACACATTTTAACATACTTAAACATCAAGCATGCACAATGCTCATAATGCTGCTATTGTAAAAAGTTTATTTTATGTGTAAGGTGATCAGTTGGACGGACGAATTAAGCGATAGTTTTATGACAATGGAAAATAAACCTAAACTTTATATGAATAGGTACCTTGGGGTTGAAACTCTGGGACTTGTGCTCACAGCCTTTTTAAGGATATTTCAAAACATTTGGTCGACACTTCCCTTGATCCAAGGACTGGCTTTCTTTGGCCAGAGCGTTGCCATACAACGTGGCAAAGCGGCCAGTCTCTTAGAAACATTGCCAACTAACAGCGTTGAGAACGAATTTTACGACGTTATTTTTCAATTTATTTATTACTTAGTTAGTTGTTATGTGTAAAAAGGAATAAATTATTAAACTTTTAGAAATACTCCATTTATTAAGGTTTTTTTGTCTGATCAGTGTAAAATTAATTTTAAAAGTACCTACGTTGCATTTGATTTTACGATGCCTTCTTTATATTTATTTCAAAAAACCGCTTAAATCTTTTTTGATTAAAATATCTTGTTGTTCTTCTATCCTGTTTGACTGTTTACAATGTGTTAAGTATACAGAGCATTGTTTATTTCAATTTTAGAAACAAAAGTTTTGATAATCAACAGCTGTTTCAGAAGAGTCTGAGAACAATGTTTTTACAATGGGATGGGTTTGTATGTTAAGATGTTATGCAAAAAAATAAGAGAGTTTTTAACCAATTAGGTAAGTCTCTTGTTATTTGTTTTGTAAAAAGTTAGGGGCTGCATCTTTTGTGCTAGATGGTAAAGGGATCGCATGCACCACTGCATAAGGTCTTTGATTCCCAGGCCGAACAAAGTGTTGTTTGTTCGTAAGAAAATTGCGTTTATGTAGCATTTTAAAAACAAAAACAGGAAAACCCTAACATTAAACAAAATAATGGCAAAAGGTTCTCAGCTCAACATGTCAGGTAACATAAGGCTTAGCACAAGGCTGCTACCTGGCTCTGATTTTCAGCCATACGCGTATTATTGAGTTTTTCCATTAAGGAGTTCTCAATAACAGCTTGACATCTGACACGTGTGCGGTTAATGGCATTAGGCTCGCCCTATATAATATGCCACTTAAACCTAACAGGCAAAATGCGACTTAATCGTTTATAAATACTATTATATAGTACACCAAAATGATTTAATCATTAAATACATACATCCCTGCCTAATCATATCGTATTATAGGCTTGATGTTATATTAGTTTTTACAAGCTTTTGCCCGCTGCTTCGCTCGCGTTAAATTCGGGGTAACACAGTTCCCCTTTCTGGTTCTGATTTGAAGGTACCGGCTACATGTAGTTTTTGCCCTTGGGCCTTATTTATTGTAATAGCAAAGTTAAGATTTCCCATTTCTTTCCTCTTTCTCCCTAAAAAAAAATAGCCTGTGTATGTCTCCAGGGTCCCAACAAAAAAATCAAATAAGCCATTTAGGCGTGAAGACATAACAAACAAACAAACTCACTTTCGCTTTTATAATATTATAAAGTAAGGATAGTAAGCAGGCTAAAAAATGATAAAGGATCGCAACTGTATGAACTGTGAGAGGAACAGGAATACTCTAACAAGTACCGGATGTATCTCATAAAGAAAAATTTGATTCGTGCTATCACGCGATTACTTTTAGGCGCATCACATTGCGCACTACGAACTTTAGAGATAGCGATCATTGGAGATTCGATTGGTGGGAAGTGTGTGTGATGTCAAACTGAGAAGCTCGTGGCTAAGTAAATAGTAGCCGCTCGGGTCGATCTTTAGGTTAAGCCGTGCTTGCCTAAGTTGGTCTGTGGATGGGTGGTAACATACCGAGTTTCCTCCGTGCCTCGGCAAGCACGTTAAGTTTAAAATCACACAATATACATTTTTAAGTGCAACAATTACTAACAGGCTAACACTAGTTGCACTATTTTTAGGGATCTCTCTTTAAAAAGGAAAAAACGGGACCCTTATTTGATCACTTTGTTGTCCGTCTGTGTGTCAGGACCCTTTATCTCGGGAACGGGTGAAGTTGACAAGTTGAAATTCATACCAAACACTCAATCCTTAAAGTCTACGTAGTGAAAAGAAATGGCTGTTTATGTCGCAAGTTTGTACGAAATCCTCGGTACGGAAGTCTTGTCTTACGTTGTCTCTATTGATTGTGAATTAATTATATTTTGGGAATTTAGCAAACAAATCAATATAATTAGTCGAATTAAATTAGTTAAGTGTTTTCCTTAATAAACATAATAAATAACATTAAAAAATAAGCATTAACTTTACTCGGCATATCGCCCACTCGTGAATTAAGTTATGGTTATAATTTGTTCTCAAACTGTTATCTACTAAATGTTTGACAAAATTGATTGTAACTGAGTCATAGCCGAACTTGGTGTTATTGGTACGTAAACCTTATCGTAGACCTTGGAGATATCTATTTATGATATGATAATCGTAATTTGTGACACCATGATTTTATTTTGGTGGTTATTTATTTATAGTTATATTACTCATATTTGTCTAATTATTCATATGCCATAGGTAATTACGCAGCTTAATTTTTGACCATGGATCTGAGCACTTGCGCTAGACCATTTTTCACCCTTATGCTCTGAGTAATAATGTTGAAAACTGTGAGTCTGTGGCATCGTAGCTTCTGAATGGGTGAACTGTTTCTCATTTGTCTTGTAATATAAGGGTTTATGGGCTGCATCTGTATCTAAAAATCAACATGTGCTCTCTATTTCTAACAGTTTTTTTGTTAATAAATCTTAAATTGTTTAATAATTCACATATTTATGGAAAAAATGTGACAAATATATCAATACTGTGTAGTTCGTTGAAGGTTCTTCCGGGAACGATAGTTCGTCAAGTAAGATAAAATATGAAAAAAGCTGATTTATGTCTAACTTCCTAAATTTAGTCAAGACAGACCGCACAAAAAATAAAGATCTTATAGGAAACGAATTTAACTTACATCCGTCAGTAGAAATCGGCCATTTCAGTGTTACAAAGCTGTTAGCGCTTCCTACGAAACCACTGTTGCTTATTTATACTATTTGCCAGAGAAAAAATATTAGTAGCAGTAGTTAGGAAATGGGTTTCTCCTTTATGCAGTAGGAAAACCAGTTCATACGAATTAAGATTTAGAAAAACTAAATTCTAATGCTGAGTAAACAAATATTCATTCTCTACCTAGCTTTTTCCGAACTTTGTTAGCAGTTAATTGACTACTACTACACGACTGCCTATCTGACATCCAAATCTCATTTAGTACTGGGTGATACGATACCCCATGGTAAGACTGGTTATCAGACTTTCGGGTCGCTAAGTACCTGTCTTTACTGCCAAATATCTACAAATGACAACCGGGACCAACAGCTTAACGTGCTTTCCGTGGTACGAAGGAAACTCGGTGGAAAATGGTTGATCCATCCACGGATCATCCCAGGCAAGCGCGGTTTAGTGTGAAGATCGATTCGAGTGGCTGTTAATGTTTAGCCAGGCCAGTTTTGTTTTGTTCGAGCTCTTTGTTAAGAAGAGCTGGTTAATACTAATAGACCATCTTGTATATTTATTTAATTCGGAAACAATTTTCGGGGATTCCTGCATAACACGATAATTGTACGCGTTATGATAATATCACAAAGTGGTCTGTTGTCATATCATTAGAATTAGTTCAATGATAATGCGGACTGTCAACCAATCGGACAATGGAATAGGTACCTACTGAGTTTTATCATTATTGGAACTTGGCAAGATGTTGTAATTGTGTGGTTATAAAACCCTGACCGAAATTAAAAAAAAGATCATTAACACCCCACACCTGGGTTTAAGGTTCCCTCTGTTTAACTGCCTTGTATAAAATCTGCTTCCTACCGATATTATTTTCCTCGCAATCCATGCACATTTTCCTTGATTACGAGTCAGAATAATTCCCAATAGTGAAAATTTGATGGCACTTCTTTCAATAAGTAGGTACCTATTACTGTAGCATTCACTTTGTCATTAAAAAATAACATAGTTGAGGAATTCTTCTCAGTTCCACATGTTTCGAAAAAAATACCTTAAGCTACCTCTAAATTGACTGATAAATGAGAAATGTTGAATTAAAAACTTTATATTTACGCATGAAACTTTGTAAGATAGGTAGTTTAACTATGTATAAATAAGGAGGCAAAAGGTTTTTATCTAAATCCATATAACAATTGACCAAAATACTTTTTCAAAAAAAGGCGTCTTGACAGAAAGTGATGGTTCCTTTTATCCTTTTGTGGTAAGAAAACCCCGAAAACAAAAATTTAACCTTCTAGATATTATGCAACACTAAGTATAGTTGTAATTAATGAAGTTTCAGCTGTAGAACAAATTACAGCTGTAAGATTGAAACACAATGTGATGTCAGCGACCTGAGTCAAGGCCAACTAATTTTATTTTTATCACATCGCATAGTAGTTGCTAGTTGTGGCGGGTCTGCCCACACCCACTAGCAAATATTGAATGTCTGTGGGTTTGTCAATAGTTTCTCCTAGATTATAGGAATATGCCCAAAGGCTAAATACATAAGGGATAAGGGGTGTCTCTAAATTTAGACACGACGGAATTTTTCGTCAGTAGCGAAAATGGGAGAGTTTACATTAGATGGAATATCTATTCGGTTATACCTGAAGTTGACAGTCTTTTTGTAGGATCTAGTGAATACATTATTCTAAGTTAATTCACATTAACAAATCATTGTTTAAACTGTGCAGTTTTGTAGCACGCAGTAGCGAATCTTTGATTGTTTTCCGCCCTAAGTCTTACTTGCGAAGGACACAGAGTTGTAAACATTTGTGCTCTTTATGTGCTTTAAAATATTTTTATTTTAATGATTTCAAGTGCCATAATTGAGGTCTGACCTTAAAATTCAGTAGGTTGTGTTACTTTATTACATACATATTCTATATTTATTACATTAGTTTTCACCACATAATGACTTTCCTTATTATTCTTTGTTTTACTAAGAAGTACAAATCTCAGAAGTTGTTATCTATATGGTTTATTATTCTTAAAATTAAAATTGTAATCTAGAAAAGGAAAGGGAACAGACAAAACAGTAGAGACGTTACACGCATATCATTAAACTATCGTTTATGGATTACAAATAAATGTATTCAATAACATGTACCTACTTAAGTGAGTGGGTATCATAATCTTGCTTAATGGATGCTACTATTAGAAACTCATGTAAACAAACTTCGTAATAGTGTGAAGGTTCGCTTACCTCCCGCCAAGATGCCATGTCGGACTGTGTAGCTGATGTCTTCAAACGATATGTTGAGCGAGTCCTCCACAAGCGACGTGGAGTTGGTCTCCTGCGACTCTGAGTGTTCACTGGCCATGTTCGAAAACTTTCACTCACACACAAAAAATAACTATAACACAACAGAACGCACTTTATCCATCGCGCGCTAATTTGAACAAAGAAACGCGTCCGATGTAAACAAAGGGGGTAGCGCAACAGTTGCGCGTGAGGCGGCCTGACGCGCTGGCTCGGGGAGGCGAACTGCGCTGCGCAGGCGACTGGCGCTGCTCCGCCGACGATTATCGGTCGTTCTCCCCCACTCCCCACATGGCTCTCAGCTGTCGAACCAGCAGTCGGCAACTCGCCCGGTAGCCGATATCGCTGCCAGACAGATAGGCTATTGAGACAACACCGCAGTAACGCAACAACGGTCAATACGGCAGCAACACACCGCGTCTATTGTGAGCTAAACAATTGTTGTTGTGGCGATTCACGACGTCGATAAACTATCACCAGTTATAATTGTGTTAAAATCTATTGTCTTTTCATTCGGAGGCAAGCTGTTTAAGTGATCGTATGCAATAAAATATGAGGCGATTAAATTCGTATGTCGTAATTGAAAGTGTGATGACCGGGACTAATTATGCGCGAACAAATTAGTCATATTCAATTCATTTATCGAGGGACCTATGTATGAACCATTTTATGGATAGAAAACTTTGCATGAATTATGGTGGAAATCAAGAAACGTTACATAATTGATACTATGGCATACAAGCCACAGATGAACTGTACATTTACTAGGTTAAATCTAAACTAAGTAAATCAATAGCCTGTCTTAGTACACATTTCGATGACGGTAAAAAGACAGTGTGTATGATATATATTAACACTGCATTGATATACTTTATCTCGTTATGGGAAATTCAGCAAACCCTTCACGCAAACAGGAAAATATTCTATTTAGCAAGTTGATGTTACAAAGTAAAGTGTAACTAAGCATTGATCTTGTCTTTAAATCTTGAGTTATAAATAATTATAATATTTAACACACACACACATAATCCTACACCGGCTATATTACTTACTAGCTTTCGCCCGCGGTTTCGCCCGCGTTAAATTTGGTGTAACACAGTTCCCCTTGCGCCTTATTGATTTGTAATAGCAACGCTAAGTTTTCCCTTTTATTCCCTCTTTCTCCCTCACACCCCACTTTTTAAAAAAAAATTGTCTATGCCCGTCTCCTGGTTCCCAACTATTTGTGTACCAAAATTCATCACAATCGGCTTAGCCATTAAAGCGTGAAGAGGTAACAAACAAACAAACTCACTTTCGCTTTTATAATATTATAAGTAAGGATAACCTGAGCCTAAACAATAATATTAGATTAATCATGAGGAGTAGGTATATCTACACAAACTTAGAATTTTTCTTTAAAAAAACGTTGCACCACACTAGGAATTTCTCCTGTATCGTGGGTGCGTTTACAAACATTTAAACTTACATACACCAACAGCCAGACCCGAAACAACTACCTGTACATACAAATATTTGTTCCGTGCGGGGATCGAACCCGCGACACGTAGCGCAACAGTCGATCGCTCAGCCACTGCGCCAACCGTATCGTGCCTATATTCCGTTTATTAATTAATATCTTAAACGAAAAAAAAACAGTATATATTTTAGTAGTACTGAAGAATTGGAGAATTGGGTGTAAAGTTCTTCAACTCCAGAACTCTACATGAACTTTCTTTGGGGAAAAAGGATATCAAATTATTGTAGAGTTTTTGAAACATGTGAAAATGAAATATATTTTCTTTTTTTATATTTTATACGACATTTTTATTGAAAAGCGTCTAATAATAATATCTGCCAATGGCTTAACTGTCAAGAGCCTCGACCAATACCCGAGGAGGCTCTCGTTAGGCAGCTGGATCAAGGGCTTGATACAGAAAGCAGTACTCCTGGACACGGCTCATATTGTTAGGAGGTTCTTTTCTCTGGTGCCCTGACCGCCGGTAGCTCGGAACCTGTTCCCGATACCGGGGGTGCTATTGGTGGGCTACTATTTTTTTTTAGTTTTAAATGTTTTTTTTTTGTTTTAAAAAAAAAATTAATTATATGTTAATAAAACAATAAATGAACAAAAAAAATATTAAAACCAGCCTATAAATTGTTTCAAGGCTGGTTAAAGGCCTTTTTTGAAATAGGGAAGGCAGGAGCATAATCACCTCGCTAGCTCAATACGGGTTATTGACGATTTCAGACTTATACTAACCATGTTTCCTCACGGTGTTGTCTTTTATCGATGTTTAAGGTAATCGTTGACCGTCTGTCTGTAGGTCAAGACCCTTAATGTCGGGCAAACTATATACTCAAGTCTGTTGTCCCAAAATTAACTCTATATTTTGTGACTAAAACATTAGAAAGCGTATTCAAGGTAAACTTTAGAAAATGCTTGTAATCTATTTTGTTTGTTTACACAACAGTTACATTTTATCTTTTTTTGTTAGCTTGGCCATCTAATAAAATAAAATAACATAACTAGCCCAAAAAGTCGATGTACATAATCTATTCACAAATAAAGTATCGAATTATAATCATGTTAGATCAAAATTTACAGAGAAATAGAAGCAAGTTTTGACAATTTACTAGTATTTACATTTAAATCTATATTTTTCTCTAGTAATTAATTAAGATATAATAATATCCATATGGCTAAACAATGAAACAATTTAAATATATGTTAAATAAAATAGAAAATGGCGTCTCATTGTTAAAATCAATGTTATGCATCAGCGCAGAATACTTCCTAACAACTGCGGAGATACGTGCGTAGTTGATCGCGGCTTATCTTGTACTATGCACAATATTTGTGACTAACATACATATAACAATGTTTTCATGTGTCATTTTATACGGTATAGGTACACATTTATGTTTATCACTTATTATTGGTTTTAGTGTCTAATTATAAAAAAAATATGTAAAATACTGGTAATTAACTGCATCTGGTTAGACTGGAAACCGATGTCAACTAAGTCGGAAAAAGGGTAGGCAGATGAGTTTCTAATTATGTAGGCTCTTATGCCTATAATATATAACTATCTTGTCCAACTATGTCGGGGTTTTAACAGACCTACGAAGAACTTAGAAACTAGTGATCAAACACAGGAGATATTCCATAATTCTCAAAGTTGTATGTGTATGTAAATGTTTGTAAACGCACCTACGATACAGGAGAAATTCCTAGTGTTGAGCAACGTTTTTTTTTTAAAAAAGAAGAAGTATGAAAAATAAATTCATGCATTAGAAAGCCACTTCTCAAATCAGAATCAATAATTGGGTCAAGACTTAAAGAAACGAGCTAAATCACCAAATTTCCCGGTTAATTTTTCATCATATATAGTCTTCTTAGTCAAAAACTATTTACTAAAGTAAATATAAATAAAAGAAATATTTATTTTTAAATATTAAATGAAAGAAATCATTTATAAAATAGGTACTGGTAAAAAAATACTCACATTATAATCACTAATGGCATCCGAAAAGTATTACCTATTTTTTTTTTATTACAAAACTTTTATTTGACGTTTTTTCACGTTCTTCTTTGAAGGTAGTAACCCTTCGGCTCACAATGCTCATGAACTAATGGTTACTATCTATTGAAAACCTGCGCGTTTTATCAACTCGCACTACTTAAATATTTGGACGTAATATATAGATTTTTTTTATCGCGAAATATAAAGACATGGATTTTTATAACTGGATCACGATGTATGTAGGTAAGATACAATTATTATAAAAACAGTGGTTAAGTAATGCCTACTGATGTACTCGTATTTTTTATTTAAAATTACATCCTTCTAATATTTTAAACGCTAAAGTTGGTGTGGATGGATGGATGTTTGTTACTCTTTCGCGCAAAAAACACTGAATGCATTTTAATGAAACTTTACAAAAATATAGCTCTTAAATCAAAATAACACAAATTGAACTACGGTAACTGCGGTACCTAACCTTTTGTTTTTTGGCATTCAAAGGTGCCTGTAACGGTCTAATTAAAATAAATTATTTGAGATTTTTGGGTTCGTTAAGGATACCTTTACACCCTTTATAAAACTATGAAATGAACAGAAATTATTAATTACATCATCACCTGCCAAGCCTTTTGCATTTATGTTGGGGTCAGCTTAGTGTCTAGAGAATGTAGCTGTATATCAGTATTGTGGAAGCTAAGAGGAAATACATATTATTATATTACAAGAACATAAAATAATTTAAGACTATATATTTTAGTTCATAGTTTCAACTATACATGTCACACAATGAAATAAAAGGCTAAGCCCTTCTTTCCTTTCTGAATCTTTATTTAAAAACTTGAGTATTCGAATGTTTTTGTAAACCAGACTGTACTGTCACAGGATTGATCAATCAGATCATTAAAGTTCTTTACAAAGATGCCATCCTATCTGACTACCACAACCAACTTAGTACTGGGCAATACATTAATACAGATGTTTATTTACGAAGTAGGAGGAGCTCGTGGCTTAATAATAGCAGCCGCTTGGGTCGATCTTAAGTTAAGCCGCGCACGGGTGGTCACCCATCCACAGATCAACCTAGGCAAGGTTGGTCTGTGGATATGTGACCACCCGTTACATACCGAGTTTCCTCCGTGCCTCGGAAAGCACGTTAAGCTGTTGGTCCCGGCTGTCATTTAAATATCTTTGACAGTTGTTACAGATAGTCAGTGTTCTGAAAGTCTGACAACCAGCCTTACCAACAGGTATCGTATTACCCAGTACTATCTGGGTTGTGGAGGTCAGATAGGCAGTCGCTCCATGTAAAATACAGATACTCAGCTGCATGCGGTTAGACTGGAAGCCGACCCTAACATAATTGGGAAAAGGCTAGGCAGATGATGATATTCACGAAGTAAAACAATATCAGGTCCTCATTAGTAATTCATCTCATTAAAAGGTACGAGGAAAATCTCGAAGGTAATGCAAGGTACAAAAAAAAATTGTCCAGTACACAAAGATGACTCACACGAATTCAGTGTGCTGGTATCACTAAGGTACCAATTGTATGATAAGAATAACTAAACGTATTTTAGCGTAAAGATACCGTGATACGAGCCTAATATCACTTTTATGATCGTGAATCATACTTTCGAGTGCTAATTTTTTTTGATAGAATGACTCATGAAAGGTTTTCAGCCCTATCGGACTTAGCAGCATCGTATTTGTATTCAAACAAAAGTTGTATGACTCATTGAAGAGCTGAAACTACCGATTATATTAATTTAGACATAACATTTTTCATGAGTGTAGTGATTTTTATAACTATTGTAACATGAATGAACAATTAAATTAATTAGTTATTTTGTATGACTTTCGGCGGGACTTTTGTATGTTTTTTTTTTTAATACAACATTATAATATTGTACCCTGTGTTCACAAAATGAATTTGAAATTGAAAACTTTAACATGTAAGGATAGAAAACTTAAGTCTTTATGCGTCTTCTGGGAGTTCCGTATTTTCTTTCATAAAAATGCGAGAAACTGTGTCTTTAACCGACTTAAAAAAGAAGGAGGTTCTCAATTTGACTGTTTTTTTTTGATCCCATTTAAATCTTATATACAGGGTGGCCAGTTGATAGGCGTCCAAAGAAAAAAAATAGATGCCTTATGCTAAGGGGTACCCGAATTACCCCCATGTATGTTCCGCGATTATTTGTAGTTTAGGAGCTAGAATTTTTTTAAGAACTTTTTTCAAAATATTCACCTAGCATTGGTTTTTATTTTTTATGTCTTTATTCCTATCATTTTTAGATATTCATTTTTGTGGAATCTATTAGCGATAGCAATAGCTACCATGCAAAAAAAAATCCGTTTGCCTAGGCATTGTAGAACTTACCACAAAATTAGTCCAAAGTTCAAAATTACCATTAGAGTTCGATAATCAAAAATGTTCAGAGCTTAAAAAAAAATAAGTTAGGGGTGCCAGAGGTTTCTAAACGATCTTAAAAACTTCTATGGACCTTCAACAGACAAAATCGGTAAAAAAATATAGAGGTTGATCGGGGATTATTTCCTGTAATTAGCGTTGATAGCAATAAAGGTATTTTTACAGTTAATGTTATAATTTGAGATTTCTTTATTTTTGCCACTTTTATGATAAAAAAATACGGTAGATAGTTTACAAATTTTATTAAAACACGTTACAAAAGGTTTTCAAAGTGCCGCCTTACCACAGAAATGCACAATCTACATCTACGGAGGAAATTGTCTTTTAGTTGTAAACCATGTCTCGTCTCGGTGTTAAGTTAACGTCTGACAGCAAAATTGGTATTCTTCAAGAACTCTTTGTAGGTGGCTCCATCGAGCTTGGACAGCGGTCTGGCTGTGGATTCTCCATAGTCCGCTATCGAGAATCCTCATTCCGTAAGACCATCAAATTTTCAACACCGCTTCAGTGTGAAAATGTGGTTTTCTCAACGGTGAACTACCAATAAAGGCCTCTCTTAAGGCCTCTTCTACAGCCTCGGGTGATGCGACTCGCGGCGCAACTCGCTTCAAGGACTCCTGCGTGTCACTTGTTTCCTTCACGTTAGTCTACCCTCAACAACTTAATTGATTTAATGTTGAAAGAAAAGTGATAAAAGGTATTTGTTTGACTCGCATAGGACAAAACATGGCTCATAGGCTCATGTACTATATATGTATGTGTGTGTATTAATTATTTAGAATCTAAGTTCAATGTAAGTACATTTTGAGAATTTAATTATAGAGCACTTGGATGTGGTGTTTGCCTGTAATTGGTTGTGCAGTGAGAGTCCTTTGTATAATAATACCTGTAACAACTGTTGGTGAACCTTAATTAAATAAATAAATAAAATGTAGGACTATGTGAAATAAAAATATTTTGAATTTTGAGTTAGTACTGGGTAATAACATACACCTTGGTAAGACTGTCAGGCTTTCAGGACACTGACTATCTGTAACGACTGTCAAAGATCTACAAATGATAGCCAGGACCAACAGCTTAACGTGCTTTCCGAGGCACGGAGGAAACTCGGTATGTAACGGGTGGTCACCTATCCACAAACCAACCTAGGTAAACGCAGTTTAAACTGAAGATCTACCCGATCTGTTATCTCTATTATTTAGTCCATCCATCTGTTATTATTTAGTCACGAGCTCCTTAAAATCAAATTAAATTTAAAAATCTGTGACTATTTACGTTTACTCGGCGTCGTCGTCGCAAGACGCGCGTCGCTTGTGGTCAAGGGCTTAAGTGGACGTGCAACGCGTGCTAAGGATAAATTATCATGTGAAATAAAGACTTCAGTAAAGGGTAATTTTATAACTAATTTAAATTAATAGTCACGGTATTTTGTCACGATTTAGAATTAGCCATGACGAATATTTGATAATGTTGCAACAAAGGACAGTACCAACCTGAAGCGGGCACGCGTGGTGGATACTTTTAAAGTGAGGAGTCCTGTGTCCCAGGCCCCAGCAGCAGTCCCAGGCTCGTCAGAAACAATTTCCGTCAGAAATTTTCTCAAATAATAATAATCTTGAATATCTTCGATTAAAAAAAAATATTGTACAACCAGTTCAATACGTAAATTCAATTTGGGTATAAGACGTCCACAAGTTTCTAAGTAAAATTCAACTGATGAACCTGGCTACTTATCTCCTTTGCTGCCTGTACGTCTGCCTCGTTGGTCGAGTGGTATAGATTCTTGGATGAATTCTTTGCAGCTATCGTTTGTAATAGATTTAGAATCTTATTTGATTTAACGATATTTGATGCAGGTTTGAAAAACTAAAACTTAGGTGTTTTAATTTGGAAAAAACAAATAATATTGTAAATATTGCTGCGCCTGACCTCATTCCAATGGCAACATTGGACAAGCGGAAATATAAGCAAAATATAGAGATGTATGAAATGTAATAAATATACGAGAGATGATGGATGATGGATATTAGAACCCCATAAGAGGGTTGAAAATGAATTTTAATAACACCTTTTTACTAAAAAGATTTATGATTAGAAAGTGTTCTCTTGATTCTGTTTTTTGAACTTATCTAAAGACTGTTTTGTTCTGAAGATACATTTGCAAATTGTTGGGAATTTATTGTGTGTGTGTGATGTGGTTTGTATCATAACTCACTTGTCTACATAATAGTATCTCCCAATGACTCATTATCTTTCTTGAAATCGTAGGATCGATAAGGCATTCATAATTCGTCATTTAGTATTTTTTTTTAAACAATTCTCTACGCCAGGAATTTATCTTGTATCGTGGATGCCTTTTCATACATACATACATATATTTAAAGCCATATACACAAATAGCCAGACCCAGTACCTACAACTACCTGTCGGTTCCACAAATTTGTGTTCCGTGCGGGGATTGAACCTGCGACACGCGGCGAGCCAATCGCTTATGCGCCAACCGTGCTGTCAAACTTTCCACTTAAGTAAATTAATATTAACAATTATAACTGAGGGCTAATTTTTCTATTTATAGGAACAATCAATTGCAAAAAACTTTATACTGGCTGCAAAGGAAGACTACAATTATAATCTTAATTGAGTAACTCGTAGGTTCAATGAATTTTTGTACTCAATATTTTGTATGTGCAAATGTTGCTCTCCAAATCTAGAGTAACTGTAGAAATTTGCTACTACAGAATAGTTATAAAGTAAAAGACTTAATAAAAACGTAAATAACATTATGGACTTTATATTTCGGAAGATACAACAGATATTTAACCCCATTTTGTTTTTTTTTTAATCATGAGTGTTTAACTTTTATTTTTCCAACTTAATCAAATAGTTCTAGTTTCATCAAAGTATGACAAATCAGTTAATGACTCATCCACTAGTCATAAAATCTAGGGATAGATAAAGTCTAATTCGTCATTAAAGGTAAGTCATTTAAAAACGAAGGAAGATAGCAGAGTTTAGATTAAATCCAGTATTATCAAGTTAAATATTTTTATTAGAAAATTCGTCACTTTTATGCCAATCAAAGTGACTCGTAGTAGTCGTACGCGTGCCGTATTATCGTAATCACGATATTATGTAGTAGGTTGTGGATAAAGGGGGATCATCAGTGGCTTAGCTTTTCTTCAACTATATTAGGTTTGGCTTTCAGTCCAACCGAATGCAGCTGAAAACCAGTATTTCACATAGAAAGACTCTAATCTGACCGCAACCTAGTAAGTACTACGTAATACAATAAATGATAAATGATGTTTATTTTGCAAGTAGGTTTACACAAACACTTACACGTCGTCTTTTAAAAAAACAAGATGATGCCGCTGATTTTTCTGAGAGTAGTCGGGTACGAAACACTCGTACCCGACTACTCTCAGAAAAATCAGCTGAAACAAACTCAGAGGTCATAGTCTCTTTTACGGTTCAGACAAAAATCTTGGTCAAGATACATAAGGACTATGAAGATTAGTGTCTTAAATTTTATTGTCTTTTTAAGAAATCACCACATAGATTGAGTGGACCTGTCCAGTCCGCGCAAGCAAAGAAAGACATTTGTGTAGGTCGCTTATAGACCTTATAGTACTCAAACTGCGAAACAATCGTCAAAAACAAAGTAAATGAAAGTAATGATCCCCAGTACTCCTTGGTCAGACTGGTTGTCAGATTTTCGGGCCACTGACTACCATCATGTTTATTTTGCGCTCAGGGATTTCTCACCTCTTCTTCAATTTTCTCTAATGCAACTTTAACATAAGTTTTGTACTTTGCCATATCTAGTTTCAGTTAATCAATCTTACTTAATATTATAAATGCAAATGTTTGTGAGGATGGATGGATGCGTGTATGTATGGATGTTTGTTACTCTTTCACATCAAAACGGTTGAACGGATCTTGATGAAATGTGGCACACTTGGTAGGATACTTTTTTTTCGATATCACGCGGGTAAAGCCGCGGGCGCCAGCTAATAACTACTAATTCTAATAATTTCTGGAGTGTAAATATGGCGCTGTCCTACTAACGATGGGGCACATAATATCATGTCGTGCGTGTTTTAATTGTTCACTATCGGACCTGATGGCCGCTATCAAAACCGCCAAACTATTGGCTTAGTTCTCGGCCGACTCACTAAATAATCCTTACCGAGTATTATTATTATTGACGACACGGTTGGCGCAATGGCCAAGCGTTTGACTGCTGCGCTACTTGTCGTGGGTTCGATCCCCGCACGGAACAAATATTTGTATGTCCTGCAGATAGTTTTTCCGGGTCTGCCTGTTTGTGTATGTGAGTTTAAATGTTTGTAAACACACCAACGATACAGGAGAAATTCCTAGTGTGGGGCAACGTTTTTTTAAATATATTTAATTCAAGGAATAAATAAAAAACTTACAATCACTGGATCTATTTTATTATTCGGTAAACACATGTCAGAGTTAGTCGTTCGTATCAGTCATCAAATATCTGATCGCCTTTGAGATTCATATTTCAGGTGTATCATATCTGTATGATTATGTATGATAGGCACAGGTGTCCATTTGTTGAGAAAACTCCAGAAAGATATTATGCTACATTATGTCGTATATCTCGTAGGACTTATCTCGATAAGTGGCTGGCAATGTTATATAAAACGTTGAGAAACATTTTAGTTTCAATTGGACTTATTTACACATGCGTGCCAGAGTTGAGATAGAAATAACAACTCTATAGAGATCAAAATGATCTCTATAGGGTTGGTATTTCCAATCAACATGCATGCTAGAGTTGAGTTGAGTTTGACGGACTAAAACTGTTTAATTGTTCCTTTTTGCATAAATAGGTCCAATTGTAAACGCGTAAATGTTTTTTTTTCTGAGGGATATATTATTTTTTACATGTTTTTGTAATCTTTATCACGACCAGCGTAATACATCACATCAACTTTAGGTTTTTATTAATCGTAAGTTTCTTCTTAACTTTTCTTTGAGTAAGTTTTGTAAGTACAATGAATTTCTACTAACTATACCTTAGCGAGGCCCGTGCCTGTCTTAAATAATAAACCTAATTACTTAATTAATTAATACTATATGAATTACATTGCAAATTAGGCTACCTAAACAATTCCTTTAATATACGTTATTATCACGTTACGAAAAATAATTTACCTATTACCCAAAAAATTCGCTAAAACTTTGCAAGATATAACGAAAGAAATTGTTTTAATAATACTTGCTTATTGTAGTCATTAAATACATCATTTGGTTGTAGGCAAGTGTGGCTGAGTAATTATTCCGGTGATAATTATTAAAAGGAAATTGTCAACGAATTATTAGATAAGATTAAATGATCAAGATTGTCATTAAATAAAAAGAAATAGGAGTAAACTGACATCAAAATCAAATGGAACAATAAATGGTCACTTTCCAAATACTTAAAGAAATTAAACTATAACGAAGATACTATGTATAATTTAGTCAAAGTTATAAGTCTTTAAAATGACATGGTTACTAATGTTATAATTAACACATGAAACCATGTTTGTTATTTATATCGAGTTTCCGTTATTTCGGCGATGTTGCAAACGCCATGATCACAGACGTCGTCGAAATATCGGAAACATAAATATACTGTTTCAAGTGTTAATTATAATATTAGTCAAAGATTTCCTGGGATTCCACAGTTATGTGAGTACGATTATTATTTTTGTCAGTCATATAATCAGATCTGTAACATA
Organism: Ochropleura leucogaster; assembly: GCA_958449745.1. Lineage (NCBI taxonomy): Eukaryota > Metazoa > Arthropoda > Insecta > Lepidoptera > Noctuidae > Ochropleura > Ochropleura leucogaster. Next base: position 8,338,798 of record OY288207.1, on the reverse strand, counting down.
AACATTGAAAGTTATAAATAAATATCTAAAGTCAAGTATTCTGTCAAATTGATAAAATATTGGAGTTTGAAATAATCCAGGAATAAATCTGAAGTACATATTAGACCAAACAAAAGAGAGCATTTAATTAAAAGAATCAAAATTAGAAAAGTCAGCTAAATAGTTACAGGCAAATGCGCATGACAAATGACAATAGTACTCCAAGCGCCTGACAATATAGTCAGAGACAAAACACAAGATATCACACATTTTTCTAGCACCTGTCAATTCTTTCATTGTTTAAATTAAACTAAGTACATTGCTATCACTAAATAAATAGGAAACTAAAAGACCACGTAAACAAAGAACACTCCACGCATCGAGTTGTTATGTTTTTCTTTCGTGAATACAGGCAAAACCTCTGCCATTGCTTAAGACATATTCCAACCTTCAGTTGCAGGATTCAACCCTCTCCTTGCCTACGTGGTCTCCAAACTAATCCTAAGTACAGTACAAAGATCCCAATCCAATATCCAAAGCTGGTATGAAAGTAAAGCTAATGTTTTCATCTCTTGTTGAGTCTGTACCATAAGGCCCCCGCAGTCAGGACATGCATGAGGACAGTAGTGGACAGCACGAGAGCCATATTCCCTCCAATGTCCACGTTTTCCATGTCCATCTCTTTGAGGAAAGTCTTTGGTGTGATGTAGTGGCAGTATTCTGGAAGAAAGTTTTTGGAATCAGAATTTGTAGAATGTGGCTTATGCATCACGATAAAAACTAATTGGAGCAAGAACTAACTCTTCTACGCTTGAGAAAATACACTCCAGCTCAAAAATCATCAATTTAATCTAACCGGTAGATGTCTTATCTGTTGCAATAAATACTTATCCCATCAAAAACAATACTTGTCAAAAAAACCAAGTCTCGCAACACTCAGTTGTGCTGCTTTAAAAAGTTGTGAGATCCATGTAATACCAAGTCGGTTATTAATTTATTCAGTCTCTACTTAAGCGACTTTCTGTCTTAATACGTCCAGTCTCTAAGACCACGATCGTGGTCCATAACAATTGAAAATCAATTACGTCTGGAATCTCCGTACTCGAAGCATTAAGTTGTTACGTAATAATTAACAGCATCTTATAGTGACGAATATCAATATTAAAATTCTTTAATGTTTCATATAAATATATCAAAACTTGGCCATCGCACTAAATAATTGAATTTACATGTGTTTTCCGGCGATGACCAAGTCACAATATATTTATATGAAACATTAAAGAATTTTAATATTGATATGCGTCACTATAAGATGCTGTTAATTATTACGTAACAACTTAATGCTTCGAGTACGGAGATTCCAGACGTAATTGATTTTCAATTGTTATGGACCACGATCGTGGTCTTAGAGACTGGACGTATTAAGACAGAAAGTCGCTTAAGTAGAGACTGAATAAATTAATAACCGACTTGGTATTACATGGATCTCACAACTTTTTAAAGCAGCACAACTGAGTGTTGCGAGACTTGGTTTTTTTGACAAGTATTGTTTTTGATGGGATCTCATTTCTTTTTGTATTTTGTAGATAGTTCTACTTTTTTCCTTTTCGGTACCTTCTACTTATTGGAGTTTACTCCTTAAGAATCTATTTTCATATATAAGGCGCCCGGTATGAGAAAAATCCGAGGGGTAAAACCTGCTAATGTAACGAAAATGTGTCATGATTTTGGTGCGCACAATACGGTCAGTAATTTCAATCCCAGTTTTAATGATCTAATAGCGTGTTTGGTAAAGAAACGGATAGTCAAACAACATTACGCTGGATCAAACCCAAGGTCTTCTTTTTTTTTGCGATTTCTTTTCATTGGAAGTACTTTTAAATATTTTATTTATAACTAGCTTTTGCCCGCGGCTTCGCTCGCGTTTAATTCGGGGTAACACAGTTCCCCTTTCCCGATTTGCAGGTACTTGCTACTTGTAGTTTTTGCCATAGCGCCTTTCCATTACTTCCCTCTTTGTCCCTCATTTCTCACTTAGCCTATGTCCGTCTCCAGACTCCCAACTATCTCTGTACCAAAATTCAAAATCAAAATCGGTTTAGTCATGTAGGCGTGAAGACGTTATAAACAAACAAACCAACTCACTTTCGCTTTTACAATATTACTAAGGATTTGTTTCCCTTTTTGCGGCTCTTTATCAGATTGTATGCATAACTAAAATTTCTTAATAAAGATTAAAATCATCTTTACAACCCTTGTGTGATCATAATATAATCCCGAGTTTTTATTATGATAGTCATTTTATGAGCTTAAATGAACTCAGGGGGTTTTTATTAACGATTGTAATTATTATAACACCGTGATGCTTATTACGGTCGCGATTTATATTTAATTCAACACACAACCTGACACTGACTTTCAAATTGCAGTTATCGTAAGGCGCCCGGTATGAGAAAAATCCGAGGGGTAAAATCTGCTAAAGTAACGAAAATGTGTCACGATTTTGGTGCGCACCTTTAGTGCGCAACTTTCTAATTTGTCTGTGAGTGTATTAAGACGTACATGTGGTATGCTGTATAAGCGACTATACCTATATAGGTACTATATGATAATGGGCTTGTTTTTTAAAGTTATACTTCTTTTGGCGCGATGGAGAAAAATGATGAGAGTGAATTTAGCCAGCGACATCGTAGAGTTAGTTCTAGGTGGCATGAAAATCGATAACTATGTTCAATTTGTATATTCTAGTATTTTTATATTTAGAACACGTCATCATCTGCCTAGCCTTTTTCCAACTATGTTGGGGTCGGCTTCCAGTCTAACCGGATGCAGCTGAATATCAGTATTTTACATGGAGCGACTATTTAGAACACGTGTTTCATAATACGTAAATATTATTTTGGTGTTCTTATTAAATTAATTTCACATTCCAAGCAACCCTTGCGTAGGTTTGGAAATGGATGGCTAACCACAGGGGGCCAGGTTAAGCAACCTTTGCCAAGGTTTGGATATGGATGGGTTACCACACGGGGACAGGTTAAGCAACCCTTGCCGAGGTTTGGAAATGGATGGGTTACCACACGGGGATAGGTTAAGCAACCTTTGCCGAGATTTGGAAATGGATGGGTAACCACAGGGGGCCAGGTTAAGCAACCCTTGCCAAGGTTTGGAAATGGATGGGTTACCACACGGAGACCAGGTTAAGCAACCCTTGCCGAGGTTTGGAAATGGATGGGTTACCACACATGGACAGGTTAAGCAACCCTTGCCGAGGTTTGGAAATGGATGGGTTACCACACGGGGACAGGTTAAGCAACCCTTGCCGAGGTTTGGAAATGGATGGGTTACCACAGGGGGCCAGGTTAAGCAACCCTTGCCAAGGTTTGGAAATGCATGGGTTACCACAGATAGCCAGTAATAGAGTTTTTATTCAAAGTGCCTTCGATCGTCGAATTCATAAACGATGTTGAACACGAAAACGAAAACGATGTCCTTTTGGTAAGTCCACAATGAAACAAAATAATGATGTTTTCAATGACATATTTAGTTCCTATCACAATCTGTTCGTTTCTGCATACTACTTTTACAAAATAATGTCGATGTTTCACATCTGCCAGGCGTCCCGCGACGGCTCAAATTCTTTTGATTATTTTTTATATTTATCGTTAATCACTACAGCATTTTAGTTTTTTTTTTCTATACGCCAAAGAAGTATAACTTCTAACGCGTGTACTGTGTGTAATTTGTGAATTTACCCTTTCATATGATATTAATCTTTTTTCAGTCGAATAAACTCTTTTTGCGTATGGTTAGATACTCGTACTTAAGGAGTAAACTGCAGACGTGCGTCGGAGCTGACACACACACTTTTTTGTATATATGTATATCTACCAGCAACGAATTTTCTTAAAGCCCTCTCTCTGACTTAGGTAGGTAGCCTTCCGTTTTCTCTTTTCCGGTAATACTTCTTGAGCTTCAGCTACAGTTTTTCTAAGAGCCCACTCCCTGTCTCTATGCGTTTTTTTGGGAGGCTTTGATGTTTCAATTTTTGACAAATCTGGACGGTAAATGCTTCTTAGTCTGTTGTATTCACAAATTGAGGATTTCTGCGCTTAAACACTTCCAAAGTCGACATTAATTCGATGTAAACCGCCCAGACTTGTAACTCTCGAAAGTGCCATGTAAGCTTGACCGGATGTGAATACTGTAGAACCGATATCCATCAGTGCATTATGTAGACTTAGTCCTTGACTTTTATGTATAGTTAAAGTATAGGCTATACATATGGGAAACTGTTCGCAATGAACATAAGCGCTATTAATAATTTCAAATTTAGTTTTAACCGGACAAAGTTCGTAAACATGTTTGTTATTAAATGTAATGTTAAGTACGAATACTCACGTAGGTACGTTTTTTGCATAAAATAATTTAATTTACACGTGTTTTCATGGCGGGAATACCCATTTTTTGCTCGATTTGGCAGGGGCACTACCATGCGCCTATATTTATATGGGACTAGCTTAAACCCGTAAAACATCGTTACGAATAAAGCCAATATTGAAAAATTTTACTGAAAATTTGGCTGTATGGACTTAATTTTCTTTGCGGTCTTTTCTAGTCTAGATTTTTTAGTTTTTCCTTGATTCATACACCAAACACTACTTATATTCCAAATTTCAAGCTTCTAGGTCTGCTAGAAGTGCCTTAGCATTTTGATGATCGGTGAGTCAGTGAGTGACAAAATTAAGAAATTTGACCCGTTATAATTCTTAAAATACTGGTTCAAATTGAATGAAATTTGAAATATACCGTGTCTTTACTATGCTTGCAAGGTTACTAAAATTTCAGCTTTCTAGTTTTATCCATAACGAAGTTACAGGGGGTCGAAAATGGTCTGAGTTGCTTCGAGAAAAGGATGGTACGGCCGTGACGCTTTTGCTCGACTTGGTGGGGGCACTGCCGTGCCCCCAGATTTTCTATATCAAATATAAAATTCAATCATTTACATATTTGAGCTGATAAGGTGAAAACATAATTTCCACTTTTATCTCATTCATTCTTCGTATGAATCAAATAACCAAGACAGGGGGAAAACCAAACAAATATCATTGCAGTCTATCCAACACACCAGAATTTAATCGAACATTTCTCACCTTTAGAACAATGCATCCTAGTCCTGTTAAAGCCGTAAACCGAATGGACTGCGACGTGGAACCCTGCCCTGAAATAGGAAATGTGATGCAACCAACGGAACTCGTAGGGAGTGTCCACGAGAGCCAAGCAGAAGCCGAAGACAGAGAAGAGACACGCGAGGACCGGACCGATGAACACTGCGATCTGGAAGAGAGCAATGAGGTTTTATTATTTTGCTAAAGTAACTTTAAACTTACACCGAAAATTGTTGTGAGAGGCATAAACTCTAATTTAAAGCATTTTATTCAATCAGACACTTTTGATTTTCAAAAAAGGAATGAAGCTACAGTCCCAGTTCCAAGCCATAATAACTTGTGAAAGTACTGTAGTTATCCATTCCAAAGCGTTGATCTCTATGGAGAATTCATGAACACTCTTTGAATTATAATGTTTATAAGCTTAACAATTACGCATAATATGCCTATTCTGTTGCCTGTTCTGTTATTCTCTGTTGGAGTACAGGCCTCCTCCTCCTTCAGGTTGGATATGAAATTTTGGTTATTTCGAGAAAGCGGCAACCATCGTCTCTTTTGTCGGTTTCAGAAGGTTATCGGCCAACCAGCTGTAGTAGTAAGAAGAATGGATATCTTACCCTAGTAGGTGTAGTAGACCCGATGAAGTAACCCCATGCCTGCGCGCACAGTGACGTGGCGACGATGGTAGCAAGGAACAAGGTCGCCCTTGTCGGCTCCAGAGGGTTATCAGTCAACCAGTAAGACAGCACCACGTAGGATACGCAGGATAACATCTGGAATTGAAGAAATAGGCTTTAATACAATGATGTTTAGATTCAGTTTTGAATATATGGTGTAATATCTAATATGTAAAATTCTCGTGTCACAGTTTTCGTTCACATACTCCTCCGAAACGGCTGGACCGATTTAAACGAAATTTTGTGTACATATCGGGTAGGTCTGAGAATTGGCCAACATCTATTTTTCATACCCCTAAGTGAGCAGCGGGTGAAACCGCTGGGCACAGCTAGTCTTAATATATAAAATTCTCGTGTCACAGTTTTCGTTGCCATACTCCTCCAAAACGGCTGGACCGATTTGAACGAAATTTTGTGTACATATCGGGTAGGTCTGAGAATCGGCTAACATCTATTTTTCATGCCCCTTACTGAGCAGCGGGTGAAACCGCTGCGCACAGCTAGTAAGACTATACTTTTCCACTGCTGAAACAGAGAATCTATCAGATGGTACATGTCTTCGAATTCTTAGTTCTAGTACAAGCCGGTTTAGAATGTGGGACAGTTGACAGTATTACATTTTCACTTTGCATTTCGTTTACCAAATAATGGAAAATTAAAGAAGGGTGATAATGTGGGTTCATTTTAAAATTCAGTTATGGATATTATACTTTAATGAATAATATTTGTTTCAATAATTTATTTGGCAATAGTTTTGAGACATATTGTATACAGTCATTTTTATTTATGTTACTGAGGTATTGGTGCCCGTTAATGTATTATTATGTAAAGGCTATTTTGCCGTTACGATAATCGGTACAATAATAGCCGAGCTCACATTCCACATATCGACAACCTCGTGTGCCAAGTCGAAATATTTTGGTTGTTTCTCTTTCTCAGCTTTCACGAGGTTCTCTTCATGCGGGATGGTAACAAATCAAATCAATGGTATTAAAGTAACATAACTCACCTGGAACGGTAACTCGACTGCTAATATCGATACTATGTAGGGTCCTAAATTGTACCATCGATTGAAGTATTCACCTCGTAATATGTCCATTTCCAAGGGGACTGGAAATTAAAAAAAGCATTGTTGTTAGAAAATAATGAAGAAAGGAAACATCCTTTCTAATTTATTATTTATCCTCTTATAAAGTTGCAGTAACAACTGCAACTTTATAAGAGGATAAATAATAAATTGGATAATGACACTAAATTACGCAGACACTAAGGCACTGACTACCTGTAACAACTGTCAAAGATCTAGAAATGACAACTGGGACCAACATAAGTCAATCCCATATCATAGAACCCTATTGACACCAGAAGGGTTACCATGACATCTTATAGTAGTTCTTATTCCTGTGTGAGAAAGAGATGGTGCTAGACACCTGGTATAGCTCTGTCTCTTTTTCTCAGTGGAATAAGTTCTGTATAAGACGTCATGGTAGGGTAGCAGGTCAGAATAAGTTTTCTTCTAAGTACATCTTATTCTGATCCTTAAAATATTTTATTCACATGCTTCATGAATTCCAAATGATTAACGTACCGATATAAAACATACATTAAGTGGCTATTTACATAAAGTTAACTAAAGTAATACTGGTTCTACATTACAATATAATCTTCATGTGTTATTATAAAGTCGCGTAAATAAATTATAAATACACTTTTAATTGCAAAAATCAAGATAATGTTATGGTAGACAAGAACACACGTTGGTCATTTTATAAGAAAATGTTACACGTGTATTAATCCCTTTACAATGTATGAAAAATCTTGTTGATGAATGTTGATGGACGGAGAGTGAGAGGAAGGCCAAAGAAAAGATAGATGGATTGTGTAAGGAGTGATATGAAGGAGAAAGAAGTAAATTATGCCATGACGTCTGATAGGGGAGAATGGAAGAAGAAAACGTGTTGCGTCGACCCCAAATAGAATGGGACAAGGGCAGGAAAATGATGAATTTATGAAAAATCTTGTACTTTTAAAATCGTGTTAATATCTCATTAGAATGGTTTAAAAAAAACTTTGTAACTATACAAACTCAACTGACGGGCCTGTGTTGGTCTAGTGGTTAGTGGCCCTGACTGCTGAGCCGGAGATCGTGGGTTCGATTCCCACCCAGGACAAACTTTGTGTGATGAGCATGATTGTTTGTTCTGTGTCTGGGTGTGATTTATCTATAATATGTATGTATTTATAAATTATATAAGTATGTATATCAGTTGTCTGGTTACCATAACACAAGCTCTGCTTAGCTTGGGATCAGATAGCCGTGTGTGAGTTGTCCCAAGATATTTATTTATTTTAACTTAGATGCGTGAATTTATGCGTGATTGTTTTCGCGTAAAATAAACGGATAGCAGTATAATTAATGATTGCTTAAAACAAAATAGCAGCTTTTTGAAAATCGTAAAAATTAACATTCATCAGGATTATGTCGATAAAATTAAATCATTAAGCCATATTAATCTGTACTCTAATTTGATTTGAAACTTGAGCTATCACTAGCCGTGACCCGTGGTTACACTCGCCATTTGCCTTTTTGTTGGATCTAAAAATAGCCTTTAGCCGCCCTTAATTTTTTTTCTCGATTGTCTCTAAAAACGGTTTAGAGTGTTTCATTATATAATACTAGCTTTTGCCCGCGGCTTCGCTCGCGATAAATTCGGGGTAACACAGTTTCCCTTGTGCTTTATTGATTTGTAATAGCAACGCTAAGTTTTCCCTTTTCTTCCCTCTTTCTCCCTCACAACCCACTTTTTTAGAAAAAAATATTAGCCTATGTCCGTCTCCTGGTTCCCAACTATCTCTGTACCAATATTCATCAAAATCAGTGTAGCCATTAAAGCGTGAAGAGGTAACAAACAAACAAACTCACTTTCGCTTTTATAATATTACTAGCTGTTCCACGCGGTTTCACCCACGCTGCTCAGCTCCTGTTGGTCGTAGCGTGATGTTATATAGCCTATAGCCTTTCTCAAGAAATGGACTATCCAACACTAAAATATTATTTTTCAATTCTAACCAGTAGTCCCTGAGATTAGCGCGTTCAAACAAACAAACAAACAAACTCTTCAGCTTTATAATATTAGTATAGATATATAGTAAGGAAGTATTGCTGATAAGTTTAAATGAATAGTTTACTTACATGATAGTGTAACAGACATCTTTCCAGTGTAGACAACAAGCAGCATAGAACCGTATAAGTAGACGTAGTTTCCGAGGACAGAGCCTGCTTCACTGCCTACCCCGAAATAGAGGTAACCGAAGATAAGTGCGATGACAACGTGAGCTGCCACTCGATACATGAATAATGACTGGAAATCAGAGGAAATGAAGCTAAGTTAGTTTCCTGGTTACCTTTCTGTAGCATTTATTTGAAACAAAATGGTTTAACCTGTGATATAAGTTTTTAGAATATTGTGGAAAGTCAATAGAAGTAAAAAAACTCTTCCGTGTTATTTAATAAAACAATTTTGCGAATGTTAATTAATAGCGTTCCTCGGTCCAAGTCTTGGAGAGGTAAACCATCCAAGTTGAACTTTCAATCTGAGGGTTTAAAATAGCCTGCCGTGGTTGCGGGTTGTTTGAAAGAGATACCGCAGCTCCGGAACATAAAGGGCAAAAGAAGGAACATGGGTGGGTTTTTTGTTCTGTCTGACACAAGTTATGTGATGATTTTGTACCTAATATTTTTATACTTACATAGTTCCTAGTCGTCATTAAGTAGTTCCTATATAGTAGAATCCAAGTTTGTCGCAATAGTCCGGACTGTCTATAAATATTCTTCGATAACTTTGTGTGTTGGTTTTTAGGGCTCAACAGATGTTTTGATTTCAAATCGGTACTTATATCTGTAATAAACACAATTAATTTGGGTTAATATACCTGTTAGTCTAACATGAACTGTACGGGTCTAGTTTTAATAATTAAAGTTAATGAACGAATCTAACATATAGTATTATCTGTACTATTACTATACGGTTCATTTTGGGTGAATTTAGGTAATATTTGTCTTAATCATCAAATACGGTTATATACTAGCAATGAAAAAAGAAAGCGTGTCATTGATTTAATTTTATTTTAAATAATTACTGGCTTCACATTTAAACGGCACATATTCAATAGTACAGAAAGCAAATCATAACCAAAATCTTGTAGGAAGATATATATTTTTATGGCATCTCGCATTTCCACCTAGGCGGTTGTCGTCTGCTCAATCTGACAAATAATGTGGATACCTCGAGGGTAAGGCCTCCAGTCAGGGCAAAAAACTTAAACTTAAGCGACTACACGCTTAGGACGAACCTCGGGTTAGCGCATCCCTGGGGAAAGAGAGTAAAGGAACAGGCTGGATCTGACTGATGAAGGGAGATAACTAAACAGATCTCTTAAGTTATTAAGTTAGTAAATAAATACGCTTTTTGTGTAGGTCAAATACGTGTTTCATTAAAAAACTAACAAGAACAACATTGCAAATAACATAAAACCATCATTATTGATAATTTATGAGTTTTAAGCAAAAGCAAAAAAATATTTACCAAAAGGTAAAAGTGATGCCTCAATGGTAAAATGTACATAACGTGTGCTTTTCATTGAATATGAAAACATTTGTTTTTAAAAAAGTTTGAAAAAACGTCGCAAAGTCAAACTTACATTACTAAAGGATTTTATCAACATTAATTTTCAGCGTATCTATTTGTACGATCATCTGCGAGAACTTATTTAGAAGACACAGTTAAGGTACTAATGCTCCTCAAAACAAGAATCAATTTGGCATAACAGTGGATACTGTACCTAAAGGGCTAGGCAGAGCTGGTATAGTAGGAATGTGGCTTTCCCAACTGCCGGTGCCAACGGGTTCCGACTTGAACTGGGCCATAGTCTGCGCACTTTTCACCAAGTCCACGCCGTACTCTCCTGACGCAACCTCCATTACTGGAAAAGAAAGATCAAGTTTAAGTTAGAATTATTTATACACCTTTGCCTTGAATACGAACCAAATTGTTTATGTATATACGACCGTATTATTTAAGTTCAGTTGCAAATTTCGTCTGACGTTGCACCAATTTCAATAAATTTTAATATTTTCAATCCAGTTCGAAGGGACGCTTCTAAACTTCCGGTGACGGCAGAATGCTGACGGCAGGGCCATAAATCCTTACTAATATTACAAAAGCGAAAGTGAGTTTGTTTGTTTGAAAAATCGCATTGTTTCTCGCGTAGATCTACGTTCGTACAAGGGGTTAACAATGCTAAGGGTTACCAATGCTAATGGATTTTGATGAATTTTGGTACAGAGATAGTTGGGAACTAGGAGACGGACATAGGCAGTTTAAAAAAAAACTGGGATGTGAGGAAGAAAGAGGGAAGAAAAGGGAAAACTTAGCGTTACTATTACAAATCAATAAGGCGCAAGAGGAACTGTGTTACCCCGAATTTAACGCGAGCGAAGCCGCGGGCAAAAGCTAGTTTACTTATAAACCAACGGTGCATCCGCGGTCTGTAATTGCAGTTGAGCTAGATTTGCTGTCGTGGTTTAGGGTCTACGGTCTTTAAAATTGTTCCTTTATCCCTTTTTTTAGCGGATGGGATTTATCAAATAACTTCCCGTGGTCTCGGTGGAGGGAGGGAGTGTTAGACTTCTTTTGACTAAAACCCACCCATGTTCCTTATTTTGCCCTTTACGTTACGGAGCTGCGGTATCTCTTTCAAACAACCCACAACCCCGGCAGGCGGCGGTCCTGGCAGGCCCTTCTACTTTGCTGACATCTCTTCGAGGCGCGTGTGGATCAACACAATTTCCTCACAGATTATAAACTGTTCAGCTTCTATGTATCGTCAACGTGTAGCAGCTTAGGGCAGACAGCGTATTGCTGAAGCAATTTTTTATCAATTTGTTCAGAACAAGATAACCTTACATATGACGGGCCTGTTGGTCTAGTGGTTAGTGGCCCTGACTGCTGAGCCGGAGGTCGTGGGTTCTATTCCCACCCAGGACAAACTTTGTGTCATGAGCATGATTGTTTGTTCTGTGTCTGGGTGTGATTTATCTATAATTATGTATGTACTAGCTGTTCCCCGCGGTTTCACCCACGCTGCTCAGCACCTGTTGGTCGTAGCGTGATGTTATATAGCCTATAGCCTTCCTCAAGAAATGGACTATCCAACACTAAAAGAATTTTCCAATTCCAACCAGTAGGCCTACTTTGACATCTTAAAGCAGAACTTATTCCACTGAGTGAAAGAGATGGTGCTAGACACCCTGTATAACTCTGTCCCTTTCCCTCAGCGGAATAAGTTCTGCTTTAACACGTCATGGTAGGGTAGCAGTAGTCCCTGAGATTAGCGCGTTCAAACAAACAAACAAACAAACAAACTCTTCAGCTTTATAATATAAGTATAGATTTATAAATTATATAAGTATGTATATCAGTTGTTTGGTTACCATAACACAAGCTCTGCTTAGCTTGGGATCAGATAGGCGCGTGTGAGTTGTCCCAAGATATTTATTTATTTATATGCTGAAATCGTCTATAGGTTGAGCAATGGAAACTTTAAAAATATCAAATAATTATTTTTGCATGACACCAACACAGAATATACTAATTGTACAACCTTCATGTCTCCATAACTAATTATGACATTATACTTACAAGTATGACTGGCATAGCTCATCTGCATAATAGGATATTCCCTGTTCTCAAAGTCTCAATTAATCAATCATGCGAATTAATCACTGGACATTGGTCATGTCTTAACGAATATTATTACAGATGCAAATGTGGATGTTGTCGCCCAGTGGAGCGCAGTGGGACGATTAGCTATAGATACTAGCTTTTACCCGTAGGTTCGCCTGCCGTAATTAAGAATGTGACAATGAATTCGAGTACAAACCGAATGCTTGCAAGTAATGTGATACCTATTGGTAAGACTGGTAGCCACTGTTGTCAAACTTTTAGGCCACTGACTACCTGTAACGACTTTCAACGATCTAAAAATAACAGCCTAGACCAACGACGTATAGGTAAGTAATAGATGGTCATCTTTCGACGGATCAAACTTGGCAAGAGCTGGTTTACCTTAAATATTACACAGAGACATGCGGGTGTTAAGAGGTACTCCTGCGCGGTGCTTATAACTAAGTCTATGCGCAGCCTTGTGCTTTATAATAGGTACTTCTTGCGTCGATGGCTGGTCCAAGCTAAGACTGGCCACTTAGAAACGTTCTAAAGGACACAGAACTGTGAGGATTGTGTAGAATACTTCACACTTCTATTTCATTCCTATTCTAATGTTTTTTTTTAAGTTCCTTATTTAAAACAACCTGAGTATTGGAACGTTATGGCCAATCAGCCAGCATTGGTTTAGGTATAAAACCTCTTACAGAACTGTCATATCTCGTCTGTCACAGTCCTCCTGAACGGTGGTAACGACGGTTTCAGTAATAGTGAAGGTTTTTGGTGATTCACTCAGTCATTACAAAGAATAAACGTGTTGCCACATAAATTAGCCAATAACTTTACTTCCTGCTTTATTTAAATAGGTGTGTCGTTAAAAAAACAATGCATTTTAAAGACCATGTTTTTATCGCACGATCACAAGTATATTGTATACTGTCAGATACCTACGAATTAACGTATTCATTTTGAATAATTACTTCATAAAGTGTGTTGACAGATACCTAGGCACTTTGCTATAATGTATTATCATAATATAAAATGGAAAACAAATCAAAACTTCAACTTTGTAATGAATGAAGTTTAAATAAATTACATGAAAGACAAGAACTTGTAATCATTCATTTTCAGAGATATTCTTTGTAAAGTGATAGGAGGCAAACCAGAGTCATTTGAATAGTACTTTTCCTCCTACATTATGTCATGGAGAAAAAAGGAAATAAAGGATGTTTCTAGTTTGTAGCAGGTTTGGTTTCTGTTTTTTTTTAATTTAAATTAATATTAGTATAGTATAGTTTTCTAATTTTTTTATATTTATTGTAAATAAGTTAATTTTAGGACCGTTCTATCGCATTAGTTATACATATACCTGTAATGATAGCTGTAAGTGTTATTTTTAAATGAATAAATGAAATTAGGAATTTCCAGATGAAGCAGGACAGGAGTCTGTCTGTATTTGTGCCCGGCTGATGTCAATAAACTCGCCCCCTATTACATGGGCATTAAACATGACTGGCGAAATAAAGGTGAACGTACTCTGTTCACTTTTAAAATTCTGGTCAAAAAGCACTACCTCTCTTTTTAAACAACAATATTAAATACTTATTTCCGCTTGATTGTTATGTATTTATCTATAGGTATTTGTTTTTTAGTTAATATTTCTATTAATTTTGAAAAATGTTATACCACAGACTACTTACAGTACTCCTCCTCCTTTAAATCCGTCCAAAGGTTGTCTTGAAAAGATCGCTTATAGCGATAAGACAGCCTATTGTGTCATCCTATTTAGAAGTTGTTTATTGTTATTCTTGTTACTATCTATCTAACGTACTATCTACACCTATACCCAACCCTTTAAGAATTACAGGCACGATGTTTTGTTATGTTATAACACATTGTTTACTTCATGTAAGTTTTTTTAATGTGTTTTTTGATATATATTTTCATTTATTTTTCTCACCACAATATTTAAAGATGATTACATAAGATTATATGGAAATATAATTGTTTAGTACTTAACTAATTTAATAAAAAAAAACTACAATATTGTAATTATAAATTGATGCTTTAGTATGTGAATATTTATTATTTTGTGTGCTCGTTGTAATTGCGGCTAATAAATATTTTTCTTCTTATAAAGGTTTGAAGTGATAAAATAATTGCTGACGGTTTTTTTTTTAAAAGGTTTAACTGACAGTTAAATAAAAACTCTTTAAAGCCATTTATGATAAATGTGAGATGGGTCGGACGTGTTATTAAAATGAATGAAGTTTTCAGTTAGTTTTTTTTATATAATTTTGCGTAAACTCTGGACACTCTTACCGTGCACGTTTTATTACATCGTTCTCACGTATTTGTATAATCTCAACACGAATGATATGAATACGATTTTGTAATAATATTCAATTTTAAAAGAGTGTCCTTGGAGTTTCGTGCCCATTCTTCTCAATAGATATTGATCTTCGTTTCGGTTTGAAATGGGCATCTACAGTACTTTCACAAGTTATTATGTCTTGTGACCGGGACTGTGGTTTCAACATTTTGCTTCTTGCCATTCAAAAGTACCTGTAATGTTCTAATTGAAATAATGCTTTAGAGTTTGATTTTGAAGTTATTTCATGTTTTTCCATCCGTAAAAAATAACGTTTTCCAGCAGTGGGACAGCAGACGGCCGCAACTGCTTGATTTTTAAAAACTAATTCTAATTTTACTCAAGCATACAAATAATTCATAGTAATTGCTCGTAAATTAGTTTCAATGGGTGTTCAAGTGTTCGATATTATGGTCAGATTGCCGATTAATTGTACACAACAAACGGTAGTACGTCTACGGGTGTTCCTATATGGCTAGAGTCCTTGTTGGTATTTAAACATGCCATTAGTGTACAACGATGTACAGATAGCCATATCTGGAAGCTAATGTGTCACTCATAACAATGTATTTAGCGCAGAGAATTTGGAATAATATCGGTAAGATTTATAATTTAAAGTTAAATTAGTTTGAATTTAGATTACTCATACATTTTTAATACTGAACCTGTATGTAATACTTTTTACTAAAATCAATAACCGCCTGCCTTGTTGGTTAAGTGGCCAAAAGCGTGAGTGCTCAGCATGAGTTTCTGAGTTCAATATTTTTTATTTGTTTATTGCGAATGTGAGGACCATGTGGATCATTACTGTTATTTAATTTGTTTGTTTTTGACGATTATCTGGCAGTTTGAGTACTATAAGTGACCTACACAAATGTCCTTTTTGTGGTATCGTTCGTCGTGTCGTTGAGCTCCTTGAGTTATCATTCATGCGACACGATAACTGACAAATGCTTGCACTGACTGGACAGGTCCACTCAATCTGTGTGGTGCTTTCTTAAAGAGGCCATTTCAGTTACTAATCTGCATAGTCTTCATGTAAGTTGACCAAGATTTTTTGTCTGGACCTTAACCGCTTGTATTATGATTATTGTGTTTGTGTATTATTGATATTAGTATTATGAATTACAGACACAATTAATTACGCATTGTGTCTCGCGTGGATCCACGTCATAGACACACGAAAGGTTAAAAGAGACTGTGACCTCTGAGTTTATTTCGGCTGTTTCTTCTCATCGTAGGCCGGTCCTAGTTTTTAAAAAACACGTGTAAAACTGTTTGGTAAAACCTACTTGCATGCAATGCAAAATAAACAACATTTATCATAAAATTTATAATTCGCAGATCGGGCAAAGTGTTATGGGATTTTTCCATTTGGAATTTCTTAGTGGTAGCCACGGTGTTAAGTTTTTTGCCCAGTTGATGGCAATAGGCTCAAGCTCAAGCTCTATTGCCTCTCTATTGCTCTAGGCCATTGCCTAAACCTGCTAAAATTGGGTACATGACTGTCTACACCCTTCAGGCATTACAGACGTGACGTTATGTTCAGTCAAAGTTGTTTCTGAAAAGCTTTCTACTTCATATTTTTTCCGAAGATTTTTTAAATCTGGACCCAGTAAAGTCCTTCTTATTTTCTTATTTAAACTATGCCGTTACAATAGGGTAGTTTTCACGGTCAAAGTAATTACATTCTATCTAGTCCGTCTTTCAGATTACGTATGACGTCACGCGTTGCTGCGTTTTTTGCAACGCGTCATTTTTAGTCTAAGTTACAAATAAAAAAATACGTGTCGTTTTGAATAATCTAAAAGTCAGATTAATATTTTTTTTGGAAACTAGCTTATTCTCCGAATTCTTGTTTACATTTTCGTTCGACAAACAAGTTCGTTGATCTGCACGGCCTAAAGTCACTTCAAAGGTTGCATCTGGGAACCTTGAAATTTTTTTGACGCACCTAATTATTTTGAATGCTATTTTAAGTAGGTACCTGTAATATATTATGAACCCACTGGTTTTTTTACTTCATCTTTTCCAAAGGAAAAAAAATGGTTACTAGTAAATATTATTATCCATTTTACATCTCGTTTATTAAGGCGCCATCCCGACCAAAACGCCGCGCAAGCCGTTTTTGTGCAGTTTTCTCGAGCTGTATACTTGTTATGTGTTTTCTCTTGTTGTATCACCTTGCAACAAAACCGAAATGAGAAAAAATATCAATAACATGTATCTCCTCGTACAGTAAACATTGTTTAATGTTGCTACTGACACTAATGGAAACTCAATTCTATGATGAACATTTTGGTACAAATATTTTTTCTGAAAACCCAAAACTTTATTTTATTTAAAAAAAAAGACTTTATTCACTTCTGTTACTCTTGCGCCGCTGAGGGAACAGATGCTCAAGGTTATATGCGTAGGGTACGGCCTTAACTAAAATTTTTGTCTGCGGGTGCGACTGAGCAATGAGAATATTGTATCCCTGTCATTAAATATCTTTGAATTAATATCTTTCACAAAAAGGAACATGTGTGGGTTATAGTCGGTAAAAGTCTGCCACTCTCCTCCGCTCCCGAAATTATTCAATGATTTCCTATCTACAAAAAAACATGTAAAACAAACTACAATGGATATAATCGTCACAAAGTTCTGCCCCGAATTAATAAAATTTGAGACACAAGAATTTCTAAAAATCGGAGTTAATAAAATTCATACAGTAAATACGGTTTAAAAAAATACAATATAAGTAAATAAATCTACTCACAGAAATCAGCTGGGTTATGATAAGGTGGACATCTCAGCCCAGCGCTGGCTAAAGCTGGCAGCAGACTGGCTCGAGGTCCTTCATATAGGGTCCTCCCAGCTTGCAAGCAGTACACTGTGTCAATCTTCTCGAAGATGAGGGCTGATGGTTGGTGGATGGTGGCGACGATCGTCCTGCCACCCCTAGCTAGGTTGTTCAGCAGGGCCATCAAGGATGTTGATGCTGACGAATCTAAACCGCTGTAGACAAAAAGGTTATTATAAAATTAAGGTATCAAATACATACAATTATTACTTGTAAAACTTTGTGACGAGTCTTCATTAAAATATGATCGTGTGTTCGAAAGAAAAACAAATTTAGCTGAGCGTGATAGTTCATTCGTTACCAAAATGTTTCCCATAATGTCCTACAATAAAAAAAAGTCATAGATCACCTAAAAAAAACTCATCTCAGATATAATTTTTGCGTAGTTATATAGTTTGATGTACATAATGCTTGTTTGATGGTTTCATGAAGCCGGGGTTGAAGGTTGTTCAAAAGACATACCGGGGCCCCGGAACATAAAGGTTAAAAGAAGAAACATGGGTGGGTTTTAAGTCAGTGAAAGCGTGATACTCCCCCCCGCTTCGCCCAGAGCGTGGAAAGTTATTGATGATTACCCATCTTTAAAAATTCATGATAGTTTGGAATGAATAACTTCAGCTGCCCACAAACTTTCCTTTGATTTTCATGTTTTTAATCTTTAACGGCATGGTTGGCGTAGTGGTTGGGCGATGGACTTTTGCACTGCGTTTCGCAGGTTCGATCCGCGCACGTAACAAATATTCTTATGGCCTACAAATAGTTGTTCTGGGTCTGGCTGTTTGTGTACGCGTAAATGTTTGTAAGCGCACCCACAATACGGAAGAAATTCCTAGTATGAGGCAACGTTTAAATCCTGAGAATAATTAAAAAAATATGTATGTTTGTTTGTATTTCTTGCTAAGATAAAAAAGCTAATTGAAGTGAAATTATACTCACTAAGAATTTTAATGATTACTTATTAAGTAACTACGCTGGCAGTTATTAATAAACTTCTTGTTTACATCAAGGACGGGACGTAAACTCCAATGTCAAGCCTATAGTACCTGTCATTAAGGTTTTTCCTTATGGCATGTGGAAACTATGGAAGTTTTGCGTCGTCCCGTCCGTGACCGATTTTTTGTGACAATACGCCATTGTTTTGCAAAAACAAAATGCATATCTAATCGAGGAATCTTACCGTTGTTGTGACGTCAGTTGGCATGGCGTTGAAGACACACCTCACGTAGACTAAGCCTAGCATACCTATATACCTGTGGCCTGTAGGGTTACTATGACAACTTATAGCAGAACTAATTCCTGTGTGAGAAAGAGATGGTGCTAGACACCCTGTATAGCTCTGTCTCTTTCCCTCACTGGAATAAGATCTGTTTTAAGACGTCATGGTAGGGTAGCTGTACGTAATTACCAACGTACGAATTGACGTACGTTAAAAATAGTTGCTAGAATAGTTGTTTTTCCTCAAGGAATGAGTTGGTTTTCCTCGAATCTACAGAAAGTAGAGTTCTTTTATTTTCCATGTCAAAACGGCCTTCATTTGATAGTTATTGACCATGACCATGAATTTGCCGATTGGAGGTTACAGTACGCAGCCAACTGTTTCAGTTCTGATTAAGTTTTGTTACGTTCGTTGTTTGTTACGGTAAAATAATCCCTATAGCATGGGGTCTCATTGCGAAGAAAGTAAAAGTAGTTCAAAAAAACATCAATAGATGGCGTTATGTGTATCGATTTGTTTTTGAAGTTTGTGTAACTGTTTAAATTTGACCATGGAAGAAGTATGTTCTTGTTTTTAAAAATCCCCATAACACAAAAAACAGGAATAATGGGCTCCTAGTTCCAAATTCCATGATTTTTCTAAATAATATTATGGTGTTGGCTCTGGTGAGAACAATTTGTACTACGTTGTGGTTAGGTAACTCATTTACTGTTATTTCTATGAATAGATGGCGTTGTTTTCATTTTCTGAGTTTTACTACACAGCTCAATATTACCATTTACCATACCTATTTTGATAGAATGAAATATTATGAAATACAAACTATCTATACCTACTTATAATAAATCTGTAGAGAGGTCAATTTTGTACATGAAATATATTTCCAAAATAACTATCAGAGGGTGATTAGTGATCGATACTGATGCTAAAAATGCAATCAGTAATATTTTGTCTGTTTGTCTGTATGTTCGTTATAGAAACAAAAACGGATTTTAAAGAAACTTGGTCAAATTATTCTTTATACTCCTGGGCAGGTTATAGTATACTTTTCATCACGCTACGATCAATAGGAGCAGAGCAGTGAAGGGAAATGTTGGGAAAACGGGAGAAGTTACTCCATTTTTTAAGCTTCTGTCGCGTGTGTAGCCTTAATGGTTAAAGCTACACAGAAATCATGTATGACGGAAATATTCTCCTTAAAATTATATAAAAAATAATCATACGACAGCATATGTCAATCTTTAATGGTTAACTCACAATAACTCGTGTAACTCCCGATAGCTAAGCAGTTCGGAGCTTTCTGATATTATATTTGTCTACTCTTACGTTTAATAACACTCTCACTCATCTCTTATTAAAAATAGTTAACATTATTACCTATACAATAAAAAAATAATCATATATATCGGTAATTATAAAGCTGAAGAGTTTGTTTGTTTGTTTGAACGCGCTAATCTCAGGAATTACTGGTTGGAATTGGAAAATTCTTTTAGTGTTGGATAGTTCATTTCTTGAGGAAGGCTATATAACATCACGCTATGACCAACAGGTGCTGAGCAGCGCGGGTGAAACCGTGGGGAACAGCTAGTCATATAATATATCGGTTAAGAAACACCAAAGTTATACATGAAATACGCTAATAAGCCATCGCGCATGAATACTGGATCATGCCATAAGGATTATTTTTGTGTGCGCTCGACGCGGCTACCGTAATATTTGGCTGTTGATGCGAATAGACGTTCAGAGTGTTCGGCCTTATTGACAGACAATGCTTATCACCGCGACTTTTAGTCTTTAAATAATTTATTTTTAGATTTCTTTTGTTGTTATTTAATAAAATAGGTACTTATTAGTTATTTGGTAGTGTTTAAATAGGTAATCGTTCAAATTACGAATTATTAATAGTTTACATTGAATATCTTTTTAGGTAAAGTAGGTAGGTACGCATAGATTTTTAGATAGGTAGGTACTGAGTTTTGGTTAATTTAAGTTAAGTTTTTTTTATATCAAGTAGGTAAAAGCGTAGGTAGGTACTTTTATTAATTATATTAAAGGTAATATTAATTAAGCATAGTAGTGATAGGTTTTTATCACAGTTTTAATTTTTAAGTGATGTAGGTATAGGTAGATAGTATTGGAGAGGCGTTTTAGCTTTATTTTCATTTCTTTTTTTGTACAACACGCAAGGTCATCCGCACTCTATCGTCTAGCGCCCAAGATTCGAGCCGGTAAGTATACTTACCTACTTTTGTAGGTACCAACACAACATACAAATATTACTACCTACCTACTTAGTTAAGTAACAACTTGTATTTAAAATAAAATAAAAATATTCTACACACTCCTGAGTCTGTTAAAAAATAACTCCCTGCTTAAAATCATCTAATTTGCAGCAAATATCATTTCAAGAGCTACCTACCTATTTCGATATTATAATCATCAGCCTAGCCTTTTCCCAACTATGTTGGGGTCAGCTTCCAGTCTAACCGGATGCAGCTGAATATCAGTAGGTACCTATTTTATATGGAGCGCCGTGCGACTGCCTACCTATCTAATCTCCACAATTTGAGGAGGAGCACAACCCAGTTAGTACCTACCTACTGGGTACCTAATACCATACCCCTTGGTAAGACTGGTTGTCAGACTTTCGGGACACTGACTACCTGTAACGACTGTCAAAGATCTACAAATGACAGCCGGAACCAACGGCTTAACGTGCTTTCCGAGGCATGGAGAAAACTCGGTATGTAACGGGTGGTCACCCATCCACAGACCAACCTAGGCAAGCGCAGCTTAACCTAAAGAACAACCCGAGCGGTTGCTATTTTTTAGCCACGAGCTCCTCTATTCGCTATTTCGATATTATAAATAACTTTGATTGACTTAGATACTTGATACCTAATTATCAAAATTTGCGTTGACTTTTACGCTGAACCTAACAAATACCTCAGTCTACCGAAAAACATGTAGCTATACCCCACGCCTCAGATAATATAATCAAAGAATCATGAAAGAACGTGAATTTATTAATGGCGATTGTCGAGTGACTGACGTCGTAAGCTTCAAGGTCAGAGGGCTATATACCTACCTTAGTTTACAGTACAAAAGTATAGTTTGGTTTTATCGCCATCTATTGGTTCTCTGTAAAATAAACTGAACTTGAGCTATCGCTGCAAGCACCATCTAGCGCCGTTGTGAGTAAAAAAAAATAGCCCGGATAGCCCGGAGAAATGAGCAAGTTATGGCGGTCGCGTTTCTTTGTATGAGATGGAGTATCTGTACGTTAGTATTATATTATCTGTGCCTATAGTATGTTTAACTTAATAGTTAATAAAGAAAAACGTGAGAAGTGCTTAACACCTATTGACTTTATTGAATACCACAGGTTACTTAGTGCACTGTAGTTTAAGTAAAGTTCAAGTGGCAGTAATCTATGCTAGTAATTTCAATACACTATTATAACAATGGTTACGTCATTTTTTTATACTTTGCCCCACTCTAAGAATTTCTCCTGTATCGTGGGTGCGCTTACAAACATTTAAACTCACATAAACAAACCTCCAGACCCGGAACAACTACCGATAGATCATACAAATATGTGTTCCGTGCGCGGAATGAACCAGATACACACAGCGCAGAAGTCGATCGCTCAGCCACTGCGCCAACCGTGCTGTCCAAGTCCATGTGTAATGAAGCCAGACAAAAGTTGTTTTGAGTAATTAACAGTTTTAATTGTGATATACTTAATTCATGTATATGTAGTTTATAACTTTTGAGGTAAATGGTTATGGTTCTTTATGATAACCGATAAATCCCTATTTGTGAAACTATATCAGCCAGAGATTATACAAATAATCTAACAGCTGATTTTTTACTAACTTGTTTTGCTTGAATGACAATCCATGGTAAACCAGACGTCTGGTTATGGTTCTTTATGATAACCGACAAATCCCTATTTGTGAAACTATATCAGCCAGAGATTATAGAAATAATCTAACAGCTGATTTTTTACTAACTTGTTTTGCTTGAACGACAATCCATGGTAAACCAGACGTCATTCTAAATCCAATATGGCGAATTCCCAAAAATGGCAGACTGTAACGTTTAAATGTACTTACGTGGTAGGCTCATCAAGGAACATGAGGGAAGGATCAGAGAGAAGTTCTAACGCTACAGCAAGACGTCTCCTCTGACCTCCGGAGAGGTCACGGGAGAGGGTCATCGATGTATTGCTTAGACCTAGCAGGGCAAGGATTTCGTAAACCTGAAAAGAAACAATCAATTAACAACCTTATCCATATTTGAATGACTTTTAAATTCTTTTGTGGGAGGGTTTAATCAAATAAGTTGCATCGCAGTATTTTGTTAAGTGTTGGACGTATGGAACACGTTTGTTTTATTCCATCTATTAATTAACTCTTCTTTTTGCTTTTACTTTGGGCGTTCTTTATGTGCTCATTTTTCTACATCGTTCTCACATATGTATAATCTAGACATGAATGATGTAAAAGTGTCCATGGAGTTTCTTGATCTTTTTTCTCCTAAGAGATCTACGCTCTAAAATGGGCAAGTATACTTTCACAAGTTATTATGTCTTGTAATTGGGACTGTAGCAGCATTTTTCTTTTTATGACATTCACAAGTGCCTGTAATTGTCTAATTGAAACAAATGCTTTGAGTTTGAATTTGTCAGCAGTCACTTTCATTTGGTGGGTCGTCAAGCTGTTTGTAAAACTATGAATTACATAAAATAAAAAATAAACAAATTAGAAATTAATTAGCTTGTACTTTTTCATACCTTCTCTTTCCTCTCTTGAGGCGTGAAATCGGCCAGTTTAAGGGCAGCGGCAAGAGACATGGCTTCATACACGGTGAGGTGCGCGCGCAGGTCATCGTGTTGGCGGATGTATCGTGCACCACCTCGGCCCGAGGACTTCGATGCGCAGCCGCAGTTGCCGTTGATGGCTATCTCGCCTTTTGCACCTCGAGTTCTAAGGACAAAGAATAATGTTTAGGAATCTTAGTTATGTCTTAAGTTCGTACCTGCTAATTAGAAAAACTACGATTTGTTTTATAGAAAATGATTGGTTCCAGCTTGAAAGATAGGAAAGTTTTGAATACGATAGGTGGCGCCATGCGAAGAAGATGTCAGTCGCGAGCGTTAATTACAAATGTGAAAGTGAATTTGTTTGATTTCAGGAATTTCAAAGAATTTGAAAGGAAATTTTGGAACAGGAATAGACCATCATCTCGTTCAGAACGAAGTTTTGTATCTCTGTATTTCGTCTCCCTGTGGTAAAATTTCTTTCATTTCTGGGGAGAAGTTGCGGGCAAAAACTAGTAGTAAATGAGTTATGTAAATAAAGTGTTATCTCTCGGAAGTTAATGGACTACGTTTGCCTTCATTTTGCCAATATTGTTTAACATAGGCCGCAAATAAATCGGTTTTGTAATTTGGTATAAGCAAATAACTTTCAAGTGTCTATTTGCACTTTGTTTAGCATAGATTTCATACGATTATTTAAGTATTATAAGTGCTTATTCTTATTAAAAACGAAAGAAATCTACGGTGTTCTCTTTGCTAAGACGCTACAAAGATGCTTCGCAGACGCTACGATACCGCTACGAAAACGCTACGCTTGCTACGAAAACGCATCAAAGTCGCAACAATCTCTTTAGTAAATGGCGCTAGGTTTAATGGATGACTAAGCTAGCGATAAACGTTAACGGTAGCGTTTGTGTTGTGTGTTTAGTTTGCGTGCACGAAGGCCCTTTTTTGCGTGCAGACCAACGCCCGAAAACTAGAGCCTTTTTTTAAGATACCTGGATTCCAAATTTGAAAACGAAACCGTGCCGGGTCTACAAAGTAAACATTATCTAAGAAAAAAAAATGAAAATGTAGATAACTAGCTTTGGCCCGCGACTTCGCTTGCGTTCAATTCAAATTCGGAGTACTCTTTTCCTGATTTGCAGGTATTTTTTTTGGTAACAAAGAGTGTGTGTACCAATTTTTAGATTCCTACCTTGAAAACTCCGTAAAGTCCTATATAAAATTCTTGCCCCTTTTCTCTATTTTTTTAAAATTAGCCTATGTCCGCCAGAGCCCCAACTATCCCTGGACCAAAATTCATCAAAATCGGTTTTGCTATTTAGGCGTAAAGACGTAACAAACAAACAAACTCACTTTCGCTTTTATAATATTAGTTATGATAAATAGCTTTGCCTAAAGATATTATACAAAACAAACAGTAGTTATATAATATACGCACCATAAAGACGATAAATGGGTAGGTGAATAATAATAGTTTTAGTATAAAACAAAACATTAATCATTACAACAATAAATTAATCGCAGAACTTCATTTATTATTTGTTTTACTTACATTTTAATTACTGAGGAGCTTGTAGCTGAATAATAACTGCTGCTCGGGTAGATCATTTAATATTAATTTAATAAGCAGTACCTTGGCGCACATCTGTCTAAATGTAATGTCCTGTGTATTTTTTTAAATGTAATTTTGAGTGCATAAATAAATAAATCATTTGGTTAAGACATGCTTACCTTAGTTGGTTAGATGGGTGATCACCCATTACATACCGAGTCTCGAATAGAACGTTAAGCTGCTAGTCCTACATTTGTAAAGTTTGTTGTCTTTGGCAGTCGTTACAGTTAGTCAGTGTCGATTTTATGACAGCCAAACTTATCAATTACTCATTATTGACTGGATTGTGTTAAACAGAAGGGTTACCATGACATCTTATAGCAGTGCTTATTCCTGTGTGAGAAAGAGATGGTGCTAGACACCTTGTATAGCTCTGTCTCTTTCCCTCAGTTGAATAAGTTCTGTTTTAAAACGTCATGTTAGGCTAGCAGATCATAATCAGCTGCAACCAGTTATACTGAGACCCGATTCCAACATAACATAGTTGGGATAAGGATTATAATTAATCATTTTAATTACAATGGGCTGAAGGGTATTATGCGTTTGGGATAAGAGGATGTTTTTATGCGGTTTTTTTGCAAATTTTTTAAAAGTTTGAAGACCTGGGTCCTTAAGTAGGAGGATCAAGGGCAAGGGCAACTGATCAAGGTCCGAGTTCTTAGTTAGGGTTTTAAACCTCAACTAAGATTTGGGTTTTTATTAAAGTACAAGATATTTTTTTAACTCACACTTTTCAAGGTATTATCTCTTTTGCCATCAATCGGTCATACATTGACACTCCAAGCGGCTTCTGAAAAAACCTGATGGAGAAACCCAACACCATTTTGCCCTACCCGGAAATCAAAACCGGTACTCTTGCTCATTAGTCGATTTTGCAACTGCTAGACCATCGCGGCAATTCATATTTTTAGTTACCTACATTATAAAAATAATGTTAACGGTTAAACGCGGTTAATTTTTGTTTAATCGTTCGTTTAATATGGTTTAAGATAACAACTGATCTTTGGCCAGACGATTTTATTTGGTTGCTGTACCTAATTATACAAGTGCCGGCGTGTTTTAAGGGCACATGTTAATGTATTCAAGTAAACGAATATTAAAAGTATATGGATTACAGTAAACAATCACACAATGACGCATGCGCACTGATTTCCTCATATCAGACTTGATTGTAGATGGAAAATTACTTCTCTATAGAGTTGCCTAATAAATCAATGTTTTTTGATTTTATCATCAATTATCTATTTGCTCTATTTTATTTTACTATGTTTACTGGTAAGAAATTAATAGTCAAAATTCTGAAAAAGTAGTTCTTTTTTGTTTAATAAAAAGCCAGGAATATTGAGTATTTTATTTAACTGGTTAAAACCATGTATAACGGCTTAAATTATTTACCAAATACTCTTTGCAAAGTTTTTTTCATTTTAAGGCTTCAATTTTTTTACACGCTACTGCCACTGGTGTAACGCGCCTTATCCGCGTCGTCGGTCAAAATTCCACAGGTTTTTTTAACACTACCTGTAGTCTTGATTTATTTTGTTTGGTATGCCACGACATTAACATAATTTTAAATTTTAATTAAACATGTAAATAAGTAACATGCCGCAGGATTTTTATTTTGAGCTACGCTTACTGCTTCGTAATGTGTTTGCATCCTTTTTTTTGGGGTGGGAAATCATCAAATAACTTCTCCCGCTCTGGGCGGAGCGGGGGGGAGTGTCAGACTTGTACTGACTGAAACCTACCCATTTTTGATTCCTTCCATTATCCTTTATGTTCCGGGGCCGCGGTATGTCTTTCGAACAACCCGCAACCCCGGCAGGATGTTCTAGTTCTACATTAATTACTATAACTAGGTAATGAATCAATTCGTATCAAATTTGCCATTCATAATGTTTGTAATTGTTGGCGACCAGCTACCAAACTTTTTGATAAAGTTATATTTCTTCTTTTTGATTGTCATTGTTTTATGTTTTGTTTTAAGAAAAAGTCAGTCTGTGAAAAAATATGTGCTGCAATATACGAGAAGCTGAACTTGTGGTTTCATTGCTCTCTAAAATTATCCTGTTCTCAACAGTAATGAAGGAGTGAACACATACAAAACTTTATCCCGGTTGCACAGCTATGTGCGACAATTATTGAATGGGTAAAACAACGGTATGCTAGTAAAAAATAATACTTTTAAGTTGTTCCGCTTGTTTAACTTCAGTTAAAAATAATAGGACCGTGAGACCCGGCATGATTTCAACAATGGGTCAGAAGCTAAAATTAAACACTAATTATACGAGTACATACCTAAGTAGGTAAATGAAAATTGTGACGCACGGTATGAAAACATAACTAGGCTTAACATGACTCACGAGTTCTGCTCCAAATGACTCATTCACAGTTGCGATATTATTTAAACAAACGTTATTGTTAAAGTGTTAGGTTTTGCAAATCAATAGGACTTATCGGCAAATGTATAAAAAAAGTTCAAACGGTATTGTTTCTGCTGGGATTGCGGGTTGTTCGAAATAGGTACCGCGGCCGCAAAATAAAAGGCAAAAGTAAGAAAATGGGTGGGTTTTATTCAGTAAAAGTCTGACACTCCCCCCGCTATGGGTGGAGCTTGGGAAGTTATTTGATGATTTTCCATCCGTAAAAAAGGGTATTATTTGTTTTATTAATCAATAACAAAAATGCAACTAAAAGTTGTGCTATGTAGAAGATTCTGACTAGTTCAGTTTTGGCACTAGATCACAAATTCATTTCATGTTGCACACAGAAATACTAACCAACAAATGCTTCTATTAAACAAACAAGTCTCGGGATGAACGAACAGCGATTACATTTCTAAATAGTATTACAGTGTAAAGAACAAGATAAAAAGAGAGAGAAAGAGAAGATATCATTGACACAGTCATCATCGGTGAAGAAAAACGGCATGATGTCACCTGAACTAAATTTTAATTATCCCGTAGAATGTCATTAAGTTCCTACGGACCACGGGGAAACTTTATACGTTGTAGCTATCGGATTAACGGTAAAATCTTCGTTTTTCTTAAGGTCAAACTCTATAAAACGTCACTAATAAATTCGTCGATTTTGGGAGCGTTTGCACGCGTTTTTTTACTACATTCAACAGGATAAAATATGTAAGTCTAAAGCAATCAAACAAATTCAAATGTGTTATGATTCAAAGCTTGTACCTTCTCTGTTCGAGAAAAGGCATGGCATCTTACAATGAGATAGTACTAGACTACAGTACGGCCAACGAGAAGCGATAGGTACGAAAGGTCATTAACCTAAAGAACAACTGTGGCGTTGACAATCTAATATATAGCTCTTTCCATCTTGTGCCTTTGTCGTAATGTCTCGTTCTCCCGGCAAAACATGACAACGTTAAGACGGGTTCGCCAACATTCGGGCGGGCATTTTAGATGGGGTTTTAGCATGGGTTTTGTTTACATTTGGTATCACTTCTCGTTGGCCGTACTTTAAATGCTGGTATTAATCTTTCTACCTGAATGCTCCTTTGCCATTATCAAAGAGATTCACAATAATGTAACTAAATTTTCTTTAATACCTCGTAAGGTTGACAATCAATTCACAACATTATTCTTAACACAGAGGTGGTGTAAATACCTGTTTTTAAATGCTGTATAATAATAGTGTCATAGTTATTCCCATGACAAAGGCTTAACTTGAAAACATCAAGGTGTTAATGTGTGAAATCAGTCGAGCGGCGGTAACAGTATAGACCATAATGTACCTATGTACATTATGATCGATCTGTGCAATTCTAATTCCTTATCACTAATAAGTAATATTATAAAGGCAAAAGTTTGTATGTGTGAGTTTGTTTGTCATTCACGCTCAAACGCCTGAACCGATTTGGATTAAATTTAGTATGTAGATAGTACTATACTATTTATTCTTATTCCTAAGGTCTACGTGGGTGATAATGATTGTTGATAATTTATCATATTTTACTAAACATTTCAACACCTATGTATGTGGAAACAGCAATAGGGTATATATTATACTTTTTGTTTGTCAATAAAACATTAGGTTTATACATTTGTCATTCGAACCTTGATTTTGCATTACCCAGTAACTAGTAATCAATTGTGTCACGGCCATGATGACAATACCGATGAGTGGAATGCTTCGTTTGACTAAAATTATTCATTAAGCCCTAGGTGATAAGCTACAATTTACACTGGCTTTGTTAGGCAATAGCATGGACCAATATTGTTGAGCTCACTTAAAGCAGCTCAAAATATTGTGTTTTGCTTTTGGCATGGTCTTCTGCGTTTCTTCTTTATATCTTACTAGCTTCCGCCCGCGACTTCGTCCACGTGGCATAGTTACTTTTGGCTAACGCTAACTTAAACCCGTGGATGATCGAAAAAATATTATCTTTCTGTCCCCTTATATTTCTCTTTCTCTTCTCTTCTTTTTCTTCTTTCTCCTTCTTTTCACTTTTTTTTAGTCTATGTACGTCTCCAGGGTCCCAACTATCTCTGTACCAAAATTCATCAAAATCGGTTGGGCCATTTAAGCGTTAAGATACGTCTTCACGCTTAAATGACACAAGCAACAAACAAACAAACTCACTATCGCTTTTAGAATATTAGTAAGGATTTCTTTATATCTATATTTAGAAATGAGATTTCAAACATTTATGACTTGCACATTTTTATGTAAAAATAAATTGAGCCATTGATCCAAGGTCGACAAGTTGTAAGAAAGAAAGTTGTTTCTTTATTTGCTTATCTTACGCAAATTCGAAATACTGACACGTTATTGCATAACATGCAAAAGCAATCAAATAGTGTTGAAATACTTACGAGTAACCGGCCAGTATGTTCAGTAATGTAGTCTTTCCGGCGCCAGATGGACCCATGATGGCAGTCAGTTGCCCTGGCTGAAAGCATCCTGACACATTCTTTAGGATTTGTTTTTTTTCTGTAAAGAAAGATAACTGTGGTTAGAAATATGCAATTAGGTAATCTTTATATTATTATTTAATCTTGAAATGTAAGTATCATGAAATGGTCACAGATCTTAAAAAACACTAAATTTAACCTGCGCGATGATCGCAAAAAAATATCTTTTTCTCCCCTTTTCTTCCCTCTTTCTCCCCCTTTTCTCATTTTTTTTTGATTATCCTATGTCCGTCTCCAGGGTCCTAACTATCTCTGTACCAAAATTCACCAAAATCGGGTCAGCCATAGGTGTGAAGACGTAACAAACAAACAAATTGTTGTTGTTGTCTGTTTTTATTCCTAAACCACTGAACAGATCGTTACGAGATTTGATAGATGGGTACCGATGGAGCTAGAATAGTAAATTTTGTAACAAAGGGACAAACATTGCCATAGCAGCCCATTCGGAGTTGACGGATTTCAAACGAAATTGTTTTGGAGCCAAGAGAGCTAACCATTAACCGTTTTGAACTTGGTGTATATTATCTCTGGCCAACATCAAACACTAGTGGAAAAAAAAACTACTAGTGTGAAATATACTGCATTCTGTACCGTAGTTTCACTAAATGCTTTTTTCGCAGTGATACTAAGTTTATCGTACCATATTATCTGGAGCAACGAGGATTAGACAGAACAACTACATTTGTTACTCATTTACTAGTTAGTTAGTGAGTGTGTTAGTGTGCAGTTAAGTAATTATAGCCCGTTAAGGTAGCGTTTTTTAATTGCATACATTTATTTGGCTGTAAAAGTAGATCAGAGAATGGTTGTGCAAAACATAGCAGTTATTTAAAACAATGAATGAACTGAAAATATCTTAATAACCTTAAGAATAACATGGGACAAGGGCAGGAAGACGACGAAGTTATCCTAAAATATTTCAAGCTAAAAGTATAAGTGTTTACCAACAATCAAATAAACACATTCTAAAATTAATTTATCATCAAAACTTCCCCCGCGTTGGGCGGTCTGGGGGGAGTGTCAGACTTTTTTTAAACTGTTAGTCTCGGCTGTCATTTGTGGAACTTTGACAGTTGTTAGGGACATTTAGTCAGTGTCCCGAATGTCTGACAACTAGTCTTGCCAAGGGATATCGTACTGCCCAGTACTAACTGGGTTATGGAGGTCAGAGATGCAGTCGCTCCATGTAAAATACTAGTATTCAGCCGCATCCGGGTAGACTGGATGCCGACCCTGATGTAGTTAGAAAATGCTAAAGCAGACGATGATAATGATATCATTAATCTATGAAATCACCGAAAACACTGCATTAATCGAGAAGTTTTGTCTTCATTATAGAATCATTAGAAAATTCCAGCTCGTTTGCGGTTTATTTACCTTTAGACACTTCTATAAATAAACGGAAGTTATTAGAAATTAATTAACTGCAATAGTAGCAAGAATTACCGCTAAGTAAACACAAAACAATTACCGGTCCTATTTATATTTTATGAAATCCTGTGACACTTGACATAAATAATCCTTTTCCGTATTATTTCCTAAGGTTAAAAGGGCTATTTGTCGTTAATGTGATTGATAAGGAAGTCAAGATTAGCACTTCAAGTTGATGATTGAAATAGGTAAAGCGAATAGAACAATACCCAGAGATGGATTGAGTTTTCTTGGCTAAATGATGAAAATAATAAATCAAACTAGCTCATAAAATAAATATCCGAAAGCTATTTCACCACTAAATTGTTGTTCTTTATTAACTCGTAAGTCCGTCCGTTCATAAGGCGATGGAAGACGGCTTCGCACGCATTATGTACTGAAATATAACCCATAGGGATGGTACTTCGAAGCTACCCTTTAGTTTCGGAATCGGAACAGTAGTTTCGAAGTATACTCCACTCATCCTAACTTACACATATCGAACTTAACGTCTTTTAATACTGTACCTATAATAACCTGCTAAAAGACGTTATTATTATTACCTCATTCATAATTTTCCTGCCCTTGTCCCATTTTATTTGGGGTCGGCGCAAATTATTATTACCTGAGGTAAAATATTTGGTTAAGAACACACTAGAGAATCAGCCAAATGCGAGTCGGAGTCGTGCACCGAAGGTTCCGTACAAAACTGCGACATAAACGGCCATGTTATGACTACGCAGACATAGAGGGGAATTTGATATTTTCACAGCTTTTAAGGACCACAAACTTGAGTTTATAGTTTTAATTTCAACTCGATACATTTACGCGTTCCTGAGATAAAGGGTCTTGACAGACAGACAGACAGTCAGGCAGACGGACAACAAAATGATCCTGTGTTATTATTTTTGGATATGCGACCCTAATAGAGAAAAAGTCAGAATTAAAATTACAAATGTGACATTTAAGAAATGCCATATTTTAATTGCAATTTTTGTATCATCATTTGCCCTTGTGACGTTTAATTTGTGATCCGTGCAACACGTTTTTTCTTCCTTTCTCCTTTGTCAGACTCCTATATTTTTAGATTGCGTTTAATGTTGTATTAATTAACATAATTAAGAAAACGTTAGTGTTGGCAAAACATGTACTAATT
Organism: Ochropleura leucogaster; assembly: GCA_958449745.1. NCBI lineage: Eukaryota > Metazoa > Arthropoda > Insecta > Lepidoptera > Noctuidae > Ochropleura > Ochropleura leucogaster. The sequence goes on along the minus strand of OY288207.1, from coordinate 8,305,874 downwards.
TATTGTCCAATTATATTAGTTATTGATTAATTGGAATCAAAGCCGACGTAGGTAGCTGCGGTCGGCAAATCGAAAACCGTATTAAAATCTAATTAAAATAATTACGCGACAGTTTAATTATTCTTAAAGCTGACGTAACACAATGGAAAAGTTAAATTTTGCTTTTGGTTAGTTCCAACAATACTGTTTTTAATTAAAGCATGTTTTAAAAATAGACTAGGTTTTAACAATAGGATTCACATAATAACATTGCAATTAACAAAAGAAACATTGTTGTTTAGCACAAAAAATGCGTCATGGAAATAAATATTTAGGTATTTCATAATTATTTTTCAACATTATAATTATATATTTTAAATTGTCTCAGAAAGTTAAAGTCAGTTTAAAAATACTACTTACGGTATTTCACAGTCAACTTATGGTCATTACTTACTTATGTAACTTATTATTATCTTACGTAACTTATTATTATCAGTTAAAATCACTGACAAATTAAAACATTAACTTATAAAACTTAGTAGATTTGTTAGGTGATTTTTGTGATCCTCTGAATAAACTTTGTGTGGTAGTAATATAAGAAGAAATTATGAATGAGGTATTCTGAAAAAGCATATTTGTAATTGGGAAATCGCATTTAAAGTTTTTTTTAGTTTCAATAAAACTTTGCCCCACACTAGGAATTTCTCCTGTATCATGGGTGCGTTTACAACCATTTAAACTCACATACACAAACAGCCAGACCCGGAACAACTATCTGTAGGCCATATTTGTTCCGTGCGGGAATCGAACCCGCGATACGCAGCGCAGCAGTCGATCGCCCAGCCACTGCGCCACCCGTGTCATCTACTTCTTATGTTTCGACGAATCAACATACAAAAGATCCGCAATCTCACGCCAATTTGCGTTTTGCTGCTCATCAAAGTCTGAACATTTAACTTGCTAATTACTTAACGACCACCGACTGTAGCAGCCACGTGATTTATAATTCGACTAATTAGCAAGTCAGGAACGTTTAGTGATAATTAAAAATCGAAAGGACATGAAATTATTCTTGGATTTACTGCAGCATTGATTTGGCGGTAGTACCGTCGCGGGGCTTATGAGTGTGACCATGGATTCTACATATTGTAGCCCTAAGCATCCGGAGTCTGGCTTGGAATCAGATAAATTGCAGTAGACTTGCTAAAATTTGTAAATCATTTAGAAAAATCATTCATGTCTTGATTGTTGTGTCTTGATTGTTGTATCTTGATTGTTGTGTCTTGATTGTTGTGTCTTGATTGTTGTATCTTGATTGTTGTGTCTTGATTGTTGTGTCTTGATTGTTGTGTCTTGATTGTTGTGTCTTGATTGTTGCGTCTTGATTGTTGTGTCTTGATTGTTGTGTCTTGATTGTTGTGTCTTGATTGTTGTATCTTGATTGTTGTGTCATGATTGTTGTGTCTTGATTGTTGTGTCTTGATTGTTGTGTCTTGATTGTTGTGTCTTGATTGTTGTGTCTTGATTGTTGTGTCTTGATTGTTGCGTCTTGATTGTTGTGTCTTGATTGTTGTATCTTGATTGTTGTGTCTTGATTGTTGTGTCTTGATTGTTGTGTCTTGATTGTTGTGTCTTGATTGTTGTGTCTTGATTGTTGTGTCTTAATTGTTGTGTCTTGATTGTTGTGTCTTGATTGTCTTCTCTAAGTGGTTCGACGACATTAAAAAGGATTGACTTGGGAGTTCAGTTTGACTCTGATTGGATGAGGAGGGCGGCGGTCAGGATGGCGATGTTGCCATCAACGTAGTTTTGTGGGCCCATGAAATTGTAGATCTTATTATCGACATTAAAGAAGAAGTTGCTCTATAGCTACTCCTTCTTTAATGTCGAAAACCTAAATAAATAAACTTATTGCTGTCTATACAACAAAAGGTTGATTGATTGATTGACACGTAAATATAGGCACACGAAGGACCTTCGGAATACACACGCACATTGGCCTAATATTAATATGCTAAGTAATTCTTAAAATAAAACTCGAACGGATAGCTTAGTTAAAATTATAAATAGATCTAGTTTTGTAGTTTAATGAAGTCATGGGGTTTATTTAAAAAATCCGGTTATTTAAGGTACTTAACCATATTACTATTAACTGTAGTACTACTAGTACCCATAAAATTTTCATATTATAACAATTCTTCATTTATAGATTAGTCCAGCTTGTCTGTCTATCTGTTTGTTTGTATTTCACAGTCATGTAGGCCTATGTGAAATATTAATATTTTGATTTTATGTTAGTCATCATCTGCCTAGCTTTTCTATGCTATACATATTGGGGTCGGCTTTTAGTCTCACCGGAGACAGTTGAATACCATTTTTTACATGGAGCAACTGCCTATTTGACCATGTGGAGGTCGTATTATCCAATTAGTACTGGGTAATACATACCCCTTGGTAAAACTAGGTGAGAGACTTTCGGAACACTGACTACCTGTAACGACTGTCAAAGATCTACAAATGACAGCCGGGACCAACAGCTTCACGTGCTGTACGCGGCACGGAGGAAACTCGGTATGTAGCGGGTGGTCACCCATACACAGATCAACCTAGACAACTCCGACTTAACCTCAAGATCGAGCGGTTATTAGTTAGTCACTATGTATTACTTAGTAACAAAATAGGATAGTTGTTAGTCAGTTTAGAAAAAAATCTTTATTAACATAACAAGTTTACATAACTGTAAACCCTAAATATTAACAGTAACACAAATATTAATAACAAAAACTTTTACAGGCTAGTAGCACCTTTATAAGAACATAGTAATATGTTTACAAACTTATCACAACATGAAGCATTCATAAATTTAATATTTAACTTTGTTTTATGAAATTATTTTAAAAAAAATATTTACGTAACGAGCAAATATTTATCTACGCGCTCAACGTAAGTGCAACCGGTGCAAGCGATAGGTAAAGTATCCTCATTAAAATGCGCACTATATTGTTTGCTAAGGTGGCATTTCCTATGTTTCAACAGAAACGTTTAACATGAAAACGTCAATATTCTGTAATATGGTTTAACATAAAGCCGAATGAAATACGTTTTCCCTTCCTCTTCCACTAAAACTGTCGGTAAGTTAACTAACTTATTACAAGTATCATGTTCCTCGTATAATCGTTCTTTATTAAAGGATACAGGTTGGTATTGTGTTACAATTGTCGGTAACCTTGTGAATATCGTTCTAGATAAGTTTGCAAACTGAATATTGAAGGGACTGTTCCTGTATTGCAGGTTCAGCACGTTATACGATTTGTGTTATTGATTAATCGCCGAAGATCAAGAGATTGGTGGACTTACGTCATTTAATAAAAGCTGAAACTTTTTCTGTAGAAGTAAGGACCATAAAAGCTTAAGTAATTCTAGAACATTGGGAATAAATAAGCATTAATAGTGTTTTTTTTTTTAAAAAATTGTTGCCACGCACTATAAATATCTCCTGTATCGTGGGTGTGTTAACAAACATTTAAACTCTACTATCAGCTAGACCCTGAACAATTATCTGTAGGCCAAACAAATATTTGTTCAGTGCGGGGATCGAATCCGCGACACGCAGCGCAGCAGTCGATCGCTCGGCCACTGCGCTAACCGTGTCGTTGTCGTCGGTTTAGAGCGAGTTCACATTAGGTCGTACCCGGCAGTTTTACCTGAACCGGTGTTGGATGCGTAGGTACTGGCATATATGGCGACCCGATAAAACTGTCGGTGAGGACCCGGCCACGATTTCTGACGAGACAATGGTGGAGAATATAGACATACTGCTTTGTATAGGGCAGCTATAGCTTCTTGTGTGAACAGGAAGATCCGGTGGTCGGCCAACGGTAAAACTGTCGGTCCGACCTAATGTGAACCTAGCCTTAAAGTTGAATTGTCAAGAAGTGTTTATTGCCCCTACTACATCTCTAAAATCTATTTATTACAAATTGATATAAATGTAATGTTTGAACAAGTGGTATTTATTTTTAATAGTGTAAAAGTAATGTAATTTTATTTAAAGATCAAACTACGTTTTGCAAACTGAGACACTGAGTTGCCTTTGGTTTTAAAATTTTATTGAAATATTTGACATGAGCTAATAATGTAAAATCTGTGAGAAATTATTTTAATTAGTGGCTACAACACTGTTGCAAAGCATTTTGTCTTTGCGGAATAAAACGCATTTCCACTTTCACACTTTTCTGTCAGCATCAAATAAAAATAAGAATCCCATCATCCCATGCACAATTTGCAGTTGCGATACACTCACAGCGTATTTACGGAATCGCGACGGCTTTTTATTCTTCAAATACCATTTAAAAGGTAAGCACAAGGCAACATTTAACATCTAGCACGTGGCATTACAGCAGTTAAACATCAAAATATGTAAAAATCACGAAACTAGATAATTAGTATGCCAACAGTCACATTTGCATGAAACTATAAAAATCGTGGTTGTCGATAACTTATAGCTTAACAATACAAGATGTCCTGATAAATTATTTATAATGTGCAAAAAACGATTGGCAAGAGGCATATACGTGCGTTCGCGCATATTTGTAACACATCACAACGTGAATAAGGAAGTGATTTGTAAACACAGCCATCGTTTACATGTGTCTAGCTATATATTTATAACAAGGTACTTTAAATGATAAGACTGAGACTTAAACAGTGTTCATTCATAAGTTTCTCGTGATATGTTTGAATTGATCAGTGATCAATGAAAACATTTTACGCTGCTATGTCCTGATACCACACGGGAGTTGCCGGTGCGTTGCATCGACGCAACATTGCAATTTCAGAGGCAATCGGTGGCCACGATCTCTCGCGTCCGGCTCTAATTCAGTCCATGGTCCGAATTGGGAGGGAATGAGAAGCAGTCACCTCTTTCTACGGAACACTTTTGGTGACCGGACGTTTGAGGGAGAGAACCTCAAATCAATCCAGCTGGGCGAAACTACTCCTGTGGACGGTGAACAATTGATAGCGCGCCGTTCTTTCGTCTAGTGACTATAGGCCGTGTCGACTGTGCTTTCGCGTTCCACGTGCGCCTCGAAGAGATGTCAGCACAGCAGAGGCCCTGCCAGGGCCATCGCTTGCCGGGGTTGCAGGTTGTTCGAAAGTGGCGGCCCCGGAACATAAAAGGCAAAAGAAGGAACCTGGTCAGGTTTTAGTCAGTTAAAGTCTGACACTCCCCCCTCGCTTCGCCCAGAGCAGGTGAAGTTATTCGAAGATTTTGCCAAGCGTAAAAAAGGCAGGAGAATGATGAGTATAGTATGTGTCATTACTGAATCAAGGTCAAGCCTCGATAAGCGTAATAATGGGATGGATATTCCGCCATGTTTTCCGGTCTGATTTATCTCTCAACCTAACCACCATTTGTAAATATCCAAATGTGTGTGTAGAAATTAGTTTTCAACTTTTTTCTCGGAAGTGAATTCCAAATTATCATTCATTTGTTAATTACCAACAATATTTTGTAAATGATTGACCACAATGACATCACATTATATACAGAGTTTTCCCCAATTATGTTTTAATAGAGGTGTCGCTTTGTTTAATAATAATCTAGCAATAAAACATCATTAAGAGTATATAAAATATACCGGTTTTGTAATAAATAGTAATAAAATGTTTATTCAGTCCAATTAATACCGTACAATATTGTCGTAAGTTTTTCCCGGACTCCACACTAGGAAAGCCTGTGTCGTGGGACTCGTGGGGTCCATTCTCTTCCCAAGTAGGTTGCATTCTATATTTAACTGAGTTGATTACAAATACAAAAGAAAAAAGAGCATAAAGAACTAAAACTAATTAAAACAATAAATTTTATAACATAAAAAAGAGAAAGTTTTATATCAAGAGGTTTTTTTTTTGACCAGACCATTTTCGATCCTTATCCCAATTCATTTGGGGCTCGTAACATCTATCTCTAATATCTTCTTCCATAGTTCCCTATTACTTTTAACCTTATGAGACACTATTTCCTGTCACATCACCCTTCACACACTCCATTTATCGTTTCTATGGTATTCCTTTCAGAGGTACAAAGTTGCGCTGGGAAATATAACGTGTACTAAATACAATGACAAGTAAAAAACCGCACAAAGAAAATTACTTATCTGTTTCCTAGGTGTCATGTGTCAGAAATGTGTGTAAAACAGTTTTTTTTTTTAAAAGTACCTTGCCCCACCTTAGGAATTCTCCTGTATCGTGGGTGCGCTTACAAACATTTAAACTCACATACACAAAGAGCCAGTCCCGGAACAACTATCTGTAGGTCATACAAATATTTGTTCCGAGCGGGAATTGCGCCCGCGACACGCTGTGCAGTAGTCGATCGCTCAACCACTGCGCCAACCGTGTCGTCAAAGTTTCAATAAAGCATTCGTCCTTTTTTCAAGCGAAAAATATAATTAAGTCGACCCGGATTTTCTCGATTTAGAGCTTGGATCTGAAAAAACCCTTAATTGTGTACACACTTTTCTGGTGCATGCCTGCGCGCATGCATTCATACTTTTAAGCACATACCTATAATGTCCATAAACTAGAGTTTAGGTATAGCTATGTGGTATTAGGCTTGAGCCTAATGCGCTTATGGGGATAGGCAGAAACCACAGATTGTATTATAAGACTCCAAATAGTCCACATAAGTATTTTTTTAGTCTTCGGAAGCAATGCGTATGCTTACTTGCCAAATAGCGTTATGTTTTGTAATAGTGCAAACAATACTAGGAAGCATGTCGCAACAGTTTTGGACAATGTAGACAGTCGAATCGCTAATTATGTGAATTTTTGTTTAAATTACAAGATCCATTTTTTTTTAGTAGGGCAATGACGTAATTTTTGGCATAGAAAACGAATGCGTTTCCGTGCATTCAAATAAAATATAAACAGTTACTTATAGGAAAAATAAAACATGTTTGAGCTCTTGTGCTCACTCAAACATGTTTTTTTTTGTTTTCATACCATTATTTTTTTGGATTAATTTCAACCTTGTTTAAGTTTTTTCTTTAGACAAGTGCCTATTAATTGCCTATTAATGGAGGCTGCCGCGACGGCTGATATACCTGGTAAAAAAGTTTGTAAACAAAATAGAATTCACGATTTTAGGTCAAAGGTTATTGACCGGACCAACCGTTTATGTATAGTGCAAAAAATTAAGCAGAGGACACAACCAGTTTTTTTAATGTTACAAAAAATATTGTATAAGGCTTCTGAGTTTCGTCACGTTGTTGTTTATGACCTACATTTGAATTCAAAAAATGCCGGTACATACCATTTTTAAAGAAATTTCATAATGTTCGGAATACACAACACGTTTTGTTCAATTTACTTGACGTTTTCACTGAAACTTTATTGTGTAACTAGCTGGCGCCCGCGGTTTCACCCGCGTAATAGTACAGAGATAGTTGGGACCCTGCAGACGAATTAGGAGGCTAATTTAAAAAAAAAGTGAGAAATGAGTGAAGAAAAGGAAAAACTTAGCTTTGTTTTTCATTTTTTTTTAAATAATAAAAAACATAATAACAAGTCGCTAGGGAAAAACTACAGGTAGTAGGTACCTGCAAAGCAGGAAAGGGGAACTGTGTTAGGTACCCAGAAATTAACGCGAGTGAAGCCGCGGGCAAAAGCTACTTAACTATATAACACCACGCTACGATTCGTAGGAGTTGAGCAGCGAGTGCAACAGTTGGGTCCAGCTAATACATGATAATGCATGCATTAACTGTCTGACAGTAGATAAATTATTAAAGGTCAATAATGCAATTCATGTCATATTGAGCTATAAACGATTTAACCTTTAGATAGTATGCAATTAAATATAATCAAATCGTATCTATTTCACGGCAACCATTTTATTATTTACCTTATAAAATACATTACAAGGACTTTTTTCAAAGAGTTTTATGAAAAATTAAATGACACAATAACCACTATTATGTTATGTCGCGGGTTCGTCCGCATGGAAAAATATTTGTGTGCAGACAGTCTTATGCGTCTGGCTGTTTGTTTATGAGAGTTTAAATGTTTGTAAAAGCACCCACGATACAGAAAATAAAAGATCTAGAGTGGGGCAAAGCTTCAAGAAATAACTTATTAATGAGTAAGCTCGTATATTGCAAATAAAATTTAATAATTATTACATTTATCTTACCAAATAATGCTTAGTTGCCAAAAAATAAATGACATGATTTAAATGAATAGTTAAATGAGGGATAGTTGTTAATTGAACACAAACCTCTAAAATGTTATTATAGAAAATTCTTGCTACAACCATCGATATTTATAGAAATCAATAAACGGTTAAACAGCTGCTATATTTATCAATACGATTTTTAATTCCATTACAAGTTTATCTTTCTACTTTTGGTTAATATCTATAAGTAATACTATCTTTAATTAGTTAATAAGTTACAAAATCGTAATGTAGGTTCCGGAAAAACTATTGGGTTTCTAATAGATAAGTATTTCTTAATAGGCATTTGATTGTTGGAGATACTAATGTAGTATCTCCAACAATCAAATGCCTAAGGGTGCGTCCACATCTGGCGAATGTGCCGCGAATGTGCAGCTCGCGAGCCGTTTGCGATCTGCCCGCGAGCTGCGCGCGTGCATTTTTGTTCGTGCGCCGCTTCTGCGCCGCCCGCGCGCAGTTCGCGCGCGACCTAAGCGCCGTACGCGATCAGCGCGCGGGCGGCGCGCTAGTTATTTCGCTCAGTTCGTTTCTGATTACTGGAGGCTAAGTACGTGTTGTCATGGAGTGGACGGAGGAGAATTGTTTACGCTTCATTGAAACATATAAAAGATTTCCAGTATTATGGGATCCTAAAGATCGATTATTTCGAAGATTACTATAGAAAAAATCTAAAAAATGATTCGTGGAAAGAAATAGGGGCGAGAACTGAGCGCGCGCAGATCGCGCGCCGCTCGCGCGCCGCTCGCGCGCTCTATACGAGCCTTGTATGAGTTGCGCTAAAGAGGCGCACCAAACCATTGCAGTGACTGCACGCGCGCAGCTTGCGGGCAGCTCGCAATCGGCTCGCGTGCTGCACATTTGCGGCACATTCGCCAGATGTGGACGCACCCTAACAATTAATCAAAAGCAAACTATAATTATCAATATAAGGCTGTAATACTAATCCCACTATCCTACTAATATTGTAAATACGAATGTTTGTGAGGATGGATGGATGGATGTATGGATGTTAGTTACTCTTTCACGTCAAAACGGCTACACGGATCTTGATGACATTTGGCACAGATTTAGATTATAGTATGGAATAACACATAGGATACTTTTTTTTCGATCATCACGCGGGCGCCAGTAAGTTACTAATAAAATGAACACAACAATTAAAATCGTTGATGGACTTTTCCCAAATGACGTGTAGCAGATTTGAAAATCCTTACTAATATTATAAAAACGAAAGTGAGTTTGTTTGTTACGTCTTCACGCTTAAATGGCTAAACCGATTTTGCTGACGGACAAAGGCTAAGAATTAAAAAAAAAGAGAAATGAGGTAGAAAGAGGGAAGAAAAGGGAAAACTTAGCTATTACAATAAATAAGACGCTAGGGCAAAAACTACAAGTAACAAGTACCTGCAAATCAGGAAAGGGGAACTGTGTTACCCCAAATTAAACGCAAGCGAAGCCGTGGGCAAGAGCTAGCAAATAAATACATTTTAAAACTATTCCTAAATCTAATTCATCAGCTTATCATTGTTATCAAACAAATGCTAGCTACACTTCACAACCGACCTTGTTTATGCACTCAATATTGTTATCATTTCAGTCATTGATATCGATAATAATTTGGTAAAACTTTCGATCAATCAGTTGTGCAATGTGCCTGCGCATATCTAACGGTATGTCGTGTAGACGTTGTAGTGTTCGAAGTAATAGCTATGCTTATATAAGCTTTGACTAATGGCCAAACGAGTTATAAAGAAAGTTCTCGAAGGAATTCCTGTGTTATGAGTATATCTGTGAGTTAGCACGTCATCAACGCTCAGTGTGGATCTGGACCACTCGTGGCAGTAACTATTTAGTGATTACGGACAGCCACTTTTTTGGCGGTGGCAAAGGAAAGTCTTAAGAATTTTATTTCTCTAACCGGTTATTATTTTTTTATTAAATACGTTTGAAAAATTGGTACCTATGCCATCGTAGGCAACGCAAATATTCGGATTCACGAATTCACTTGCGTGGATCACTAGAATATACATACAATTTATCTTTATGAATTGTAATTCATGATGAATAAGCTATATTATTGTAAAGTTTCATTAAAATCCATTCAGTGGTTTTTGCGTGAAATAGTAACAAACATCCATATATCCATCTAACTATCTATTATATCCATCCATCCATCCATGCTCAGAAACATTCTCATTTATAATATTAGTAGGATAAGTATGTCACAATCACTGTCATTGCCATTGCAAGTGTTATGCAATTACTCCGTGTGAAGTCCGCCATTCGTGTACAGCGAGCCTAAGATAAAACCGGATAGAGATGTGAGATACGTGTATTGCAAAGAATTTATATAAATATTGCATATATACTATGTTATGTCATGTGGTACGAGCATAGTATGACCTACAAATGGACGTTAAGAGCGAGAGTTGTTATGTCTTTAGCACCGTTTTGAGACCACATGAATGAAGTTTATGAGAAAATGTATACAAGGTAGAGGCTAAAGAAGTTAGAAACTTAAGAAATAAGCTGCTGGAAAGGAGGAAGAATTCCGGGGTTGCGGGTTGTTCGAAAGAGATAACGCGGCCTCGGAACATAAAGGGCAATAAAAGGAACATGGGTGGGTTTTAGTCCGTAAAGTCTGACACGCCCTCCCCCCCCCGCTCCGCCCAGAGCGGGGACGTTATTTGATGATTTCCCACCCCAAAAAAATTAAAAAAGGAGGAAGATTTATAATGTGTCTCCAGTGGTATTGAAGTTTCAAAGTTGCTGTGAAAGCTAGTGTGGATCAGGATCGCGAACTTTTTTGAGATTTACTGATTTTTGACATTAAAAAGTTAATCATAGACGGCGTGACTTATCTGTTGTACTTTAAGTAAAGCTTGTTTCTTTAGAAATCAGTAAAATTTAGTTCGGCACCCAAACCAAAGGAATAGAGTAAACAAGACGATGTCTAGCTTTTACTAAGTAACATTTAGTTTCTGTATAACTGGTGATAAAGTTTTAGAAGCACGGTTAACCCGTGGCACGATTGTTTACAAAAATTTAGGGTACCAATGTATGAAACTTTGCACCCGTCTGCACACTTTGTCGCGCGAAGGATTAACAGTGTACCGTTTCTTCATAACAAAATATATTAGGCAAGAGTTTTGATAGTTGATTCATGTTGTAATTCCATTCGTTTCGGTAGTGAGGAATTATTGCCTATATGTTTATATATATGTTTCGTTATAGTATCGTGCAGGTGTCATAAGATAAACCGTTGTTTTTCAATATTGAACGTTACCACAATTTACAATCATGGTTGAATATTTTAGCTGCACCACAATCAGCAAAAACTGCAGTACATTGAATAAATTTGTCCATCCGAAATATTTTTGTTTAAAATAAAAAAAAAATTGAATGGAAAATGAAGCAAATCGTGCGTTTAACATGGCGCCATTGAAATGTTCAGTGATGGGATATATTGCTGTGGTGAATAGTCGATATTTTGTATAGAAAAAGAAGTTTACGTTAAGTTTTTTGTTTTAGTCATCTATAGCCATAAATGAAACAACAGAACATACAATTAAATCAATTTAATTTTACTCTTCGTTGAATGTGCCTAAACATAGTCAGGACCATAAAAACTTTATTTTTCTAAACTACGGTTTGAAAAAAAAAAATTTTTTTTGTTACATATTTAATAAATATAATAACATAAAATAAATAGAACGTGATTTTTGTCGTGACAATCGTTAAGAATAAATTTAATTGCATTATACAGTATGCCTTTCTAGAAAAAAATATCGACTAAGGATACATCACTAAAAATGTTTTGTCATCTAATGTCACCTGTACCATGCTAAGGCAAAAACGTTATAACTAATAATGATGATGAAGATGGGTCTCGCAATCACTTCACCTACATTCGAGGCATTCCGTAACAGTTAAGATTATAAGACGATTATAGAATTGATTAGTTTTTATTGACTGTTATCTTTTTATAATTAAGCTCAAATAATAACCAACGTAATGTTTCTTGTTAAATTTTATAAGGGTTCCCTACCTCGAAAGGAAAAAAACGGAACCCTTATTCGATCACTTTGTTGTCCGTCTGTCTGTTTAGACCCTTTATCTCAAGAACGGGTGACGGTATTGAGTTGAAATTAAAACTATATACCTAAATCTGTAGTTCATTGAAGCTATGAAAAAAACAACCCACTAAGTCTACGCAGTCAAAAGATATGGCCGTTTAAATGGCAACCCTGGTCGGGTTTAAAAAAAAAAAACCGACAAATAACCCAAAACTTTTAATCAAGTGTTGCTTAGATTTTGCGAAGTAACCAAAACTGTGACTATTTCCCATTAAGTTTACGATTATTTGTTTGATTCAACACTTACTAGATGTAAAGGACACTGTTTCTACTCTAGCGTAGTTATGAACAAACACAAAGTACTTCCGTTATCATTACGTAAACCAACGGAAGGCAACTCTGCCAATACATCTTGCACGTGAGAAATATACCTGATACATGCTTTGTTATTTGTAAACAAATGCAGGATGTTGCGTTTACTTCAAATCAAATCATTTATTTCAATTAGACCATTACAGGCACTTTTGAATGTCATGAGAACAACAAAAAAAAGATGCTACTACAGTCCCAGTCACAAGACATAATAACTTGTGAAAGTAATGTAGTTGCCCATTCCAAAGCGTAGATCTCTATGGAGAAGAATGGGCAAGAAACTCCATGGACACTCTTTTATATTCTTCTCATTTAAATCATAATATTTTACAAAACCATGGATACATCATTCATGTTGAGATCAAAAATACATGTGAGAATGGTGTACATGTACGAGCACATTAAGAGCGTCCAGAGTAAAAACGAAAACAAGGGTAATCTATTAGATAAATAAATAAATTAAAACAAACCGTGGCGGCTAATAGATGACCAGTCAAAACTGACATTACAGTTTTGATATAGCAAAACCCTTGTGTGGATGACAACAGTAAGAGCAGACCAAAGAAACGATGCATGGACTATGAATAGAAAGAAAGAAAAAAAGAAAAAAAAACTGTTTATTAGACTCGCACAGGACAGGACAATAAAATTAAATTACCTAATTTAAAAAAAAAGACAGTTAATTGATTAAGTCCTATACAAGGCCAAAAGGCCTCTAGTAGTCCAGTCATTTAAGGCATTTCAAGCTCCAATCTTAAGCTCCAATCTTAACACCGTAATAAAGGTGTATGCAAAAATTCAGCTCATTAGGAATTTTTCCCCAGATGAATCCTAAAATGTCTGGACTAGAGAAGACAAAATATAGAGAAGTATGCGTGACGAAGACATACCGTGCCTACCGTTACCTTCTCACCTAAGTACATCTTAAGCGAGAATCAACAGTACCCAAGTTAAAAAGACTGAGAGGTCTGCGAGTTAGGCAGCACATTCTATTCAGTAGTATTTCTTGAACGACAAAGACATACGGGCTTCTATTAATCAGCAAACTGTTTGGCATATATCGTTGCTGACAGATATCTGATTATGGTCCGCAAGAACTAAGCCGAAGAGTGTTTCTCCTATTTATTAAATACATATATTTGATAGCTGTTCCTCGCGGTTTCACCCACGCTGCTCAGCACCTGTTGGTCGTAGCGTGATGTTATATAGCCTATAGCCTTTGAAATGGACTATCCAACACTAAAAGAATTTTCCAATTCCAACCAGTAGTCCCTGAGATTAGCGCGTTCAAACAAACAAACAAACAAACTCTTTAGCTTTATAATATTAGTATAGATTTTCCCTCCCTTATCGACCATGATGTGTTGACCGATTAGAACAAACTGGACGCGGAAGGCGGAGGCGGTTGTTGTGGGAGAGGTCTACTTGTTGTGGAGTTCCGGCGATAGGGTGAGCTGATTGATGTCTACATTAAGAGTTGGTATAAACAATGATAAGATAAGTACTTAAACACTCACAGTACACCAAAAGTTTTCCATAACCATAACATTTATAAGAGCTTATTGTTTGATTTATTTCTGATGTGATTAATCTTGAGCAAAAAAAGTATATCGTTGCATTTGTGTCTTATGTTATCATATTTAAATACATAAGACAAAGTAAGTTTGTCATACTGTTTTTTTTTTGTATAAATAAAAAAGGATAACTTTTTGAAATTATTTCCTTAATCATTTTTATTTTTAGGACATTTATCATTGAACTCATAATAATCGAAAAATACTACACTGGCTGGCCCCAAAAAAGTATCTTATGGGTTATTCCAGACTATAATCTACTTCTGTGCCAATTTCATCAAGATCCGTTAAGCCGTTTTGACGTGAAAGAGTAACAAACATCCATACATCCATCCATCCGTCCATCTTCACAGACATGGTATAATATTAGTAGAATTCCGTCATTTCATACAAGAGCACCTATCTACTATTTCGGTTGACCTCAAAGCCAACAATTAAAACCGTGGTGACGCCTGAGGGTTCTTTTACGGAGACACGGCAATTAATTCTAGAGCGTTTATGGAAACGCGATTTTACGTGCGTTTAATTAAAACGCAGTGTCACATGCGCCGGAGTGTGCAGTGTACACACGAAGACATATCAACCTATACAAAACCAGTTTATACTGATCTGTTAACAACGGATCGTTCACCATGGATTTCTCGTACGATGAGAAATCCGCATAAACTGGTTTTGTATAGGTTGATGTGTCGTCGTGTGTACAGCGACCAGTTTCTGCAATACTTTATTCACGGAGAAGCGGCGTGTGGGACGTAGCAATACACGCTACGGAACACGTGGTATCGGCGTCGCTCGCTGCAACGCATGCGGCGTCACACGCGTAGCTTCACGTAAACAACATCCATCTTTGTCACGTTTGTGTTAGCGCGTATTATCGCGTATTACACGCGAAGCGCAATACACTGCGTCCATAAATCCCGTGAACCCTGACTGATTGAACTTTTCATACTAATTGGTGTACTTTCTGTAAATGTTTCACGCGCTCCTTAAAGAAAGTTCAGTTTGATGGTCTAAATCACCACATAACAAGTATTTATTCTAAAACATCCTGTATATAATGATTTTTGAACTATATACAGGAGGATACTAGTATAGAAAAAAAGAAGGAAAATACACAAAGCTTGTATGTTTAGGCACATGTATTATAACAGTAGGTAGGTATATACTTTTATAGTACAAAAATATATATAATTTTCTTATATTGCAAGTATTTTAAGTAAACAGATCTACTTAAATAAACTAAAATAAATCCTTTTTGATGTAGTTTTATTTAACAAAAGTTTAACCACGGTCAAAGTCCTGCTCGCATTATTATAGTTATGCTACGACCCGGGTCATTAGCTTATTACGCACATACTGAATAAATTAAATGTATACATAAATATAAATTTCCTGTTTTAATCAAAATAAATAATGGTTTTATATTATTTTAATTAGCTTGGCGAGTCACTTTATAATGTTAGTCGCAAATACTATGGCCATGGCACTAACTATTGTTACAATTTAATTTTAAGAAGAAAATTTAATACACAACGATACTACGATAATGATATTTTTTCAAATACCACAATTAGATAACGATAATTTATACATTTCTATTATAATGACATTACGATATAATAAAATAGAAATTTTATTTGAGTAATCTTGCCAATTATTATTTAAATAAATAATAATTGCTTTGAATACAAGATTACTCGCACTAATACATTCGGAGTTTTGGTGAATAAGTTTCGAATAACTTCAGTTTATATGGGATCATGGCGTTTGCACCAAAATATCGGGAACCCATGGGACCAACATCGTAATCCTGAATTATTTTTTCAAGTTGCGGGTTCGATCCCCGCACGGATCAAATATTTGTATGGCCGATAGGCAGTTTTTCCGGGTCTGGCTGTGTGAGTAAATGAAGGAAAAATTCCTACTGTGAGAAAATGTTTAAAAAAACTACCTTACCTTATTTTAAGAAGACTTTCATTAACTTTAATTGGATGTGTTTTATTTTAAGTTGTAGTTTACATTGTAAGAAAATTGTAAGTGTGAATATCACGATTTCAGATTCTAAAAATGGTTTATTACTATCCACATATACATACGTGTGTTGGTAGGTGTTTAACTTGCCTGCTATTATTTTTTTGTTTTTCCCTAGTACACACTTGGTTTTTCCTGATTAATTATCCAAGAAGTGGTAATATGTTAGCTAAAATTAGTATTCAAATAATTACTTTTATTGTTAGATTCGAACGAGATCATCTAGATTTAAAACTTGTGATCACATCCTGATAGGTATTGATTCCTTAATTAGTAAATTTAATAATATTCGGTTGTAAAATAAGAATAATATTAAATGTTATTATGTGGGAATAAAACCAAGCAAGCAAGTCCCGATTATCGTGTCACCCAAAATAAAAAATTGGATTTAGGTCCTAATTTTTATTTTGAGTGGATTGATGCAATGAAAGAAAAAAAATATGATGAGGACAAAAACAAAAGAAGGAACTTCACTTATATAACAGCTATAAAAACCGGTCAAGAGCCAGTCAGTACAACAAAGTGATCCTATAAGGGTTCTATTTTTAGGGTTCCATGTCTCAAAAGGCAAAAAAAAACGGTAAAAAACTAAAAACTACTAATATATACTATATAACTAAAATAATAAAAGCAGATATTTTTTTTTTGTGAAAACGTAAAACAAATGTCATCTTAGTACAAAAAGGAAGTTTCCCAACTTAATCATTAATTAACCAGTAAAGAGAATTTACAAATTCACACCTCTCTACCACAAAATACAGTAGTAATAGTGGCCCTTGACACCATTATTTAAGGTATAAATATTTACACATATACATAAATTGGCAGCTCGTGGCTATACATATAATAACAGCCGTGCCGGTCAATCTTTAGGTTATGACGCGCTAGCCTAGGTTTTAGGTTGGTTTGGGATGGGTGACCACCGTTACTATCGAGTTTCCTCTGTGCTTCGGAAGCACGTTAAGTTGTCGGTCCCAGTTGTTATTTGTAGATCTTTAACAGTCGTTACAGATAGTCAGTGTTCTAATAGTTTGACAACTAGTCCTACCAAGGGGAGTCATATTACGTAGTACTAGCTGGGTTGTGGAGGTCAGATAGGCAGTCGCTCCATGTAAAATACTGGTATTCAGCTGCATCCCGTTAGACTGGAAATGGACCTCAACCTCCTGTAGGGAAAAGGCTAGACAGATGATGTTGATATATTAGCAGTACAACCCACAAGAAACTGAGGAAATATGTAATAGAAGGCCTAGGTGTCGACGGCGCGTTAGTGTTCTACGTGCGCCTCAAAGAGATTTCAGCAAAGCCTGCCAGGTCTGCCAGGGCCCAGGCGGTGGCCCTCCAGGGTTGCGGGTTGTTCGAAAGAGATACTGTGGCCCCGGAACATAAAGGCACATAAGTGGGTTTTAGTCAGTCCAAGTATGACACCCCCCGCTCCGCTCAGAGCGGGGAAAGTTATTTTATGATTTCCAATCCGCAAAAAAGGCCTAGGTGAAATTCCGGTTTAAGTTGACATAATGTGCCAAAAGGGAAAGTTTGTAAACCATTGCCAGATGAAAAAAAAAACTTCAAATTACTCTTGCAATCCCCGACAGATTAGACCAGACTGTATCAAATAAACACCCACTTTTCTTCAGTTATGTCAGTGTCTCTTGTAAAAGAGGGGCTTTCCACCATTAACAAGACATACATCCAGGTAATACTATACTACCAAAGATGAATCTGAAGCTACAAGATAAATGGAAGTAGCAGACGTGAGAGTCAGAACAAGAAAACTAAAATGGAAATGGACAGGTCATATGATGAGAACAAAGATGGAAAAATGGACTAAAGAAATCACGGAATGCTACCCAAGACGCTAATGCTAGAAAAGACGTAGAGGAGGACAGGGAAAAAGGTGGGAGAATGATATGCCAGAAGGTTGGCGAAGAACTGCTTTGGACAGGCCTATGGCCTATGACAGCCTGACCTGGTAGCTGATGTTATTTTTAAAACTAGTATTTGTATTGCAGCGTAAACAAAGACTCACCGCGATGATCATGGCGTTTGCAACATAGCTGAAATATTGGAAACTCGGAATAGATAACAAACATGGTAAATATCCTGTTTTAAGTGTTAATAATTACATAAAAAATCTGGGTAGCTTCACGCATTTTATAGTCTGCCTGAACAAACCCATAGAGCATATATTATATGCGTAGTATGTCTGTCAATTACGCATGGGACTGGCAGATAAGATAAAAGTATCGAACTAAGGTTAATATCCACTAGGCATATATGACCGAAAAAAAAATGATATTCTCCTCATACAATGTAGGAGTGTATTTTAGGGCAGCACGCTATTATAATACTTCAGACAGTAAAAATTACTACTAATTAATATACCACAAAATGGAATCATCATTAATCGAGTAAATCAAACAAATCCGGAACGGATATCGCACTTTGCTTAACGATATTCAATTATATTTAGCACAGCATTAGTTCATTCATTTGTATGTACTGTGATTTCACTGGTAGTGTCAAGGTGACTCATATGAACTCCGACCAAGTTTAACTGATAACAAGAATGCGCTCACTACCGAACGTTACACGCGTAAAAAATGTTCCTAACACCCAAGTTCAGGTAGCGGAATCCTTACTAATATTATAAAAGCGAAAGTGAGTTTGTTTGTTACGTCTTCACGATTAAATGGCCAAACCGATTTTGATGGATTTTAGTACAGAGATAATTGGGACCCTAAGGACTGACATAGGCTAATTTTAAAAAAAGTGTGAAAACCCCCTTTTCAGACTTTTTTTAAAATTAGCCTATGTAGAAAGAAGGAAGAAAAGGGGAGTTTTATTTTTCGATCATCACTCGGGTTAAATTTAGCGTTAGCCCAAAGTAACTATGCCACGCGGACATCGCGATCGGATGCTAGTAATCAATAAATAAAGACTTACCAAATCGCAACTTGTTCGGTATAAACATGTTCATTTCACATGTTATGTCCCTGAATTCCAACTCCAATGTAGGCCGGGGCAATAGGGGAACAACATTATTGTTGCCCCCCAAAATCGTCAAGTCTTCCGCACCAGGCGTCATCTTCGTCCCACTGACAGAACCGCGGGTTCACTTTCACCAATTCACAGATATTGCTCTCACTTTCTATAATGTTTTCGTCTCGCTCGCACTTCAGTATGGGTTGCGTAGGGGAACTATTGTGTTGTCAATCCAAGTTCGAGGTCGAGCGGGAATGATCCATTGGTGCGTTTCTGTGGACGAGAGACAATGGCTTTTAAGTACAGTTATAATGAACTAAGTACATTCGTACTATCGATTTTTTTGCAGCTCGTTATATTGTTATTACATATATTGATTGACACCTATCACAGTAACATGATAGTTGTCAAACTATCTCAGGTTATTTTCTTTGAGCACTTTTCGCGACTATTGTTTTTTTTCAAGTTATTTCATGTACCAGTGACCATTTCAAGTTTTTTGACAGAAGAATAGAGTTATTGTTTACATACAAAATACCCAGGTTTTTAATAAATAGGTTTCTCATTGTTTGTCGAAATGACGAAGATTTTTTGCAATGACTAAGTCCATGTCAACCACCTCTATAATATTTAACAGGTAAAATGTAATGTTAAAAATAAAACCGAAATTAATAACTTATTACCGAGCATTACAGTTTTTTTTATCACAAAAACAGCTATCCTTAACTAACATTGTGTATCGCCAAAGTTACTTCTTTTTGGTGCCTTTAATGTAAAACCGAGTTTGAAAGAAATTTTGCACGCAGTGTACCAAAAAACACGCATGGTGAGGTGTGGTATTAGGTAAGACTCTGCTCAACCTTTCAAGAATTACAGGCTTTATATGTGCAAGGACTTAAGACTTGTCTAAGTCATTCACATCACATTTAATCAGTCATTAGATATGATGTGAATGACTTTTCGGGTTAAATATCTATGTTCTTCTCCAAGTCTTAAGTCCTTGCACATATGAAGCCCGTAATTCTTGAAAGGTTGAGCAGAGTCTTACCTAATACCACACCTCACCATGCGTGTTTTTTGGTACACTGCGTGCAAAATTTCTTTAAAACTCGGTTTTACATTAAAGGCACCAAAAAGAAGTAACTTTAAAAAGTTACTTAACTAGTTTTTTAAATATATTTTTTTTAAGATGTAAAGTTTAGCATAAACAGGAAACGACCGGTACCAACAAACCCACTTCTCCTTCTTATCTGTTTTCCTATTGTCAATATTTATGCGCACAATCAGAATCTTTGTTCCGCCAATAATCGTCTTATTCGAAGTCCTTCTCCGCTATTATTGTTTTATCAAATCCAACCGGATTTCTTTTGAAATGCGCTCCCTCAAAATATATCAGTACGGTTACCTGTTGCTTTACTTCTAAAAATAAACCTCGTGTTCAAGATGTTGGCTGATTTGTCAGTTTTCTTTATAATCATTAAACTTTTAATAAATTTGTTTTATGTATATAATAAGTATTTATTCTTATATTTTATGAATATATTCTAGTTTCGTTTTTGCCTGTTATTGCACTTACTATGTTTCTATTGCCTAAGTCCGCTTTCATGCAGTTTTTACCGTTGTATAAGTTTTAATAAATAAATGTCACAAAATGCATTTCAAGCGGTACGATTGACCCCGTTATCAAAGTCCAAACAAACTAATCAGGTATCAAACAATGTTATCCTATTAATTACGTCTTATAGCCAAACATTTATTAAAACGGAATTATAATTTGTATCCATAGTTTATCAAAAAATTGTTTGTACTCTTTTTATCCTATAACCTTGCGCGCACGCATCATTCTGTTTTTTTTGACAGCAAATGATATCAAATACACTTATATTAGTCATATCCTTGAATGTTGCAAGTACTGGGAATTGATAATGGATTTATTATTAAAAATATTTAATTTCATTATTTGAATTACTAGCTGTGTGGTATATTGCACCTTTTACTACTCTGCCTTGCCTATCTACCCTACTTATGTACCTACCTACTCGACATACTTAACCTACCTACGTAATTACTATAACAAACCCAAGATCGCCAATCCAAAATCAATGAGCTTACTTTCGTTTTTTTTATTATTCTGCAATTCCAGGCAAAGACAAATCCAAAATTCAAATAAAAACATAAAACCGGTCCAGCCATCAAACAGTCATAAATTATGTAACTAGCCCGACTTTCTTTTATTTTTAAAAAGAAGATATGCATAGCGAATTTGCATAAGTAGCCATTAGTTATCTTTTGCATATCTACTAGTGTGTTTAATTTACAAAAGTAGTGCACTGAAGTTTAAACAAAAACAGTCTTAGCTAGCATAATAAATGTATTTTGCTGACACAGTACCGAAGTCACAGTAAGACAAGACTAAAAATAATGAGCTCCTAATTATTGCTGTATAGGCAACCGTTTAAAATCCTTATCCTTACTAATATTATAAAAGCAAAAGTGAGTTTGCTTGATTGTTTGTTACCTCATCACGTTTTATTGACTCCACCGATTTTGATTAATTGTGATACAGAGATAGTTGGGAACCAGGAGACGGTCATAGCCTACTTAAAAAAAAGTTAGATGTGAGGGAGAAAGAGGGAAGAAAAGGGAAAACTTAGCGTTGCTAATACAAATCAATAAGGCGCAAGGGGAACTGTGTTACCCCGAATTTAACGCAAGCGAAGCCGCGGGCAAAAGCTAGTAGTAAATAAGTATATCGTTATAATTTATTTGCTGTCTCAAAACTTACATACGGAAGTCAGACAAGATTGCCAAAAAAACAAAGGACAAAAACCGGATAACAGTTAATGCTTTTAATAACAAAGATTATATGAGTCCAGAAACTACTTCCAAAGATAACGTTATTGTGTGCATCAACAATTTACTATCATAAACATAACATGTGTTACAAGATACTGAAACATCTGTGGCATTCAGAAATGATCTCATATTAGCACAAAGTTCATTAAAATAATGAACTGTACAAAATATTCCACTTGTGTGGAAACTTCATGAAGACGTGTGTTTGTTCCTTGATTATTCAAAAATGTTTGAATAGTTTTCAATGTTATATTTGGTACAGATGGATCATGTACTAGATTATGGTACAAGATAGCTTTTGTCTTGTTATCAGAGGTTATTTTTTTTTATAAAAAAACTAGCTTTTGCCCGCGGCTTCGCTCGCGTTAAATTCGGGGTAAAACAGTGCCCTTTTCCTGAATTGCAGGTATCTGCTACCTGTAATTTTTGCCCTATACTCACTTCTCAATTCTCACTTAAAAAAAAAAATAGCCTATCTCCGTCTCCAGGGTCCCAACTATTTCTGCACCAAAATTCATTAAAATCGGTTTAGCTATTAAGGCATGAAGATGTACAAACAAACAAACTCACTTTCGCTTGATTAATATTAAGTAAGGATTAAGGAAACGAGTAGGGATTTCTTTTTTCTTGGCAACTGAGCTGATATCCAAATTCTGCCAGCCTGGCTTCATGTGGTAATGGCAACGTAGGTGTAGGTTACTCAAACAGCTGTCTGTTTGTTTGTCACGTACACGAGTTATACGTTGTTAGTGGGGGAGTTTTATTAGTATCTATCAACGTTTTAATAGAAATAAATTGCTCATAAACGATTCATCAAGAAACAAGTAGGTTCTTTGTACAGTTGTGCTTCATTTGTTTTTTTTATGCTATAATTGAAATAAATGAAGATCTTGTTGTATGCATTTGTTTTCATGGAGCAGTGGGTACCAGTTATATGCTATTTAGCATATTGCAGTTTATTTACGAATCATTCGGAAAGTTAATAAGAAAAATGATTGATTTTTTCTCAATACACATACTATTGAGAAAAAACAGTAGATTTTTTTTTTGTTATAAAAATCAATTGATATCGTTAAAACGTGTGAATGTTTATGTTAATATGTCTATACTAAATAAATAATATTATAGTAGGTAGGCATAAAAAAAGTTACCAACACTGGCCTAGGTTAATCAATCGTAAAAAAAAACGGGTGTACTATGCCAAATCGAATGCCAAATAATCGAATATCAATTGATCGACAACTATAAGTCGAACATCTAAATACTCGAACGTTCTTAATATCGAATGGTAAATAAATCGAACCTTCAATATATCGTACACTCAATACATCGAGTGTTCAAAATATCGAATGATTGTTTGATCGAGCGTGCAACGCATCGCATATTCATTCTATCGAAATATCAATACACTGAATACTTTTTATATAGAATACAAGAAAAACACAAAATTTAAACCACATTTTAATCTTTAATTATTATCTTTTATAGGTACCTACATCTTAATATTTTGTGTGAATTGCGATTGCACGGAGATGTTGTTTTAATTCGATTTTAAACACCTTTATAAAATGATTACCTCTTTCTTTGAAGAGTATTATGATTATATTGAAAATTAATCATAGATAGATTAAATGTATCATTTTATTACAATACATAAACTTTCGTTAAAATCAAGTTTATTTCTGAACTAACAATTAAGTAAGTCATATTTATTTCAGGCTACTCTTATAAATCTATTATATAAAATTCTCGTGTCACAGTTTTCGTTCCCATACTCCTCCGAAACGGCTGGACAGATTTAAGCGAAATTTTTGTACATATCGGGTAGGTCTGAGAATCGGCCAACATCTTTTTTTTTTAATTAGTGATAGGTTCGCGTTTAACCACTATCTCACCTGATGGTAAGTGATGATGTGGTCGACGATGAAGCACGCTTACCTAGAAATAACCTATTCACTCTTGGCTTGAAGACCCCCAGGTTGTCAGGAAATACAGACTCCGGCAGGGAATTCCACTCCTTAGTAGTACGTACAATGAAAGTATTCCCAAACCGTTTTTTTATTTTCCATTCCATCTATTTTTCATACCCCTTAGTGAGCAGCGGGTGAAACCGCTGGGCACAGCTAGCCTAACATATAAAATTCTCGTGTCACATAGTATATGTGGCATAGTAAAAAAATGGCATAGTAAAATGTGGTTTATTAGTAAATTTTGTGTTTTTCTTGTGTTCTATATAAAAAGTATTCAGTGTATTGATATTTCGATAGAATGAATATGCGATGCGTTGCACGCTCGATCAAACAATCATTCGATATTTTGAACACTCGATGTATTGAGTGTACGATATATTGAAGGTTCGATTTATTTACCATTCGATATTAAGAACGTTCGAGTATTTAGATGTTCGACTTATAGTTGTCGATCAATTGATATTCGATTATTTGGCATTCGATTTGACATAGTACCTACACCCAAAAAAAACTGGAAACAATACTTAATACTTTTTCTAATTCATATGAAAGTTAGAATATAAATAAATGTTTTATTTGTTTTAAAAAAAACGTTGCCCCAAATCTAGGAATTTCTCCTGTATCGTGGGTGCTGTTACAACCATTTAAACTCACATACACAAACATCTAGACCCGGAACAACTATCTGTAGGTCATACAAATATTTGTTCCGTGCGGGGATCGAACCCGCGACGCGTGGCGTGGCAGTCAAACGCTTAGCCACTGCGCCCACCGTATCGTCGAATTTACTTTTATCCAAAAGTAGGATGGTGTTATCGTAGTTTGAAATAAATACCTGAATGCTTAGACGATTACAGTTGAACTAAAACTGAAATGTTTCCATGAAACGATAAACGTTTATTGGCAATTGCAATGCTTATAAACAACGAGCTGCATTTTCAATCAACACTATTTCACGGTTCGATAACAATATTTTGCATTATTTTCAACCTTACTGGCTGGGAAATACTACAGATTTTTGATTGGAAAGGTTAAACGGTGAAAAATGAGAAATGGTATGGTTTTACTACTGTTCAATACTTTGTGAATTTACTGTCAGATTATGTATGATGATGTGAAAGTAGGTAATCTTTATATCATAATTATTCGTATTTTCTTTGTTCATCTTATTTCTCACAATTTACATTTCGAAATAAAACAAAATATTGTTTAAAGTATTTGATTTTAAGTTTATGTGTTGTAAAGCTCTGTCTGTTTCTTAATATGTTGAAGTAGAAACAATAAAAATACTTAAAAACCTTTTTTTTGTGATTTATCTTAAAGCATTAATTTTCTTTTTTTCAACTAGACAATGCTTTTGAGGGCAAATAGGAATATACAATAGACCATTGTGGTAACTATTACGTTATCCTATCCTACTAATATTATAAATGCGAACGTTTCTAGGGATGGATGGATGTATGGATGTTTGTTACTCTTTCACGTCAAAACGGCTAAACGAATCTTGGTGAAATTTCGCACAGAGGTGGATTATAGTCTGAAATAACAAAAAGGATGACAAATATCACATTTTTTTTTCGATATCTCACGGGCGAAGCTGCGGGCCTCAGCTAGTGCAACGTAAATGTTTATGTGTAGGTACACAACACTATATGTGGGCTGACAATATTTTATAATAAACTAGCTTTTGCCCGCGCCTTCGCTTGCATTAAATTCGGGGTAACACAGTTACCCTTTCCTGATTTGCAGGTACCTGCTACTTGTACTTTTTGCCCTGGCGCCTTATTTATTGTAATAGCAATGCTAAATTTTCCCTTTTCTTCCCTCTTTCTCCCTCATATCTCATTTTTTTTAAATAGCCTATTTCCGTCTTCAGGGTCCCAACTGTCGGTTCAGCTATTGAGGCGTGAAGACGTAACGAACAAACAAACAAACTCATTTTTATAATATTAGTAAGGATGATGTTACCATCCCGCATGACGAGAACCTCGTAAAACTTGAGATAAAGAAACAACTAAAACATCTCGACACACGAGGTTGTCGACATGTTTAACGAGAGCTCGACTATCATTGTGCCGATTATCGTAACGGCGAATGATCTGATAACCAAGAGCCTCGACGTCCATCTGTCGAAGCTCTCTTTTGGCGGTTGGATCAAGGGCCTGATTCAGAAGGCAGTACGTACGGCCTTGATTCGGCCCGCATTATGAGGCCATTTTAGCTCCCCAAACTGGCTGACGTAGTTTTATAAAATACTTATAAATGTAAAAAAAAATGTATATAAATAATTAAACAAGTATAAAATTATATAATATTGTGGCCCTGCGGTTAAGTGCCTCGCCTGTCATGAGCATGAGGTTGTGAAACAATTTTTTTTAAATGCCCCACAGTAGGTACTTCTCTCGTATCGTGGGTGCGTTTACAAACATTAAACTCACATACACAAACAGCTAGACCCAAAACAACTATCTGTAGGGCATTAAAATATTTGTTCCGTGCGGGAATCGAATCCGCGACACGCGGCGCAACAGTCGATCGCTTAGCTACTGCGGTAACCGTGCTGCCATATTAAATAAACAATCATTTTATAATTTATCATGCGTGTCATTAATCCTTACCAATATAATAACAGCGAAAGTGAGTTAGTTTGTTACGTCTTCACGCCTAAATAGCTAAACCGATTTTGATGAATTTTGGTACAGAGATAGTTGGGACCCTGGAGACGGACATAGGCTAATTTATTAAAAAAATATTTTAAAAACGGGGAGAAAGAGGAATGAAAAGGAGATATTTTTTTTCGATCATCACGCGGGTCATAGTTGCGGGTTAGGCCAAAGTAACTATGCCACGCGGACGAAGTAATTTTAAACAAAGGGAGAAAGAGGGAAGAAAAGGGAAAACGTAGATTTGCTATTACAATAAATAAGGCGCAAGGGCAAAAACTACAGGTAGCAGGTACCTGCAGATCCGGAAAGGAGAACTGTGTTACCCGAATTAAACGCGAGCGAAGCCGCGGGCAAAAGCTAGTATATAATACATTGAGTGTTAAGTGGAACGAACCCATTAAAACTTTTAAAAGGCTTGGGAACCATGTCTTTCATACCTTCGTCAGTTTAAAAAAAAATGCAACTCATTTATACCTGCGCCAAGGTCCACATGGATTTTTTATTATCCGTCTTTTTTTCCTTAAAATTACCCAAGTTATTCCTGTTATAATCAGTAATCTGTAGTTTCGAAAATTTGCCGGAAAAATAACAAAAAATATGATAATTTTACGTTACATGGAGCGTTTACATAAGTTTAACAATGCACTCAAAAAAACTTGTTATTTAGAAACTACAAACATACATTTTCAAGGAGAAAAGTGCAGTAGCAGTTGCAAAATACTTCAACCTACAAACAGGTGTCAATATATGTGCAATTCATTGGAATTAAAGTACTTAGTAGAACAAAATGTTAAATTAAGAAATGTAAATTGTTTTCATTGTAGTTCGCGCGTTTTGGGGGACTGTCCTTTATAATTTTGACGTCCTAAAGTGTTGAAGATCAACCAATTTGAATAAATGGCTTTTGATTTTGAATACAAGCATAAAACGCTAAAACAAATAAAATTTTTGTTGTTGTGAAATTGAAATCAATAAAAACATAAATCAAACCTGATAACACAAAAGAACATTCCATTGATTGATTTTCAAATAAACAAATCACTTATTTAAAGCATTGAGTTAATTAAAAAAACACTAACTAATGAAAACATTGTAAATCTAATCGCCATGATAACAAGTATAGGTATTGGTGATAGTGTAAAAGTAAAAAAATAACATTATAGGCAGTTTATCCTGATATCTAACAAAAATAATTTGAGATATTATTATGAAAATGTTGAGGTAAGTTTATTTACACAAAAGTGACTGGTTGAAACCGGTACCTATTTTTAATTCATAAACACAGAATTTAAAAATAATCAGGCGATATTGTACATACAAGGAAATAAAGAAAATCGAAAGGAATAGTAAACGATATTCAAGGTTTTCACCAAATTCATGAAACGCCAACGAAGCAAAATAGAGTGAAAGGATCATTGCAGATCTTGGGTAGTAACGGCTGGCATTCTGCAGCTTCCTGCTACCTATCCCGTGAGACAAAAGCGTGAGTTTATGAATGCTGAGAAGTATTTTAAATGCCATTTTTCGAAATCATCTTACTGGATTGGTTAAAACCACTAATCCTTACTTCCTTACTAATATTATAAAAGCGAAAGTGAGTTTGTTTGTTTGTTTATTTGTTTGTTACCTCTTCACGCTTTAATGGCTAAAACGATTTTGATGAATTTTGGTACAGAGATAGTTGGGAACCAGGAGACGGACATAGGCTAATATTTTTTTGAAAAAAGTGGGATATGAGGGAGAAAGAGGGAAGAAAAGGGAAAACTTAGCGTTGCTATTACAAATCAATAAGGCGCAAGGGGAACTGTGTTACCCCAAATTTAACGCGGGCGAAGCCGCGGGCGAAAGCTAGTTTGGTATAAAAATGTACAAGAAGTACTTCCCGTATATTTTTTGCACTAACGATTTGGACACCAATAAAAAAAGTTGTTTTGTAAAAATCTGCCCTCTGCCCATATTTGTAAAATGCCTATAATAACAAAATCTTAGCCAAAACAGGCGTTTTTAATAAATAGTTTTGGTAAAGTATTTTTAGCTATCCGCATAAAATATTTTAAAACTATTTTTTCTGACTGCACATTTCAGCTTTAATAATTTCATGGTTCACTATAATTTGTTGTATGATTTATTTATAATTGTAAGTGAAAAAAAAAGTATATATATTTGGACACTTTAATGTGTCCGAGCCGTTAGCAATCCACACTATTGATTTAAATGCGGCCATGCGGACTCACTGAAGGTCGGGGACGTTGAGGTCACTACTCTATAACACGCGCCAGGTTAAACCGATCAATATACTAATGCTCTAGTAATAGGATTTACGTTATCGTATACGGTACCAATATGTTTACTGGAATTTGAACCGAGACCACATTCGAGTGCTTGCTCGAAACTCATCTTAGTTCAAACCGTCTCTTATTAATTGGGAATTTATATACCTGGAGTATATAAATACACGTAAAGCTACTTTTTTAGGGTTCCGTACCTCAAAGGAAAAAATGGAACCCTTAGATCACTTTGTTGTCCGTCAGTCTATATGTCTATCAAGCCTCTTTATCCTCGGAAAGCGTAGAGGTATCGAGTTGAAATTAAAACCCTATACTCGACTCTCTGGTTTCATTATGCTATAAAAAAACAACCCCTTTAAGTTTACGCAATCAACAGTTATGGCTGTTTATGTCGCAAGTTTGTACGGAAACTTCGGTACGCGAGTTTGACTCGCTTTTGGCAGGTTTTTTGTTTTCATTGATATCAACCATGCGCTGTTATTTTGCGTGATAATGCTTTGATCATTCATGATTTTCCTGCCCTTGTCCCATTCTATTTGGGGTCGGTGCCACACGTTTTCATCTTCCATTTTCCCCTATCATACGTCACGACATCATTTACTCCTTTCTCCTTCACATCATTCTTTACACAATCCATCCATATTTTCTTGCGTGCGTGATAATGTAATTTCTTGTGTGATAATGCTTTTATATCAACTTCGAATAAAATCTTCTTTATATTTATTCAAAACTGCGCTAAACCCGATAGTTATGTAGATGCGCAAACTTGTATTCGTACCATGCCGTTGCAGTTTACTGCTTCACTTGTCGAAGTAACGGTAGACCCCTATACCACAGAATATGTAATAGTACTAACGTCCTGTACCTACAATGACCTACAAATAACAAATCAATCGGTTTTCCTCAGTTACTGTACCTTGAAAATTACGGTTCTTTCAATGAAACAACAAAGTATTGTAAATAATTGAGACTATGAGAATGAATCAAATTCTGGAATTACATTATAATACCAGCCGATCACTGACCCACTGCAGGGCTAAGGCCTCTTCTCATGCAGCGAAAACTCGAGTATTGATCACCACGTTTGTTCAAGACAGGTTGGTGATGTCAGACTTATATCCTTACTAATATTATAAAAGCGAAAGTGAGTGTTATTTTTATGTTTGTTACGCCTTCACACCTAAATGGCTTAAGCGATTTTTAACAAAACGATTTTTTTGAAAACTTAGCTTTGCTATTACAATAAATGAGGCGCAAGGGCATAAACTACAGGTAGCAGGTACCTGAAAATCAGGAAAGGGGGAACTATGTTACCCCGAATTTAACGCAAGCAAAGCCGTGGGTAAAAGGTAGTTAATTATAAGTCTAGGTTTCTTCAAAATGTTTTACTTTACCTATGTCTTAGATAAACTTTAGAAAGTACATATTATTGGTACTTACCCGGATTTGAACTCACAATTTCATGCATGAGAGGTGAGGAGCTTAATCTTGACCATCACATTAGGAAACTGGTCTCATATAAAACATGCCAACAGATGAAGGAGTCATAGGGAAAGCCTTTACCCATCAATGAATGACAAGCATTGCAATTAGACCATTACCTTTCAGGCACTTTTGAATGTCAAGATACAAAAGAAAGAAGCAGTACAGTTCCAGACACAAAGCAAATAATAATAGCTTGTGAAAGGCAGTCCTTCCAATATTATAAATGCGAAAGTTTGTGAGTAAGGATGTATGTTTGATCCTCTTTCACGAAAAAACTACTGAATGGATCTTCATGAAATTTAGCACAGAGGTAGATTATAGTCTGGAATAACACATAGGATACTTCTTATATCATCACGCGGGCTTAGCCCCGGGGCGCGGCTAGTATAATATACACTAGGTGGCGCCCGCGTGATGATCGAAAAAGTATCCTATGTGTTACTCCAGACTATAATTTAATTCTATGCCAAATTTCATCAAGATCCGTTCAACCGTTTTGACGTATCGAGTAACAAATATCCATACATCCATCCTCACAAACATTCTCATATAAAATCCATACTAATATTGTAAAGCTGAAGAGTTTGTTTGTTTGTTTGAACGCGCTAATCTCAGGGACTACTGGTTGGAATTGGAAAATTCTTTTAGTGTTAGATAGACCATTTCTTGAGGAAGGCTATAGGCTATATAACATCACGCTACGACCAACAGGTGCTGAGCAGCGTGGGTGAAACCGCGTGGAACAGCTAGTATTAAATAAATAGGATATGCCAATACGATGGTGAATCAAAAATCAATTAAAACGTATTAAATAATAAGTGTAATGTTTTATAAACAACAGATAACATGGAACAACCACAAGTAATCCGATGTAATGTATTAAGTATTGTACCTATTCAATTAGCTATAAAATCAATCGTTTAGGTACATCGTAAAATGATAAAACAATATTGAAACCCTACTTATAACAATATATTATATTCTTAGAGACCAGAAGTGGAATATCCTTGATAAAAGGCAATTAATATTAACCTAAAAGTTCTATTTCTTACAAGTTATCTTTAGTTAAATCCAAGCACATGAGAATAATAAATAAACAGAATATACTCACATCTAACATATCTTTCTTTATTTTAAAATAAATGAAATGACAGTCAATGACACTGAATAGATTTATTTTAAAACGTGACACACTGCCGGCCATGCGTAAAGCAATGTAAAATTCCCAATAATTTATTTCAGTCAGTGTACATAGTAGAGAATATTTACTCTTCGTTTTCTGAAGTGAAATTAATTATTAAACCACACTCAACGTCAATATTAGGCTTAAATTACAAGATGTTAATTTGTTTGTGACACTATTCCAGTCGTAATACGGTAAACGTATTTAATTATTTATTAAGAGTCGTCTAGTCTCTTACTTATTTGCGTTCATTACGTGTTTTGTACGTTATACTGAAGTTTACGTTTTATTTGCTTATTTGATCTTAAAATAACTGCAGTCATTCCTTGTAATAAGGTTAGTCACCTTTATGTCATGTTTTACTAGCATGGTTATTAGAAATCCGTTGTTTTTCCGGCTTCTCTTCTCTGAATTGACATTTTTGGCACAGAGCGTTGTAATAGTGAAACTATACGTTACGTCGTCTTCTACGTCAATATTTGGCTCAATTAGGAGATGTTTGTTTGTGTGATGTCGTCATATTGTTTTTACTGCAGTATATATTGGAAAATAATATAACTATACTTCTTAAATTATATTTAGTTTAAAATCAATTTCAAAAATGAATAAACCTAACTTTTTTTTTTAATAATTATGTGTGTATATAACGCTGAAAGTAATATTATCGGTGGAAGTTTGTAATTAGCAATTTCATTATTTATTATTGGTGTTGTATAGTTATTAGTCTGTAAGATTTCTTAAAATGTTAAAAATAATATGAACATAATTTCGTCTAGGTTCTAACTTTTATTTATTTGTTTCTGATTACTGTAGTACTATTAAAAAAACAAAAAGTCGCGAAAAAAAAAGTTGGTCGCCATTATGTAATATGTAACAAACAAGGTTAAATGAAATTCAGGTATGTCCACGAATAGCATTCTCCGAATTGACTAGTGAATATAGATTTAGGTCGATTTCTACGTCAATATTTGGCTCAATAAGAAGACGCCTAATTATTTTCTTACGTCACACTGTTATTATAATACTTTATTAACAGAAATGAAGGTTACAACGAATGCCATGACTAATGAGTTGAAGATCGTCTGGTACCTCAATTTCATTTGTCTATTGCCTTCAATACTGTCATTTGAATTTAACACACTTTTATTTTTAGGGTTCCGTACCTTTAAAGGAAAAATCTGAACCCTAGTTGGATCACTTAGTTGTCCATCTGTCTGTCAAGACCCTTTATATCGGGAACGTATGGATATATCAAGTTGAAATTAAAACCATGGACTCAAATCTGTGGTTCCTAAAAAACTTCAACCCTCTCAGTCTACGTATAGTAGTAGATGTAGTAACTAGTATATGGCTGTTTAAGTCTCAAGTTTATACGGAACCCTTGTGCGAGTCTTTCTTGCTCTGGGTTGGTTATATATTATATTATATTTACTAACGACTTCCTATCACAAAATTGTATCAGTATCTGTCATAAATAAAGTGCTGTTAATTATTTCAGAATAATATTGTAATCATCACTGACCATTTCCGTGATTATTTGCTGTTTTTCATTGTTTACTGAGCGTGTTATAACTACAAATATTTCGAATTTCAGCCGAAAAAACTGGGTTGAGATTGTAATTCTCTAATCAAAAAACTTAGTAATGTATACATGATACGATACTGGTAAAAAAAATATTATTTCAGTTTGTACAGACGCCAGCAGGTCAAGCTACCCGAAACTGTCAATTTTTCCCAATGAATCTTGAACCTAATACTGTAAAAATAAAGTTGAAAATCTATCAAAGAAATTTGACAGATTGTAGTAGCTTGATGTGCAGGCGTCTGTACTATATAAGCTAAAACAATTGATGGGCGTTGCTGTTCTATTTCCTGGTATTCTAGTTTAGTTTTATGTCGGACTATGAACCACATCGTGACCGCAAAAGTACGCAAATATATTTTAATTATTCTGAATAACAGTTCACAAACATATATTAATTAAACTAGCTGGCGCCCACGGCTTTCAAAAAATGTATGTATGCTATGTATATTCCAGATTATAATCTAGCTCTGTGCCAAGTTTCATCAAGACCCGTCAGCCATTCTGACGTGAAAGAGTAACAAACATCCATACATCCATTCGCATTTATAAGTAGGATAAATACGTACTTTGTGGTAAAATAAATGAGACAATTAAATAACACACTGTTAGGTAAATATTTTCAGTAATACAATATTTATTCAGTTTAGTTTTAATCATTTAAAACTGATTTAGCAATACCGTAACTGTAAAAAATAGTCTTTGTAGTATTGCTTGTGTACATTTAAAAAATATGATGAATACTATTGCGACAATATAAGGTACTTGTAGGGTATTTTTGTTAAGTTAAATAATGTTTAAACATTGCCCTAGTTTAACAATAACTACCTGAGCAATATTGGTTTTGCCTAGTCATTGCTGACTTCGCGTGGTTTTAACCTACATGTTTTGCAATATGTATAAACTTAGAATTATGAGAAAGCATTGTACCTACCTAACTAATTAAATTCATATAGCTTGTATTCTTATTCTTTATTGACAAAAATTAAAAGAAAAATACACCCAAAATGCAAGTGAAGCAATTATGCTGACTGGTATTTTATTTTAAAGTCCTATTATGTAATTAGTTAAGTTACACTTGGGACTATTTGAGACTAGGGAATATTTGGAACCCTTGAAAATATTTTTTTGATCTTTCTAAGAATAGTTTTTTTTTTACTATAAGATATTTGACAACTTATGTGCCACCAGAGATATTAAGAATCAATCAAATCATTTATTTTAAAGTTCCTAATAGCTTCCGGAATCTCAAATTACTCCACTTTTACAACAATTATTTTACGGTAGCTAAGTGGGTTAAATTATCGTCTAGAATTCGTTAACCTTAAAAATTTGGTACCAATTTCAGTTTTTTTTTTAAACAAATCCACACTAGGAGTTTTTCCTGTATCGTGGGTGCGTTTACAAACATTAAACTCACATACACAAACAGCGAGACACGGAAAAACTATCTGCAGGTCATACAAATATTTGTTACATCTGTGCTACATTTTAGTTGCATCTATCTAATTATTTAGACAATTTCAAAGTAACCAATTATTGTGAGAAGTTGTAAAAACCGACTAACTCTTTAGATGTCGACCAAGTGGCTCGTTTACGTGAAAGTCAATTCGTACCCGAAAACGGTACATCAAAGCTGTAAGTTTTTTTTTGTAAATTGAAACAGCCGATATACTAGAGAAAGTTGAAAGTAGGTAACAATCACTGCCAAGACTTTTATATTATTAAAATGTATGGAGGGTAGATGACGACACTGTAATGTTTATATTGAATCTTATATCTTTAGCGTTTGTTTGACGGATTTCTACCTATAGTGTTTCACTTCGAATGTAGGTTACGTTAATTCACCGTTTGTATAAAACGAAAGTATGTACGACACTGCACCGCCTTCTAAGTGTTAAGATAAGCACAGAACACGCCTCTCTTTCTAAAATCTCAAAAGTCTATGACTCACCAAAAATACAAAAAAAAACTTATTTTTAATAATACACCGTAAAATTTTATTCTTACATTTATACTCCACACACACTTTTAGTTTTAAGTCATCCACTTGATAAAAATATTTTGGTAAACAAACTCCGCGATATTATTTACGTCGCGATGTAAATTGGGACGCACAGCGACTGACGACCGTATCGCATGCGTTTCAGTACTCGACTGGTATATAAAACGCGGCGATACGATGAATACATAAACATTCAAGCCGCGCATTGACTTTCATTGATTTAAATTTTGATTTCTCTTGCTGAGTTCAGAGATTGCAAGCGGTTACTTGAGTCATAAATTTGGGTATTAGAGTTAATATTATAGTCTTCAATTGAATCTTAGGTGCTTGTTTTCGTCTCATTGTTTGTTCAACTGAGATGGAATTTTAACCGCTATATTATACGCAGTTAAAAAAAAATGAAACATTAGATTTTTTTAAAACGATTCAGGAAATATTTCCTAGTGTGGCCTCACACTAGGAATTTTTCCTGAATCATTTCGTATCGTGGGTGCGTTTCCATCATTTTTACTTACATATACAAGCAGCCAGACTCGGAACAACTATTTGCAGGTTATACAAATATTTTTTCCGAGCGGGAATCGAACCCGCGACACGCAACGCAGCAGTCAAACGCTCAGCCACTGCACCAATCGTGCCGTCAAGTTATTTCTTTAAAGTTTTTTTTTTTAAATTCGATCTGGTTTTTTCTATCATCTCCTGCGATTTGATTTGGTAATCCAATAAAGGTTAGTTTCGCATTAAACTTTGTTTTAGCACAGATATATTAATAGTCCATAGATATAACCAAAACGAAAGCCTGTGCTGTGACAATGTAGTATTTACGAAATACTATGCAGTTCCTAAGCAGAGCTACCTCGCACCTACGCAGAATCAACGCTGTGCTCAAACCCAGTACTAATAACTAACCCATAACTAACCCCAGATTGCAAATTAAAATAGAATTTCCTCCAAAACATAAAGTGTGATAATGAATTTGGTACTTACCTGTTTTGCTTTTTTTTTAAATCACAATAACAAAAGTATGAATGTGATACCATGCCTTGGTAACATGCATTAAAAATTTAATTAACTACGTGGTCTAAAAAGTCATGGTCTAATTTCAATGAAATAAAAATGTTTAAGTAATAAAGTCCATTGTTTTATTCCAATATCCCTAGTCATTTATTCAAATTTGTCTGATGATCAAGACATTTTAAACGTCAATACAAAAGATAATCTCCCAAAACACCTATCGATCGCCACTTCCTCCAGTTGTGTTGGTTTATTCTGGGAAGCAGAAGTAGGGCAACAAACTCCCCAGCAACACAACTGTCTGGTAGGTTTGTTGCAACGATGTCTATATTGCTCAAAGTTTTTAGGAATAACCCAGTAATCACCAGTGTTTTTAGCCTAAGCGTATTAAAACGTTAATTACATCTCGAGGTGTAACATATTCAAAACTAAATACTTTACTACATTTAAACACTAGAGGGAAAAGGCAGCTTCAGACGAAGATGAACTTAGGGAACGGGTCGTAGTTTCAGGCTTATTTGCAAAAAATTCAATGACTGCATCAGCTACGTCAGCCGCTAACCATAACTAATTTGTTGTTTATTTTTCCCTCAGGTTGACCAACCACATAATATTTCGCTTTATTACTATAAATACCTGCTGTAGCCCATTGGTTGAATCCCACAGATGTTCCATAAAAGTTCTATTTATGTTGATGAATTTAGTCTTAAAAGTTAAGTTGGTATAATTTTTGACAACATCAAAAAAAGCTAAGTATATACATTTCATTTGGATTTTCCAGTTCTAATTTAGTTGGTGTAATTTTATAAACCACTTTATTTTTAAACTCGTTGCAGTGAATTACTGTATAAGGCCTACATTCAAGTTTATGAGACTTTATGTAACGGCACTGAGAAGTTGACCTACAAACTACAGTGATCAGACGATAAATCACTTGACACTGCTTTATTTTCGGCATCACAATCGCTAAAAACATTACCAAGACAAGTTGACGAGGACGCCGTGATCTTAGTTAGTTCACAAAACAAGTTAAAAGTTTTAACCAGATTCAGAAGTATTTAATAAAATATTAAAATGTCCACACAAAATCATACTTTTTTGAATTTTACTTGAAACTAAATTGTGGACCGGTAAAGTGGTTATTAAATAATAAGAATAATATTAAAATAAATATGTAATAGAATATTGTTTAAGAATCAAAGAAAATTATCATCTTTGCATAGTATAAAATGAAGTTGCTTCCGCTGTCTGTTCGCTTGAATCATATAAACAGCTTAACTAATTTTAATATATAGATAGAGTGATCAAAAGGAAGGTTTTTATGTATAATATCCTAGTCAATGTGGGTGAAACCGCAAGGTTTAGCTAGTTATTAATAACTATCGGTTTTTCATTATTACTAACATAACGCCTGTTTTATCAGTTTTATTTTAGGAATTATCATGTAGGTACTGAATTTGTGGTATAGGTTTATGATAAGGCAGAGGTATGCTTATGTCCTAGCTCACTCATATTTTGTTTTTTTTTATAGACGGTTTAATCACAAATTGATTATGTCACCCTCATAGGTACAAAATAATTATTCTACAAACAACACTAAAATCATTTCCTAAATCCTATTTTAGCTAATTTATAAAAGGTTCTTGCTTCCTTTGACAAAGGAGATGCAAGAATACTGTTCCATCTAGTGACTTGTGTAAAATTGAAATTCTTTCAGCCTCATTTCGGACACACTCCATCAGTATAATAATGGTAAGTGTCTTCCACTATACTACACTCTGGACAATTTGGAGAAGTAACTTTACCCATTAGATAGGCTTATATTCTGTTAACTAGCTTCCGCCCGCGACTTAGTCCGCTTGGCATAGTTACTTTGGGCTAACGCTAACTTTAACTCTTATATCTTTCCCTCCACTCTTCCCCTTTCGCCTCTTTTCTCACTTTTTTTTCCGTCTCCAGAGTCCCAACTATCTCTGTACCAAAATTCATCAAAATCGGTTTGCCATTTAGGCGTAAAGACGTAACAAATAAACAAACTCTCTTTCGCTTCAATTTTTTGTGTGTGTGAGAAAAGGGGAGAGAAAGATATTTTTTTTTTCGATTATCGCGTGACTTAAAGTTAGCGTTACCCCAAAGTAACTATACCACGCGAACGAAGTCGCGGGCGGAAGCTACTAGTAAATAAATAAGCCGATTGATGTAATGACAAAAAAATGTTAAAGCGATTATTTTTAACTCCGAAATATTTCCGTATTGAGTTTTCAATTACAAGTTAAATATAAACAAAACGTTAAACATCGTTGAGAAAAAATAATAGCACGTTCCGCGGTATCTGCTGTTGCCGATTTTTTTAATTTTTATTTTTAGTTCGCTTAAAACTCGAGCGAGGAGGAGCTCGTGGCTAAATAATAGCAGCCGCTCGGGTCGATCTTAAGGTTAAGCCGCGCTTGCCTAGGTTGGTCTGTGGATGGGTGACCATCCGTTACATACCGAGTTTCCTCCGTGCCTCGGAAAGCACGTTAAGCCGTTGGTCCCGGCTGTCATTTGTAGATCTTTGACAGTCGTTACAGGTAGTCAGTGTTCCGAAAGTTTGACAACCAGTCTTACCAAGGGGTATCGTATTACCCAGTATTAACTGGGTTGTGGAGGTCAGATATAGGCTGAATATCAGTATTTTACATGGAGCGACTGCCTAGTCGCTCCATGTAAAATACTGATATTCAGCTGCATCCGGTTAGACTGGAAGCCGACCCCAACGTAGTTGGGAAAAGGCTAGGCAGATGATGAGTTCGCTTAAAACTTTCCTCAAGGATTTAATAAACAAACTCTTCACATTTTTAATTATTAATACTACCTGCGCCCAGCGGTTTCAACCAGGTAGACCTGGATAAAAATTAATCCAGGGTATAAGCTATTCTGATATCAAATCACATCCAATCTGTTAAGCCATTTGAGCGTGTAAGACTAACAAACATACACACGCACATTCAAACTTTCACCTTTATAATATACTAGCTTTTGCCCGCGGCTTCGCTCGCATTAAATTCGGGGTAACACAGTTCTCCTTGCGCCTTATTGATTCGTAATAGCAACGCTAAGTTTTCCCTTTTCTTCCCTCTTTCTCCCTCACATCCCACTTTAAAAAAGATACCCTATGTCCGTCTCCCGGTTCCCAACTATCTCTGTACCAAAACTCATCAAAATCGGTTTGGCCATTAAAGCCTCAAGTGGTAACAAACTCACTTTCGCTTTTATAATATTAGTAAGGATTAGTGCAATACATAGATGGTACTTTTGTTTCACAATCATACATTACCTAAGTCTGGGAGAAACGTTAAGATCTCATTCTCAGACTTTTTATAGCACGCATCGAATGAGGATGAAACATGGCATAGATGTGTGAGATACAGTTGACACACTGATCTACATTTATGTTTTTTATTGAATATGGAACGACTTCGATGTAGAAACTGTTACCACATGTTCAAGGGGTCTAAAATGGCTACTTTTGCAAAATCATAATAGGATAATAATAAGAATTACATTAAAATTCTTTAAATGGTTAATATTGTGAATTGTCACTCTGTAAGCACTTTACCAATGGTTACGTAATTCATATTATCAACCTGTTATGTACAGACGCCTGCAGGTCAAGCTACCCGAAACTGTCATGTTTTCCCAATGAACCTTGAACCTTAAAACTTTAGAAATAAAGTCGAGAATCTATCAAAGAAATCTGTTAGATTGTAGTAGCTTGATGTGCAGGCGTCTGTACATTAAAAAAAACATTCAATCTCACATTCACAAACAGTCAGACCCGGAACAATTATCTGTAGGCCATACAAATATTTGTTCCGTGCGGGGATCGAACACGCGACACGCAGCGCAACAGTTGATCGATCAGCCACTGCGCCAACCGTGTCGTCATACTGTATGTAGGTTCATGCACGTAGATAGTCAAGTTTTTATCATCATAAGAAAGAATTGTAGGTACGTATCATATAAACAGTCATCGCTTCATTCACATCATCAATAATTCTTCCTTCCGTTCCTTAAATTTCTTGAAACCTTAAAGATTTGAGTTCACCAGTTAATAACAATATTATAAAATTTTGCTAAACCATATTTTCAAAACGACAAGCAATGCTTGCAAAATATTATTCATTTGAAAGATATACATTTGAGCAAGACATAATTGTTTACGATTTCATTGTACTCCTACAATGGATAATATAGAAGGTACATGCCTTTTTTTACGCATGGGGAACCATCAAATAATTTCCCCCGCTCTAGGCGGAGCAGGGGGGGGGGGGGAGTTTCAGACTTGTATTTAAAATAAAAATAACTCATCAATGTTTCCTCTTTTGCCTTATGTGTTCCGGTACCTCTTTCGAATAACCCGCTACAAGGTTACAGACGCCTGCAGGTCAAGCTACCCGAAACTGTAAATTTTTACCAATGAACCTTGAACCTAATACTTCAGAAATAAAGTCGAAAATCTATCAAAGAAATCTGACAGATTGTAGTAGCTTGATGTGCAGGCGTCTGTACATGAATTACAGACCTACAATCTCAATACTAAGTATACATAATGTACTATCTATTGAAAAAACAAAAACACATGTCCGGGACATCGTGCACATTAGATAAAACTAGTTGATACCTAATGGTCTATTACAGTGCAATTACGCTGATGTTCGTTTTCGCTAACACTAAGCATCACGTAAATTAATATTATAGAAATATGGCTCTGATGCCGTTTGATATATGAAAAACCATGTATGTCGGCTTTAAGCCCATAGTAAGATCGTCAGACATAATGGAATACCCACAAATAAAGAAAAAAAATATGAAAACGGTTTTAAATATTTAATAGTTCTTAAACACAGCTTTAAAGCTAAAATACTTATCCGCCGATGTCTAGAGCAGGATCCAAGCTAACGGTGGTTAGGGCTCCAGAGCGAAAAACCTCGAAATGCGGGTCGTATTAAGGAGGCCTCTTGAATCTGGCCCTTGATCCACCTTTGGTTAACTTTTAACAACTATCGGTAGAATGTCAGCCGAACTCACATTTCACCAATCCGACAACTCCGTGCGCCAAGATGACATGCTTCATTTGTTTCTCTTTCTCAGATGTCACATGTTTTCGTTATGTGGTATTAGTCCGGTCAAATTAGACCAAAAAATAAGAGTGAAGTTAGTAAAATCGGTAAGATTGTTTGAAATATCATTAAAAACAAAAGTTGAAAGTTTCAAATTTTGTTTTTAATGATATTTTAAACGATCTTACCGATTTTCAGCTTGGTGGGAATTTAGGTAACTTCGTATGTCTAATTTGACCGGATTAATATGGTAACATCATGAACTATCATTACGTGGGGCTCTGCTCGGGCTTATTGACCACAATTTATAGTCCTATGTGTGATAATAGGCTGATCCCAGTACAGCATGGCATGGTTACAACTAGGTCGGGCACGTACTTGTAATAAGGCACCTCAAACTCCTTATGCTTGTATTTCGAGACAAATTGCTGGTGATTAATCCTGGCCACTTGATTGTGCCTTTGCAAGTACTCACTGTTTGCAATTATTATTACGGTGATGATTTCACAATTATGTGCAGCTGTGGCCGACAAAACCACAAACATTTAGTTACATTGTATTGTTGTTTCTTATTTTCATTCGTAAGTATCTAACATAATATAACAAAATGTCATAATATTTACTAAGCATTACTATCCAGAAGAAAAGGTTTATTCTTTACTGGCTACACCCCGCGGTTACACCCTCGTAGACTGGGAAATTATACATATAAAACTTTCCTGAATTACTCTATCCATTGCTGAAAACTACATTAAAATCCATTAGGAACTTTAAAAGATCTAAGTGAACAGTGGAAGCGACATCATTTTACTAGGCTTTCACTGCTTGCTGAAATCACATACGACATTATGAGAGTGAGAGTGAGAAATTACACTTTATGTAACAATGATACTAACTCATTTATTGGTAGATGAATTGAATTAACCCGTCGCGCGATTGCTAACAATGTAGGTAAAGTGCCCCAAACGTCGAGCTATTTTGAATGAATTTTTGATTTTGGTTAGACCTTCGGAAAAACGAAGATTTCATAGGTTATATATGATGTTTCCAGAATCCTTATGAGTTTTAAATAAATTTAAAAAATAAATATCTAAAATATGAAAACCACTCACAGCGGTTCAAACTTTGCACCCGTGTGCAAATGCGACATTTGTGGCACAAGTAAAACTTTGCACCCAGTGTGACACTTTGACGCGCGAGGGGTTAAGTCTGACAGCCAGTCTTACCAAGGGGTCATATTACCCAGAAACAACTGGGTTGTGGAGGTCAAATGGGCAGTAAAATACTGGCTTTCTGCTGGAACCGGTTAGACTGGAAGCGGACCTCAACAAAGTTGATAAAAGGCTAGGCAGATGATTATGAATTGAATTCATTAGGTAACCACTTCCTCGCTTATGTATAATATATATATACACTAGCTGTTCCACGCGGTTTCACCCACGCTGCTCAGCACCTGTTGGTCGTAGCGTGATGTTATAGCCTATAGCCTTCCTCAAGAAATGGGCTATCCAACACTAAAAGAATTTTCCAATTCCAACCAGTATAGCAGTAGTCCCTGAGATTAGCGCGTTCAAACAAACAAACAAACTCTTCAGCTTTATAATATTAGTAGAGATAAGCGAGTTCATAGAGAAATTTACGGAGTAGTACTACTGTTCTTATTATCATTGGTGGAAATCCCCATTCTCAACTGTTTGTATGTAAAAACAAATGTAAATTTATTCATTCTTCTTAGTTACCTTTATGAATTATATCAGACACTCAACTATAATAGATTAAAGTTGTCAGTTAAATGATTGCAATGATTTCCCTGGAAATTTATCACGTTAATCACTAGTGCAGTGCCGACATCACTGCTATGGCACATGGATTAATGATTTAGGTATAGGTACATACTGACTTGTGGTTGCATACATAATTAATTGTATTGACGACACGGTTGGCGCAATGGCTGAGCGATCGACTGCTGCGCTGCGTGTCGCGGGTTCGATTCCGAATATTTGTATGACCTGCAGTTAGTTGTTTCGGGTCTGGCTGTTTGTGTATGTGCGTTTAAATGTTTGTAAATGCATCCACGATACAGGAGAAATCCTAAAAAAGGACTGATTCTCATCGATACAGGAGTCTATCAAGATTCGCAAGGATTACGCCATTTGGCTAGTCTGCTGCCTGATACAGAACGGATGTGGAAGAGGGAGGATAAGGTGTTGTAGCGAAGTTTGGGACAGGAGTTTATTCTTTCTTTATTATGTGTTTAGTGCTTAAATTGATGTAGAGTTTATGGGCCTGCTACTTGCTTTATAGTATACTAGCTTTCGCCCGCGGCTTTGCTCGCGTTAAATTCGGTATAACACACCAAGCTGACCTGCAGTTTTGCTCTTGCGCCTGATTGCTTTGTAATAGCAACGCTAAGTTTTCCCTTTTCTTCCCTCGGTCTCCCTCATATCCCACTTTTATTTAAATAAAAAATAGCCTATGTCCGTCTCCTGGTTCCCAACTATCTCTGAACCAAAATTCATTAAAATCGGTTTAGCCATTAAAGCGTGAATAGGTAACAAACAAACAAACAAATAAACAAACAAACAAACTCACTTTCGCTTTTATAATATTAGTAAGGATATTAATAAGGATTGAGAAATATCTCTCAAACTTGCTGGTTTTCGCACAATTTTTATAACACGCACACAAATACGAAAAATGAAAGGTACGCCTTTAGTACAAACTCAGGACTAACGACTTGGCAGTCCTAGGGTCACATCACTAGGCCATAACAGGTTTTTACGGAGCTTATTAATTAAATGAAATATCATCATCGGTTGCCATGGAGACAGTATGACAAACACCTATCCAAATTCGTGTCTCGATTACATCTTATTTTCTGGGATACTTCAAAAGTTAAGTTTTAACTTCCTTGTGCCTTGATTGCTTTGGATTTAAGGAAACCTAAATAAGGAAGATGGTTGTGATATTGTGCTAAGGATAATACATTTTACATGGTAAAAACTTAAAATAAAATCACGAATGTCATTCCAGTGTGGGGAAGAGATAGAGCTATATAGGATGCTCAGCGCCATCTCATTCTCACACTGGAATAAAAATAAAACAATACAGCTTCAAGACGTAATTGTAACCCCACAGAAGTGTAGGTTA
Organism: Ochropleura leucogaster; assembly: GCA_958449745.1. Taxonomy (NCBI): domain Eukaryota; kingdom Metazoa; phylum Arthropoda; class Insecta; order Lepidoptera; family Noctuidae; genus Ochropleura; species Ochropleura leucogaster. The sequence goes on along the minus strand of OY288207.1, from coordinate 8,261,320 downwards.
CATTAATCAGGAAAGACACCTAGACATCCTGTTCAGTAAATACGTCAATCGACATCACAATCAAAATATTTTTATTTTACATAGGCCTACATGGCCACTTATTAAACGTCGAGAACTTACTCTTTTAAAATCATTTGGTTTTACAATGTTGTTGTTACAGCGTTAGTATCTAACTAAGAGAGGGTCATTGTTTACTTTACAAAACGTAAAATAAAATAATACGTTAACAAAAGTTAACAAGCGCCTAAGCTTCTACAAGGCAAACCATGGCCACTCATTCACAACGGATCAGTAAAAAAGAATCTATACAAGAATAAAAAAAAACATATTGCAAAAAAAAGTCGTCGATTATCCACGATTAGGCCCTAGCACGAGTGCGCGGTTAATGTTACGAAATACATCGTTTTAGGGTTCCGTATTTCAACAGATAAAAAGCGGAACCCTTATTGGATAATTTTGCTTTCCGTCTGTCTGCCTGTCTATTTGTCTGTCAAGACCCTTTATCTCGGGAACGCGTGGAGATATCGAGTTGGAATTAAATCTATATACTCAAGGGACCACAAAACTGTGATAACTCTCTAAATCTACGCAGTCAAAAGTTATGGCCGTGGCCGTGGATATGTCGCAATTTCGTACGGAGCCCTCGGTGCGCGAGTCCAACTAGCTCATTTAAGGTATTTTTTTTTAAATTGAAAATACAATTATTTGCAACAAGCACAGTCAGTAATGATGTTTATAAAATCAGAAAGAAGATGATTTTATTTCATATTTTTGAATAGTTGTATTTCTATAAGCTAAAACCGCAAACTCGTACTTTCCACAAGTTTTCTCTCACAAAAATCAAAGTGCTGTATTGACATTCATAAACATATAAATTCTGGCTAAAATAACACCTACGTAGGATTTACATACGTTAGTAGCTATGTGTTCATTTTTGCTCAGTTATGTATTTCATAACTCTTCTTTATTTTTAAGCTACGATTGCATAAAATGTAGGTCATTAACCAATTATGCCTGTTTCTAAACGATGACTCAATATCAATATTCTGAGACCGGTTAATGATTGATGGTAGGAAAACTTGCCAATATACCTTTGAGCTATTAATTTATTATTACACAGTTATACAAGTATGATTATTTTGAAGACATTGTAGACTTCATGAACCCATTTTTTCATCAAATAATTATCCGGGGTCTGGGTGGAGCAGGGGAGTGTCAAAGTTTTACTGATAAAAACCCACCCATGTTCCTTTTTTTGCTCTTTATGTTCCGGGCCCGCGGTATCTCTTTCGAGTACCCGCAACCCCGGCCATTCATCATTCCATTCATAAAGCTATCAGCAAGCATTATGCACATCAAACTAAGTAACTACGCAAAAATGATAATACAAGTTTCTAAAATTATTAAAAGAAATATGACGAAGTATAGGTACAAAAAAATTAGATCTTTGACTCCCAATATCTCTATAATTTGAAGATACAAACAGTTTTAGGTATCTTGAATTCGACACTTATTATCAGAAGTGCACAGCACTTGAAGATTTTTACAAAATACAAGTTATAAGATAAATAGATGATTAAAATAAAGGTGAATACAGACCGAACAAGAAAAAAAAAATGAAACTTAATGCAAAGATTTACAGTCTGATATCGCACAGACATCTCGCAACTTGGAGTTGGTTAAAACTTATATGGTATTGTCGGAAGGGGCCGTGCAGCGATATTATGCTACCGAGGTTAGAACCACTTGCAATTTTATGTTCGTCTATGTCGACCTCAAAATTGCCTTTACATCTTAAGATCGGTAAAGTGAGAGGATCAATTTGCCTATGGGATAGTTGGTTTCACCATTTGTGAAGTTTTTTTTATTGAGAATTGTTGACAAACGTATCATATATGGGAACTACAAGTTCGAATTACATTTACATTTTTTGTAGCCTGACAATCAAACTGCTGAGCAAAGGCTTCCCCCCTTATCATTCTAAGTACTCTATTATACAGTGGCGATCTGCCCAGCTTGAGCGGAGCACCGCCGTGCCCTCGTGGAGGCGATCGGCGGCGGCGATCTCTCGCGTCCGGCTCTGGTTCAGGCTATGGTCCGGAGCGAGAGGGAATGGGAAGCGGTCACCTCCTTCTGCGCAGCAGTAATGCTAGCAAAGGAGGTGGCCGGGCGTTTGAAGGAGAGAACACCCAGCCAACACAGCCGCCGTGGGAGACGCCCCGGGCGCCGGGCGCCGCGAGACCTCCCGGCCACCGCAGATGCGGGCCTGTGGACGTTGAGCAATGGGTAACTCACCGTCCGTCCGTCGATTGACGACAGGCCGTAACGACGGCGCGTTCGTGTTTCACGCGCGCCTCAAAGAGATGTCAGCAAAGCAGAGGGGCTCGCCAGAGCCTCCGCCTGCCGGGGTTGCGGGTTGTTCGAAAGAGATACAGCGGCCTCGGAACGTAAAGGGCAATAGAAGGAACACCCACCCAGGGTTTTAGTCAGTACAAGTCTGACATGCCCCCCGCTCCGCCTAGAGCGGGGGAAGACATTGGATGATTTCCCACCCGAAAAAAAAGTACTCTATTATTGCGCTACCTCGAAAAAGCCTTCGAAATGTGAATCATCTCGCCACTTCATTCTAGTCTGGTTTCCGTGCCGACATCCATCCTCAGGCACCTCGAGTTGAGAGTTTGGTCCATGAGTTGCTATGCAAGCGTACATATTTTTTAAAATAAAATTTATAATAGTATTTATTAAAAAAATAATAAACAAAAATGCATTAAATATATTTTAAGGTTTTTTTTAAAGAATAAATTATATGTCAAAATGCGGAACAATAAATACTATTTTGGTTAGTTGATAATTTTTATTATTATTTTTCATGGCATTGAACTACCCGATTTGGAGTGTCACATACGAGGAATGATTTTATCAAGTGCACCACAATAATGTTATTTTAAAGTATCTGTTGCTACCGCATATCACAGGAAGCGATAATTTAAAGTTAAAAATACATTGATAATTCTTAATTATGAAATAGTTTTATTCTAGTAATTAATGGACGTTTCCTGGAAAATTACGGTTGTAGTGTAATGAGTAAATTATTTACTCATTACATTCGGGTCGGGAACTAAGCGTTGTGGGTGATGTTTATAAAAAGAAAATGGAGTCTGTTGGTTTCTGCTATATTCGATTTCCAGGGCGATATTAGCTGGCAAAATTTTGAATTAATCGAAATGAAATTCTTCAAAACTTAGATCATAGGGTTCACGGGGTTTACATGAAAATTGATGCAACTACTTGGTCTCACCGGGTCTTCCCGGTGAGACCAAGTAGTTCATCAATTTTCATGTTGGTGGATCTTCGTTTTGTAGAAAAAGAAACATTGGTCTTTTACGAATAACAGGAGTAACAAAGTTTACCTCCATTAAAAAAAGACGTGAGTTTTGTATGACCTTTTTTATGTAGTTCTCCTGACCGTTTTGCGGTGGCCAATCTCAGTGAAGATAGATATGGAAGATAAGTCGGATAGCCATCGGCGAGGGATTTGTTGTAGAGCAAAAGTTTCTACAAGGCACTCTCTATTCTCTCACTCTCATAGTCCAATGGGACAGCAATCCGACATGACTGGAGAGAGATCAGGCGCAGGACCAACGGCTTTACAGCTGCTGCTGTAAAATTCCTAAAGGAGAAACTCAACATCACTTTTTGCCCGAACCTGGGACGCTGGGACGAAGTCATGCTTGCGACCGTTGAGAAGTTCAACCTTTCCTACTTTAACCTATCCTACTTTAAAAAAAAAAAGTTGCCTCACACTAGGAATTTCTCCTGTATCGTGGGTGCGTTTACAACCATTTAAATTCACATACACAAACAGCCAGACCCGAAACAACTACCTGTTGGTCATACAAATATTTGTTCCGTGCGGGAATCCAACCCGCGACACGCAGCACAGCAGTCAACGCTCAGCCACTGCGCCAACCGTGCCGGTAAACTTATATCCTACTTCATATATAAATGCGAATGTTTGTAAGGATGGATGTATGGATGTTTGTTACTTTTTCAAGTCAAAACGGCTGAAGTGATCTTGATGAAATTTGCCACAGAGGTAGATTTTGGTCTGGAATAACAGATAGGGTTCTTTTTTTTACGATATCAAGTGGGCGAAGCCGCGGGCGCCAGTTAGTATTAATTAAATAATGTTCGAACAGTAAGTCATATTTTTTCTAACCAATAATATTTTGATTACTTATTACAACTATGCATGATATCGAAACGGATACAGTAATCCGAATTAGGGCGTGCAGTTTCTTTGAATTATAATTATCTTTGTTTACCTATCCGGTACAGCGGTTCATTAAATAATAAATTGTTATAGTATTATGTTTAATTAGCAGACTAATTATGTTTTGTGTCAAAAAGTTTAGTGACACTGAGAATTTATCGTTGTCTATTATTACGGTTAATTATATTATCGGGAAGGGTAACCATGTTATTTGAATTCCCCGGAATAAAATGTGTCAAGTGTCAATTATCTAAGGAATTCAAGTGTGTCATAGTAATTTAAATATCCGGCAAACATAATTTATTGTGTGAACCGCCAGTCAATTAAGTTCCCTGTTCCTATATATAGTCCTGTATATGTATAGATTATTGTATATATTTTTTTTAAGCAAGCGATGGGGCAGGTGTAGTAACCTGCCCCATCATTGCTTCACATGTTTCAGCAAGTTGTGAACAAGCACAAACCTAGTTAGTATTAAAAAAAAAACATATCTGAACTGCAGTAGAGATGACCTGGAAGTAGAAAATATGCAATTTTTCTATTGAAAAATGGAGATGACAAGCAAATCATTGCCGCAATATTACATTTTGGGATATTTTGGGTCTTCCAAGCAGTCTTTTATTTCATCTTGTCATGGGTAGCCCAGGTTGAACATCGTATCATCCACTAGTAGGTTTAGCTGGAACGTTCAGACTATAGTTTCTGAATAAATTTATATCTATTATATTAAGTCTGTGGCAATATAGTATTAAGTGCTTCACTACTTTTGGCTCGGGCTCAACTTTGAAACTGGACTGGTCATCAAAGGTATTGGCGACGCGACGTAACGTCCTTAAGTACCTGCGTTGCTATAATATTTGGTGGACACCCCAAAATGTCATCGTTTCATTATCCGACCGACGCGACGCACTACTACCGATACGGTTCGGCATGTTCCTTAAACATAATTAAATAGTTAAAAGTCAAGCCCTTTCCTATATTGAAATGGCTCCCAGTTTAATCGGATTCATAAAGCAACTAGACCCTAGCTACACGATAAAACTGACAAATGCTTGCACTGACTGGACAGGTCCACTCAATCTGTGTGGTGCTTTTTTAAAAAGACCATTTCAGACACTATCTGCATAGTCCTCATGTAAGTTGACCAAGATTATTTTGTCTGGACTTTAAAAGAAACTATGACCTCTGAGTTTGTTTCGGCTGTTTCTTCTCAGAGTAGTCGGGTACGAGACACCGGCCTCAACTAGTTTAAAAAAAAATGACGTGTAAAAGTGTTTGTGAAAACCTACTTGCAAAATAAACATCATTTATCCATCTGACCTTTTTAACGTAGTTAGTACTGGATTTTAAAAATACCCTTTGGTAAGACTAGTTGTCAGTTATTCGAGAAACTGACTATCTGTAGCGTGTTGAGCCGAAAATGATCGCTACGTGTGCATTGCTCATGGTTGTGCGTAGACCAAATTTTTATAAATATTGTTGTTATACCTAAAAATTTCATTATTGAAAAATCGAAACCGTATTTGATCGCTTTGTTTACTGTCGGTCTGTCTGTCTGTAAGTCAAAACATGCGAAAAAACCCGTGGAGATATTAAGTTGAAATTAAAACCACATACTCAAGTTAATGATCACTTAGAGCTGTAAAAAATCATATCTCTAAGTCTACGCAGTCAAAAGATATGGCCATTTATGTCGAAAGTCTGTACGGAACCCTCAGTGCTTTGTGCCCTTTTTTTGTGGTGGAATTACTCCCCCTTCATTTAGCTTATTAAGGGCTCGTCTTACGTATGGATAATATAGTATGTCGGTACCACGGGCTTTCAAATTATATAAAACCATATGTGCACTGAGTATGTTACAGATCTAAAAACTTCAAAACACTGTTAGATGAATTCTCGCTTTGAGAGCTCAAAGAGATCGGCCATAACCTGGATGACATAGAATTTTACGAGACGGTAGTATATGTCTATGGAGCATATTATTATGTCAGGAATAATACTGCAATACGTGTAAATTTGTCACGTCCGATATCGATAAAGGTGACGTAAGCGTATGAAAGGTCAAGCCCACGATACATAATTCAGGAGCTAGTTGAGTTTCAGAGGGGAGCGCTATTGTATGGGGAATTTCTGTCAGTATATTTTTATTTACATTGTTTGTATTTTTGAAACATTATAGGGTACAATCAATCATGTAAATCTGAATTGAATTATATTTATTTTGATGTTTCTTTTTGCTTATTTTTATTTTTTTTGCGTACTGACAAATTGACCTTAATTAATTGTGTACTAGTTTATCGTGTGTGAAATGGCATTTGAAAGAAATGATGAATAATTTACGGTAACTTACTTAAAATTTTTTGGTCACTTGAAAATCAAATAAAGACGTTTTGAAACCGAATTTGTTTTTAGACAATATAAAACATTTGAAGTCCTTGGCCCTATTTAAAAAGAGTCAAAGTCACTATTGTTTTGAGGAGCTTTGAACTCACTTCGATTTGCACACAACCTTGGGTCGCTTCGGAAATACTGATTATTGTACTTATCAACTAGTTTGAACGATATCAAGAAAGAAAAAAGAAAAAAAAAACATTTATAAGTCGCAAATTACGATGAGCAACAAAATAACAACAAAAATAAACATTCAACATGCAAAGTATCACAAACATTAACAAATACCTACATATATTATATCAGTCACTTATTTTTACTTACTTAAGACGCTGATGTTTGCTTTACTGGTTAAACTTATATTCTAAGATTATTTTTTAGGTTTTTTTTGGGGGTGGGAAATCATCATAATTGAACTCTAGGCGGCGCGGGGGGGTGTATCAGACTTTTACTGACTAAAACCCACCCACGTTTCTTCTTATGTCCTTTATGTTCCAGGGCCACGGTATCGCTTTTAAACAACCCGCAACTCCGGTTCCCGGTTAAACAGAAATTTTGCATAGGTTCACTGTCACATCAGTAGATTTAAATCCAAAATGGCGACTTAGTTGCTTTGTTATGGATTCCCGTGATGTGGGTTTCAAATGAAAGGGTTTGTTGAGAATAAAATGACAAATCGTGTTTTTTTTTTGTTTTATAATATGTTAATAATTTCAGAAGCGATACTCAAGGTGCCGCGAAACCTATAGGTACGGATGAAATGCGGATGCAGCTTCGAACAACGGACTCTGCCCGATAGTATGACTCAAATACTGGCCAAAGTTCGGTGTTTGCAGCCGGTCCGTTATATGCCTTAAGTAGTTACAAAATGTTAACTGATCCTTAAGTCAGATTAAATATAATCAAGACACCAAGTTCCAACCTTTTACAACGACGCGCAGATGTTAAATCAGTCTTCATTATTTTCATACACGTTGGACTGCATAAATTTATTTTTGTTCGTTGATTTAGTGACTGTAATGTGTGGCAGCTGGACTATTGAGTAAACAACAAATTATATAATAATAGTTTTGTGACTTGGGCGCACTAATTTTTAACTGTCTTGTGCCGCAAACGATTGATACGATTGGCGCAGTAGCTGAGCGATCGACTGCTGCACTGCCACTGTGTCGCGGATTCGATCCCCGCACGAAACAAATATTTGTATGGCCTACAGATAGTTGTTCCGGGTCTGGCTGTTTGTGTATGTGAGTTTAAATGTTTGTAAATGCACCCACGATACAGGAGAAATTTCTAGTGTGAAGCAAAGTTTTAAAAAAAAGTTTTCTGCGCTTAAATTATAAATGCTGCTAAAGTCACAAAACATATTTAAGATTCATCAGTAAATGGATATGTCATTCATAAGACATAGCTATCTATTTCCCAAGTGACGTCACAAATTGTGGGCAACCCAAGCCATTATTATTCTATCAACACTATTACTTTGGCAAGATTAGTTTAAGTACAGCCAACCAATCAGTTTGATCTTTCGGTAGACAAATTGTTATAGAGAAAATGTAGCAAATATTTGGAAGCGAATAATTATTTGAATGAAGCGGATTTCATTTTATACTTATTTACAAATGTACTAGAGTTATAAATGCGATAAGTATATAACCTATGGCATTTTGCACAGATAAAACTGTGAGTTTAGGTTTAGGCAGTCTGAGATCTGTAATGTGGCACAAGTAGCCTATGCCAATTTGTTTCTGAAACTCGATGCTATATTAACGACTGCCTTCGAGACAATTACATAACACGTACATTATGTACAACCCTATATTACCAATACAACAATATTCATTGCGATTTTGACGTTGTCGACCTGGCAAATTTTTAAACATAAAAAGCAATGGATTGCGAATATCCTTAAAAATCCGTCGCCTTGTTGAGGAAAGTGTATTTATTTTCTTTAACAAGGTTTTTGCTAAACTGGAATGCAGGTGACAAGATGACAACGATATAGTATCATGTATTAAAAGTAAGTTCGAAATTGAGATACCAGTAAACTGTTGGCTGTTCACTGTTTTGCCAACTGTACCTACGTCACGCTTCTACATTGTTATTCAGGGAATGTCGAAGATCATTGCAAACGTTCGATAGTTCTGATAAAAACGTAGGATTGTTGACGATATTGTGAATCATTTTATTTTTAAGTACTTATGAATGTGACGTGTGAGTTGGGAACGATAGTGGACTGTTCCTGTTTTGTGAATATAAATTTTTAGCTCATGGTTACGCGATGACGTCATCTTAGTAGAGGCGTTTTGTTTTTGCTTGATGATGAAATATGGAACATTTACTTCTTATCAATCAGGAAAAGATATGCATAACATTTAATGTCACCATGAATTTGTCCATGATCACCAGAAAATAATAGATCACACCGTCATCTAGTGCGTTTATGGTGTTTATGACCAAATCCCCTCTCCCCCCTCCTCATGACCATGTTCCTTTTTTGGCGGATGGGGTATCATCAAATAAATTACCAAATAGCAGACTTTACTTACTAAAACCCACCCATATTCCTTCTTTTACCCTTTATGTTCCGGGGCCGCGGTATATCTCGCGATTAACCCGCAACCCCGGTGACCCAGTGCCCATAAATCTGCAGCTTTTCAAAGAACCTCAAAAACGCAACTATATCGACACGCTGGCCATTGGCATGTATCCGTGATAATGGATTGTATGATATTGTATAATAGGTCGGCGTCCGTAACCTCACGTCCAAAGCCCGTATTTTGCATACGAGTGGGAATATTTCTCGATCCACCCCAGCTCCTCAAGAAGAGCCAGCAACGCGATGGTGGTGCTGACGATATCACGAAGAGTGCCTGGGTTATCGAACTTCTTTACCCTGTATGAGACAGTGAAGCTCTGTTTATTTTACCATCAAATTGAATACTCAGGCAAATCAACAGAGTAAAGAAGTGCATTTTTTTTTGGTTATGCGTGTCGAATGGGTTGTTTGATTCTTTTGATTTGCAACTATATCATATAACATGCCCTGGAGCAGCTACCTGTACGCCATACAAGTATATGTCCGTGCGGGAATCGTACACGAACCCGCAGAGCATCAGCCAATCGTTCAGCTATTGTGTAGCCTAGCCAAGCGTGCCGTGAAATAGTTGGAAAATTACTAGGCAAACGAAGACCATATCCAGGTACATCTCTGCCTCACTGCAGATGTTAAAATAATCGTTTTCAAATTAAAATGTAAAATCCTTCTTCCTACTAATATTATAAATGCGAATGTTTGTTAGGATGGATGGATGTATGGATGTTTGTTACTCTTTCGCGCCAAAACGGCTGAACGGATCTTGATGAATTTGGCACATAGGTAGATTATAGTGTGAATTTTTCTTTCGATATCACGCAGGGGAAGCCGCGGGCGCCAGCTAGTGAAATATGTATAAAATGAGAAACTAATATTGAAACTCATTTAAACTAGAACAGATGCTCAAAATTATTCTGTGTTTATTAACGATACCTCAAATGAAATTATTTCGTAATACAGTTAGGTATTTGCATATAAGCGCAGTGAAATGCTATTTAATATATTATATTTATTTTCTTGTAAATGTTGTTTGCTAAAGTGTGTCACATTTATGATGACTCTAAGTCGTTAACCTACGCAGGCGCATAATTATATTGTTCTAGTGTTCCTAACTCTGGCATATTCAGTTGCAAAACTTTGTGTCATCTATACAAAATATTCTCTACGCCCATTAGGACAAAGTTCACTTTGTATTGATGATATTGTTCAAATCTGCGTATTGTAGTGCCACTATAACATACTATGTGGTTTCTGTCCTATAGAAATATCTACCTGGGTAGAATCAACCGTATATCAGTGGTAAGACTTGAAAAACGTAAAATGTCCTAACTGTTATAGTTATAATACAGCAGTAAATGATAAAGTTTTGACGCTATCTGTCTCTGTAGGGGGGAGTCCATGGTGTTATAAAATACAAGCCACGGCTTAGTTTATGCACAAGTCTCCCAAAAAAGAACATTAGATGTTTACTGAAGTATTATTATCTTTTATGTTTGTGAAGGAAAAATAAAGATAATTTTAACGAAATAAAGTCGGTTTTAATATGAAAAGGTTAGCCAAGGAGTGAAATTCTCTGTCTGCATCTGTGTTCCATATTTCATATAACAAGGATCTATTCAAGTCGCGAGTTAGCCTTGAAGGGTTTCTTCTTCAGAACTCTTCATGACTGGGTTTAGGATTTTTGTTTCGACTCCTTTTGGGTTAGCTCGAGCCTTCGTCGACTCTTTTTGGACAAGATTAAAAAATGTATGGACGTTTTTTTTTGTTTTTAATTACTATAATGTATAAAATATTTAAGGTACATCATTTTGTATAGTTGATAAAAAATATTTATTGTAGTAGCAAATCTAAGTTTTCCCATTTCTTTCGTTTCTCCCTCATTTCTCAAAAAAATAGCCTATGTCCGTCTCCAGGGTCCCAACTATCTCTGTACTCTGTATTCATCAAAACGGTTTAGCCACTTAGGCGTAAAGACGTAACAAACAAAAAAACTCACTTTCGCTTTTATAATATTAGTAAGGATAAAGATTTTAATATCTAAGAAAATCATCCCTACAAAAGCTCGCTTTCAGTGCAAAATAATAAATGCTCGACGAACCTACTTACCTGAGTAGGTACATAAGTAATTATTTTTGTTTGACATAGTATTGTGACCTTTTTAATTTTCCATGGTAACTACATAAGTGTGACTTCCTCACTGATGACATTGTACACAATAATGGTAATTAAAATAAATTAATTGTTCCTATTAATTAACTGGTGCGTATGCGCACTTCATGAGCGCCGCACTTTCATTTAGGTCGCGCCCCTGTCACCACGAAAAAAAACAGGACTTACGAGTGATGTTCATTGATTAAAAAAAAAAGTTAATGTGTCATTTTGACATTCGTTTTTCGAATTCTAAATCCGAAATTATTTGAAATGAAGTGGTTATTTTATGTGATCGTTTTAGTGTACATGTTCTACAGGACAGGTATCGTATGAGTTGTTATATAATTTATTCTTCATAAAAAAATACTGGTATTACAGTTTTTTTTTTAATATGTATGAAGTTTTATACAGTAGCTACTGTATAAAACTACTCTCCACCACTGCAAGCATAGTCAGGTAAAAGACCGCTTAGAAAGGCTTTTATAAAAGAAAAATAAAAAAACTAGGATGACGTTATTTTTTATTTTTATATTAATGAAGATGTCGGCTAACCGGTTTTCCACTCAGTCTCCCCATTCACTCCCCATTTGTCCCTCAAAAAGCTTGAAGTAAATGATTAAATTAATTTATGTTCGTTTAGTGTACGGACTGAAACCAGTGGAATACACTCTGACCGTGGATCCAGTCAGCGACGATGAATTTGTTAAAGTAGGGAGTCACAAAACCATCAGCTGTAAAGCGTCCAACAGAAACCAAAAGGTAAGATGGAAAAGTATCCAAAATGATTAATGAATTGGCTGGTGGAGTGGTCGAAAGCTTGACTACTGAGCATGATATCTTGGGTTCTATTACTCGATTAAACATAGTATTGTTGGGTTTTTAAATCTGAAAATTCTCAGTAGCAGTCTTAGCATCCTGGCCTTTTGATGATAATAGGCTCGCCCGTAATTTATGGTTCTTAAAGAAAACTAGCGCGATTATAATGTGTACTTGGATACACCCCTGTCTAACCTTACGGGGATACCAGGAGTTATATTATGTACCGTCAGGAGCTTTCCCCAAGTAAACCATGAAAATATGAAAATATTTGGTTTCTAAAAACTTTTACCAGATTTAAATATTATATTAATACCTACGTTAGAGAGTCATCAACGCGTTACGTAATTTGTGTCGCGGCACTGAACAATTAATGGACAACGACACTGACAAACTGTGGACGCAGCAAAATATTGAATTGTTCGAAGACATCACAATGTTCAAAAGAACAAGATAGGTACGCACATTTATAAGCACAATACTGTCAAGTTCTTGTGTCCAGTCTGTAAAAAAATATTATAGAAAAAAAACCCTCGTGTTCTCATCGGGGTTGCGGATTGTTCGAAAGACCCCGAAGCATGAAGGGCTCAAGGAGGAACATGAGTGGGTTTTAGTCAGTAAAATCTGGCGCTGCAGGGGGAGAATCAGACTTGATACTACTTTGACTTATATTCTTTCTTTTTCCCTTTGTGACCGCGGACCTCTTCCTTACGAACCCTGGGATTGTGCTCTCTTGCGAACAAGACTTTATTATCCGGAAACAGCTTGCTCATTCGTCTTTTTTTAGGTGGAATGGGTAGACCCAAACGGTCACGTGGTGAAGCGGATACCCGGCAGTCGGATCTTCTCTCAGGAGCATTTCATGCCGGCTATGAGAGGACGTGCCCCAGCGTTGGTGCTGACCATCACCAAGGCAGCCGTGGAGGATACTGGAGTATACACGTGCCGGTCCGGTGAATTGCGGGAGACTGTGTCTTTGTGTGTTATTGGTAAGTTACTTAAAGCTTATACAATTTTGTTGAGCTGCGGAGCTTTTGGCTCAATAGTAACGATGCTCGGCTTTAGGTTAAGCCTCAATTACCTCGGTTGGTTCGTAGATGGGTACCCAATCACCCAATAAAAAATAGTCCACATTTGGCAGAGTAATCGGCGAACATACACAAAAAAACGGTCGAAAATATAGAACCTCCTCTTTTTTTGGAGTCAGTTAAAACCGTCACGGAGTTAAGGCGCGGGCCCACCGCGGCGCATACTGAGCACGGACACACGGCACATTTTAGCTGCGTGTATGAATTTGTTTGACAATGTGGGTCTACGTTTCCACTGGAGTACCCACACGAAACCCACGATTATGTATAACGTGACACGGCGCACGGAAAGGCATTGGACACAACCACATACATTTTCTTACAAAGCGAAGCTTAATACACGTGCGTAGCCTCTCCGTGCACCGCGATCATTAGAGGCACTTTAGAATGTCATAAAAACAAAAAAAAAGTCGCTGCTACAATCCCAGTTACAAGACATAATAATTTGTGAAAGTACTGTAGTTGCCCATAGTAAAAATGTAGTAACCCTTTTAATGTTCCGCGCCTGAACGGGGAGCACTTTCTTGAATTGGTTAGTGTGACTTTTTAGGATTTTGTCTTTTAATTCTCACTACTATATTTAAACGTCCGTTTCCTTATTTAATATCGTCGTTATTCCGTGGACAATGGTGTGGGTTATGCGTTTTAAAATATTTTCATTGTACTTAAACTAAATTTCAATATTGTAACGTGTAACTGTTTTTTGTCCCAAATAAATAAAATAAAATAAAATAATAACGTATCGGTAACTTTAACAAGACTGTACATCCTGATTCAAATCTTGAATCTCGAAAATCTTGTTATTTGTTAAACAAAAACTTTGTACCAGCATAATGAGATGTGGTAAAGAAAAACTGAAGTATTGATAGATAAACAAACATTTGAAGCAATATCGTTAGAGCTCTTTTGTAACTTGAAGTGGAAAGTCAACAGATTTGAGGTTAACTAAGTACAACCAGATACCCGATTATAGAATGGCACTACGGAAATCTTGTGGCAAAAAGCTTTCAAAATTATTCACAAAACCAGTATTACTAGTGCTGCACGCTAATTTATTTAATCTTCATTTTATACTAAGGATGCGTTTTGAACTCTATGAAATGCTGTATTTCTTTATCAACGTGAGCATGTTCGCTTATATCATGGGGTCTCATTGCGAAGAAAGAAAAAGTAGTTCAAAAAAAACATCAATAGATGGCGTTATGTGTATCGATTTGTTTTTGATGTTTGTGTAACTGTTTAAATTTGACCATGGAAGAAGTATGTTCTTGTTTTTAAAAATCCCCATAACACAAAAAACAGGAATAATGGGCTCCTAGTTTCAAATTCCATGATTTTTCTAAATAATATTATGGTGTTGGCTCTGGTGAGAACAATTTGTACTACGTTGTGGTTAGGTAACTCATTTACTGTTATTTCTATGAATAGATGGCGTTGTTTTCATTTTCTGAGTTTTACTACACAGCTCAATATTACCATTTACCATACCTATTTTGATAGAATGAAATATTGTGAAATACAAACTATCTATACCTACTTATAATAAATCTGTAGAGAGGTCAATTTTGTACATGAAATATATTTCCAAAATAACTATCAGAGGGTGATTAGTGATCGATACTGATGCCAAAAATGCAATCAGTAATATTTTTGTCTGTTTTCTGTATGTTCGTTATAGAAACAAAAACGGATTTTAACGAAACTTGGTCAAATTATTCTTTATACTCCTGGGCAGGTTATAGTATACTTTTCATCACGCTACGATCAATAGGAGCAGAGCAGTGAAGGGAAATGTTGGGAAAACGGGAGAAGTTACTCCATTTTTTAAGCTTCTGTCGCGTGTGTAGCCTTAATGGTTAAAACTACACAGAAATCATGTATGACGGAAATATTCTCCTTAAAATTATATAAAAAATAATCATACGACAGCATATGTCTATCTTTAATGGTTAACTCACAATAACACGTGTAACTCCCGATAGCTACGCAGTTCGGAGCTTTCTGATTATATTTGTCTACTCTTACGTTTAATAACACTCTCACTCATCTCTTATTAAAAATAGTTAACATTATTACTTATACAATAAAAAAATAATCATATATATCGGTAATTATAAAGCTGAAGAGTTTGTTTGTTTGTTTGTTTGTTTGAACGCGCTAATCTCAGGAACTACTGGTTGGAATTGGAAAATTCTTTTAGTGTTGGATAGTTCATTTCTTGAGGAAGGCTATATAACATCACGCTATGACCAACAGGTGCTGAGCAGCGCGGGTGAAACCATGGGTAACAGCTAGTCATATATATCGGTAAAGAAACACCAAAGTTATACATGAAATACGCTAATAAGCCATCGCGCATGAATACTGGATCATGCCATAAGGATTATTTTTGTGTGCGCTCGACGCGGCTACCGTAATATTTGGCTGTTGATGCGAATAGACGTTCAGAGTGTTCGTCCTTATTGACAGACAATGCTTATCACCGCGACTTTTAGTCTTTAAATAATTTATTTTTAGATTTCTTTTGTTGTTATTTAATAAAATAGGTACTTATTAGTTATTTTGGTAGTGTTTAAATAGGTAATCGTTCAAATTACGAATTATTAATAGTTTACATTTAATATCTTTTTAGGTAAAGTAGGTAGGTACGCATAGATTTTTAGATAGGTAGGTACCGAGTTTTGGTTAATTTAAGTTAAGTTTTTTTATATCAAGTAGGTAAAAGCGTAGGTACCTAGGTACTTTTATTAATTATTTTAAAGGTATTATTAATTAAGCATAGTAGTGATAGGTTTTTAACACAGTTTTAATTTTTAAGTGATGTAGGTATAGGTAGATAGTATTGGAGAGGCGTTTTAGCTTTATTTTCATTTCTTTTTTTGTACAACACGCAAGGTCATCCGCACTCTATCGTCTAGCGCCCAAGATTCGAGCCGGTAAGTATACTTACCTACTTTTGTAGGTACCAACACAACATACAAATATTACTATAAGTCGCCGCCAGATAAGAAAAAAATAAAGGTCGTTAACCCCCGTGTACCAATGTATTTAAACGATACGAAAAATTTTAAAGTGCAGTAGTAAAAAGTGTCGCCACACGATGTAAACAAACGTATCGCGGTACGGGGCGTCCTTGATGTGTGAGTTACAAACCTTTTGGCCAAAACCATAATTATTATTCAATCGTATTTATTTTGGAAGGTACCTAATATGTAGTAATCAATGAAACCCTTAAACCAAATTCAAATTCGAATCATTTATTTCAAATAAAAACAAAAATAGGCACATAGTGTCGTAACGAATTACATATTTTTTAATAATAATGGAACACACAACAGTCCCTCTAGCACTTTCCATTTCGGGCCCAACTTAATCAAAATCAAAAATCAAAATATTTTTATTTCACATAGGCCTACATGGGCACTTATAAAACGTCGAGAAAAGATGCACGGTTCGGGTTGGTCGTTTCCTATGGAGAAGAACCGGCAAGAAACTCCATTGTTACTCTTTTAAAATCATATGGTTTTACAATGTTGTTGTTACAGCGTTAGCACTTAAGTATGAGAAGACAACGTAGGCCCGACAATAAGTCATTGCTTACTTTACAAAAAATAAAATAAAATAATACGTTAACAAAAGTTAACAAGCGTCCAAGAATCTACAAGGCCAACCATGTCCACTCATTCACAACGAATTGGTAGAAAAGAATCTATACAAGAGTAAAAAAATAAATAAAAAAATACTGCAAACACAAAATAACTAAGAGACGAGTCACACAATTGTGTAAAAACCGAAAACAGTGTTACAGTAGTTACAGTGAGAATTGTGTGTCGGGAGCAGCCGTGTTGTGAGTGACATAAGTGACAATGGCAGCGGCATTGATCGCAAAAGCGAACAAGAAAGAGGGTAGACCGTTTCGCTTGCACATAAACATCCACCCGCAATTACTTCAGTTCATCCGTGATAATATAAGAATGTATGTAGTTATAGAATTATAATCATCCAAAGCATCAATACAATCCTCTAAGTTCATAAGGGTCTAGCAATAACTTTGACCTTGAAAAAATCGTTCCTCGACCTTTAGTAAGAACAATTAACAGCAAGATAACAAATACAAAGTTTTCGAGTATGAATTCGCTCAGTCAATCCCATGCGCAAACCAATTTGGAATGACACTCGAGACGAAGGATGCGATAGGTACTTAATTACAAAACGGTGGATAGGTACTGCACCCCTGACTTGCTCTGACGTCACACACAGCGCATGAGTATGAGGGCATAACCTAAAAAATTAGATTTTTTGGTATGAATTTTAAAATTCGGTTATTTAAATTCATTGTATACTTCTACGAATATGAGTTAAAGCTGGATAAATAAATCCAATTATTGCATGTTCTGCTATTGAAATATAAGTTGAAAACATAAAAAATATCGAAAAATAAAAATACACCAAGGAAATTATTTTTGAAATGCATAGACCACAGCAATTACATATTTCAATGTTTGAAATGTATTTTTTGAAGCTTAAAAAAATACCACAATTTATTCTTCAAATTTACGTATTTCTTACTTATTTCCGTTGGGATGAGTGTTTGGTATTATGAAACTCGACCGGTGCAGTATGACCGACAGTTTTGAATGACGAGCGATCGCTAATGAAGTTTTGTGGAGTTTTTTGGTACAAGTCGGGTCAATGACTTTTAATTTTTTCTTATCTGGCGGAGACTATACCTACTTAGTTAAGTAACAACTTGTATTTAAAATAAAATAAAAATATTCTACACACTCCTGAGTCTGTTAAAAAATAACTCCCTGCTTAAAATCATCTAATTTGCAGCAAATATCATTTCAAGAGCTACCTACCTATTTCGATATTATAATCATCAGCCTAACCTTTTCCCAACTATGTTGGGGTCAGCTTCCAGTCTAACCGGATGCAGCTGAATATCAGTAGGTACTTTATATGGAGCGCCGTGCGACTGCCTATCTAACCTCCACAATTTGAGGAGGAGCACAACACAGTTAGTACCTACCTACTGGGTACCTAATACCATACCCCTTGGTAAGACTGGTTGTCAGACTTTCGGGACACTGACTACCTGTAACGACTGTAAAAGATCTACTAATGACAGCCGGAACCAACGGCTTAACGTGCTTTCCGAGGCACGGAGAAAACTCGGTATGTAACGGGTGGTCACCCATCCACAGACCAACCTAGGCAAGCGCAGCTTAACCTAAAGAACAACCCGAGCGGTTGCTATTTTTTAGCCACGAGCTCCTCTATTCGCTATTTCGATATTATAAATAACTTTGATTGACTTAGATACTTGATACCTAATTATCAAAATTTGCGTTGACTTTTACGCTGAACCTAACAAATACCTCAGTCTACCGAAAAACATATAGCTATACCCCACGCCTCAGATAATATAATACTAGGCATGAAAGAACGTGAATTTATTAATGGCGATTGCCGAGTGACTGACGACGTAAGCTTCAAGGTCAAAGGGCTATATACCTACCTTAGTTTACAGTACAAAAGTATAGTTTGGTTTTATCGCCATCTATTGGTTCTCTGTAAAATAAACTGAACTTGAGCTATCGCTGCAAGCACCATCTAGCGCCGTTGTGAGTAAAAAAAAATAGCCCGGATAGCCCGGAGAAATGAGCAAGTTATGGCGGTCGCGTTTCTTTGTATGAGATGGAGTATCTGTACGTTAGTATTATATTATCTGTGGCTTATATTAACATGTTCAACAATTAACACCACCAGAAATGTATTCACTTATTCTTTTAAATTGGACCCCAAACAACAATTCATAAGTATAGAAACTCGAAAAGTAATAAGAGAGGTATGTGAGATAAGACGTGCTGCTTTGTTTTGAAATAAAGGCAAGGAAATGATGATGGGAATCTTATAACTCAGTTGGAAGTATAATGTTCGTCTCAGCACCAAGATTCATCATTTCCCAACTCTATTGGGGTAGGCTTCTAGTCTAACCGGATACAGCTTAATACCAATAGATTACGTGAAGCGGCTGCCTATCTCACCTCAACAACCCAGTGAGTATTTAGTAAAACTGGTTGCCATGCTATGTCTGGTTGTCCAGACTTGATACTGACTAACAGTAACGCCTAACAAAGATCTACAAATGACAGTTGGGCACAACGGCGCGGGGTAACGTGCTCAATGAGACACGGAGAAAACTCTGTATCTGGTCCTTGGAAAGCGCGGCTTTACCTGAAGGACGACCTGATTGATCGTGTGGCTGTATTTTTTTTAGTCTTCTCCCCACACTAAGAATTTGTGTTGTATTGTGGGTACGTTTACAAATATTTGAACTCACACACACAAGCAGCCAGACCCGAAACAAGTACCTGTAGTTCATACAAATATTTGTTCCGTGTGGGTATGGAACCCATGGCACGTAGCGCAGCAATTGATCGCTCAGCCACTGCGCCAACGGTGCTGTCATTTTTTGCCACGAGTTCCAGAATTTCAGCACCAAGAGTGCATGAATTAAGGAATCACCTAAGCGTCGCCCAGTTATATTAAAAACGAGTATCAGTGAAATTTTTTGTATGATTTTTCGTACGTTAGCCGATTTCACTGAAACTCATCAAAGGTCAGGAATTAATGAACTCGTTATCATCAATATTGTCCACAGAACCGTCGGACTTCGCAGACACGCCGGTGGAAGTGGTCGCAGACGTGGGGCGCTCCATAACGTTATCCTGTCAAGCTAAAGGGGAACCGGAACCCAGGATCTCATGGGTCAGGAATGGAGAGACTATTGACGGTAGAGTATTGAAGGCCGTACGTCATATAAAAGTAGTTTAAGCTAGCCTATTTTTCCAGTCTCCGAAAACTTCGTTCTAAACCAGAAAGCTCGATATCAAATTTTCTGCATCTCTCAAGGACAGCTTAGGTTCGGTTTGTTCGGAAGAGATACCGTGGCCTCAGAACACTAAAAAAGAAGGAACATGGGTGAGCTTTAGTCAGTAAAGGTCTGACAACCCCCCGCTCCACCCATAGGAGCTGGGGAAGCTATTCGATGATTTCCCTCCCAGCCGTAAAAAAGGGCAGCCTACTGTTGGTAGATTCTGCGACAATACATTTTAGGGATTCCAAACATTTTTAGCTCACAACCTACATCAGCAAGTACTAAAATGTTATTCTTTGGAATATTTCTTTGTCTCTAGTGTACAACTGTTTGTTATTCAATCACACACACATTACCTATTTATCACTGTTTTTTTTATCTGTAAAAAAACCGGATTATTTTGAGAAGCAATATTTAGAGTTTTCTTTACCTTATTATAAATAAAAATACGTGACGTTACTAAAGGTATGTACAGACGCCTGCAGGTCAAGCTACCCGAAACTGTCAATTTTTCCGAATGACCCTTGAACCTTAATAATTTAGCAATAAAGTCGAAAATCTATCAAAGAAATCTGACAGATTGTAGTAGCTTGATGTGCAGGCGTCTGTACAAAAAAAAAACGACTTGACTACAAGAAAAGTAGCAGGTATGTTTGAATCGCGTACATTAAAAATCGAAAAATCTCTGTTTACAAAGCTGTAGAAAACTGGCCATTATGTCACTTGAAACTTTTAGTGCATATTTCTATTGATCTCAAGATGGTAATGTTTTTGTTTGTACAAAAATAATGCTGCACCTATAGTCGTGTAATGAATGCTGTGACATGAACTCATAATATTTTATTGTTATTTTTAATTTTAATTATTTATTTTATGTGGTTTTAATACTTTTACATACGAGTCGGATGTGATGAGTTACCATAAAAATGAAAAACAAAAGACTTCTCATTTTAAAATGTTATTATTGTACGAGTTTATAGTTCCTTAAAATCTATTTTATTGCCAATGTACTTTTGTTAAGCTTGGTCACGTTTTTTTTTATTTTGACGGGCCTGTTGGTCTAGTGGTTAGTGGCCCTGACTGCTGAGCCGGAGGTCGTGGGTTCGATTCCCACCCAGGACAATCTTTGTGTGATGAGCATGATTGTTTGTTCTGTGTCTGGGTGTGATTTATCTATAATATGTATATATTTATAAATTATATAAGTATGTATATCAGTTGTCTGGTTACCATAACACAAGCTCTGCTTAGCTTGGGATCAGATAGCCGTGTGTGAGTTGTCCCAAGATATTTATTTATTTATTTATCGATGAAGAAAAAAAAACGGTTTTATTTAGGCTCACCTGTAATAAATTAATTAAATATGTAAAAACATTTTAATTGGAAGTTAAATTATTGGTATTCGATTAAGCTGAAATTTTGCATACATTTAAAGTTCATATGGTGAGTTAACACTTAAAATCCAATATGGAGAAATCTGAAAGAAGGTCGACTTGTTATCTTTTACGCATTTCAATGATATGGGTATCAAATGAAAGGGTTTTATTTCTTATTATTTTTCAAGGTATAACAATAAATATAATAACGCGGAAAAATGGACAAATGTGCGGTCATGCATGTAAAGCGAGGGGAAATTGTGGAATCTGTGGGAATCCAGCTCTCAGATTCCATAAACCTTAGATCCCTCTCAGCAACCGAAACCTACAAGTATTTGGGGATGTCGGAAGCGCTGGGCATCAATGTTGCTGACATGAAGCAATCGTTGAAGGAACGCTTCTTTGGCCGGCTGAGAAAAGTATTTAATAGTCTTTTATCAGGCGGAAACAAGGTGCGTGCTTTCAACGGTTGGGTCATGCCGGTTTTGACGTACTCTTTCGGCATACTCAAATGGACTCAAACAGAACTGGACGCCCTGGATAGGAAGGTGCGTACATTGTTAACGGCATTTCGTATGCATCACCCACGCTCTACGGTTATGAGACTGTATATCCCGCGGAGTTGTGGAGGTCGAGGCTTTTTAAAGGCCAAGACTCTCCACAATCGCGAGATATGCAGTCTCAGGGAATATTTCCTAGAAAACGACGTGGGAATGCATCGGGATGTGGTTGCAGTGGACAAAGGCCTCACCCCGCTCTCCTTGGCTAAAGAGAACTGGCGCAAACCTGTAGTGCTTGACACTAACGACCGCAAGGAGGTATGGCAGAGTAAGGAGCTTCACGGACGCTTTTTCCGGGCCCTACATGGACCCGATGTAGATCAATTAGCGTCCGTAGCCTGGCTACGTTCCGGGGACCTCTTTGGAGAAACCGAAGGTTTTGTCTGTGCAATTATGGACGAAGTTATGATGACGAATAACTACCGGAGATTTATTGTGAAGGACGGCACGGTTGACATATGTCGGGCATGCCACCGTCCGGGAGAATCAATACGACACATTATTTCCGGTTGTTCTCGTCTAGCTAATGGAGAGTACTTGCATAGACACAACCTTGTAGCCAGGATTATCCATCAGCAACTTGCTCTAAAATACAACCTTGTGGAACCGGAAGTGCCGTACTACTCAGGTATGAGCCCGACCCAGTTCTTGAACATGGCAATATCACATTGTACTGGGATCGCTCCATCATCACTGACAGGACTATTGTTGCCAACAAGCCTGATATAGTGGTGGTGGATCGGTCAGAGCGGCGCGCAATGATTGTTGACATAACAGTCCCGCATGATGAGAACCTCGTAAAAGCCGAGAAAGATAAGCAAATCAAGTATATTGACTTGGCTCGCGAGGTTGTCGACATGTGGGACGTGGACTCAGCGATCATTGTGCCGATAGTCGTTATAGCCAATGGCTTAATTGCTAAGAGCCTCGACCAACACCTAAGAAGGCTCTCGTTAGGCAGCTGGATCAAGGGCTTGATACAGAAAGCGGTACTCCTGGACACAGCTCGTATTGTTAGGAGGTTCCTTTCTCTGGAGCCCTGACCGCTGGTAGCTTGGACCCTGTTCCCGATACCGGTGGGCTACTATTTTTATATTTTTAAATGTTTTTTTATGCTTTTTTGAAATATTTAAAAATGTAATTATATGTTAAAAAATAAATAAATGTACGAAAAATATAATAAAAAAAAAATTCATAAAACTTTTAGCAGTTAATATATTTTTTTTAATTAACATTTCGGTCAGTTTTAAGTTTAATCAAAGTAGTTAGTAGCCATAACATTTTTGGAAAATGAGACGCTTTTGTCTTGGACAAAGATATTTTGCGTTTGGTCGTTTTGATAAAATCGGAATGAAGTATCGATGTAAAAACGTATTTTTAAAATATTACATCGATACTTCAATGCCTTGAAGGCATTTGCATAGCTAGATATATACTTATATCTATCATAGATTAGACATATAGTTAGTTAATATTCTTCCTTTTGGATGGCAGTGATACCTACTGTATGGAATTTCGAGAAAAACAATATGGGATTCCTGTATCTGAGTTAAAGTGCATTTAACGGCGCATAAAATAGCGATTGCTTTTTCAGATGACGACAGCTCTGAAAAATTTAAAGTGATGACGAAGTACAACATCCAAGGGTTCGAAGGTCTTCTTACCATCACGTCGCTGCAGCCAGAAGATAGTGGTATTTACTCCTGTCTCAGCATCCAAGAGAGTGTAGATGCTGAAGATTGTAGTCACACTTCATCTTTTAATATCACTTTAAATGTTAATTGTAAGTATATGAATTCTTGAAGTAGGTAGGTATTAGAAATAGTATTCGACTTTCATTACCACCCTACGGTAGACCATTGCTGATCAATATTCATCTTCAACAATCAATAGGATTCTTCTCTTCTTCTTTTTCTTCTTTCATCGCACGTCACTTGAAGTCGATTTTAGGCAACTCTCATGCCTTGTCGACGGCACGCTCGCGTTCCACGCGCGCTTTAAAGAGATGTCAGCAAAGCAGAGGGCCATCGCCTGCCGTGATTGCGGGTTGTTTAAAAGAGATAATACGGTCCCGGAACCAGTGGCGGCGTAGCATGGGTTGGCACCCGGGGCGACTTTCTATTGAGCACCCTCAAAATGAAACGACAAATACTAACCGCGATTGCGTGACTTTATTTTGCTTAAATCTTCTAATATATAAAATTCTCGTGGCACAGTTTTCGTTCCCATACTCCTCCGAAACGGCTGGACCGATTTAAACGAAATTTTGTGTACATATCGGGTAGGTCTGAGAATCGGCCAACATCTATTTTTCATACTCCTAAGTGAGCAGCGGGTGAAACCGCTGGGCACAGCTAGTATTCTATAATATCAAAATTTACGTTTCGGTCCTTTACAATGGGCAATATGGAAAGACTGGTAGGTCGCGTTTGGGTCATTGTAAATTTTAAGTAAGATTTTATTACCTAACTAAACATTTGAGAAACTTCTTTATAAGAAATCACTGAAGCCACACAAATGCTTAAAAAAAAAAATGGTAACACTCGATGATAGTACTTCAGTACTATCGAAAATAATATTGAACTCATTTTGAATGTACATATTTGGACACTACCCGTTTACTTTTTGTATATAGATAGCATGTTATATTCCTAGGTCAAACTACTTCTGAAAAAGCCCTCTATTGTCTGATGAAATGATGGCGTACCAGGAAGAGAAAAACATCTAAAAGGCGACTCAAAATGGCACTCCACTTTGTTTTTCTTGGTCTCTTAACATTTTGATGTTCATGGTCAAAAGATTTTTGAAACATCAATCCATTTCAAGATTTTGCTTTTTTATAACAGGAGAGCAGACCTTCAGAATTCGTTATGTGTTCGGACACTTAAGGATTTAGCTTCCACCATGAATTAAATTCTTTGACGAAACTCTGTTATACAAAAACTGCAGAATATTTTTTTTTAAATCATAACCGACTCCCAAAAAAAAAAAAGTCGAAAATAACTTTCCGGAAGTCGGTGGCAAAAAAGTACGTTATTTTCGACTGTTTTTTTCAAAAAAGTTTTTTTCTTGGTCATACTACTCTGTCAAGAAAGTACCGGGAAAGATCAATAATACACAAAATGTCTGTTATTCATCCAAATTTATTTTATCACCTTCAAAGTATGCTCCTTTAGAAACGATACACTTGCGCCAACGAATAATACATTCATCAAAACATTTTTTAAACGCTGCTTCCGGAATTGACTTCAGTTCTCGCCGCGAATTCTCCTTTATGTCTTCTATCGATTGAAAACGGGTGCCACGAAGTGGTAATTTGAGTTTAGGAAAAAGAAAAGAATTCGCGGAAGAAAGAAGGAATATGGTGGTTGCTGGATGGTATTTGTTGAGTGTTTGGTCAAAAATTCGTTCACAATGATAGCCTTGTGCGAAGGTGCATTGTCGTGGTGCAAAATCCAAGAAGTTTCTTTCCACAAATCTGGCCTTTTTCGTCGAATTTGCTGTCTTAAACGCCGCATAACGCTCGACTTTGACTTTTGATCGACTATGGCGTGGTTTTTTCGGTTTCGGTTTCTGTTGGAAGGCGCCACTCCGAAGCTTGTTGACTATTATAGTTTGCATGTCAAACTCGTAAACCCACATCTCGTCACCAGATGCGTCTAACAATGCGTTTCATGAATGTTGGGTCCGAACTGACTCGTTCTAGCATGTCCTCAGCGACTTTCATGCGATTGAGTTTTTTGAAAAAATTCAGATCTTTTGGGACTAGCCGAGCAGCAACATGTTTCATACCAAAATGATTAGTTACAATGGTACGGATCGACTCGTGAGATACAGAAAGTTCGGCGGCTATCTCTCTCAGAGTTGAATGGGGATTTTCAGTCACTATTTTCTTCACTTTTGTGATGTTAACTTCAGTTGCAGACGTTGACGGCCTACCAGAGCGAGGCAAATCTTCCATCACATCACGACCGCTTTTGAACGCTTTGAACCACTCATAAGCACGAGTTTTTGATTAAGTCGATTCACCGTAAGCCTTCTGTAACATTTTCAGTGACTCCGAACACGAAATTCCATTGGCGATGCAAAATTTAAGACAAATTCTTTGTTCGATATTTTTGTCCATTATGAAATTCGCAATACACAAATAATTATGATATTACTAAAACCAGCACTGCATTTAATATAAATAACAGATGCAACTCAAACTCCGCGCCAAAATGGAAAACAGTTGTGCCAATCTAACAACTACAAAAAAAAACAAATATTTGAATTTGGAACCATAAACAAATCATCCATTCCCGATACTTTTTTGACTGAATGTATTCTTCTTGTTGTTTGATACCAGAGAACCAGAAGGTGCTATGAACTTCAAAATTGATCCAGATAATGATTCGCGTGCAGATTAAACGATCACATCATAGAAACAATAACACTTTCTAACTGACCAAGTGTCAACTGTGATTGCTTTGATCGACACATCAACAACTTGCCCCTGTCACCCGCGCCGACCTTGTCGTACAGATGCGCCAGTGGCTACTAATCTGCACGACTGGCTTGGCATTCCGTTGTCACCCCTTTTTGTTGGGGTGGGAAATCATCAAATATCTTTCCCCGCTCTGGGCGGAGTGGGGGAGCGTCAGAATTTTGCTGACTACTACTACTGACTAAAACCCACCCATGTTCCTTTTATTGCCCTTTACGTTCCGGGGCTGTGGTATCTTTTTCGAACAACCCGCAACCCCGGCAGGTTGTCACCCCTTGATGCTTGGCACCCGGGGCGGACCGCCCCTGCCGCCCCCCCCTTACGCCGCTACTGCCCGGAACACCGGTGGGTTTTATTCAGTTAAATCCTGACACTCCTCGCCGCTCCATTCAGAGGAACGAGGAGCGAACATCGTCTTCCACCGAGCCTGAGAGCCTCCATTTCACCTCACGCTTGTTCATTCGCGATCTCCACTCGAGAACACGTCACTACCCTAAATGCTTCAACACTAGTCAATATTCGATACGGCGCCGGCGTATCGATGAGTCTGCGTTTCCATATACTTTTTCGCCCCAAACTGCTTGCCAACGTGATGTTTCATATTAAATAACTTTAAGAAGCGTTGCTGTTGTAAGCTTATGATTTTTGTGTTACAGATGCTCCCTTTTTTGAAGATGGAAATAAAACTGAATTAGTTTTTGGCAAGACTAACCAAGAGTGAGTATTTTAATTAGTCTTCTTACACAACGAAAAACTAATGCTGTTTTCTATTACATACGATAGAAGACACATAAAACTTAGCTATTTTGGTTGTGGCATGGCACAACGTAATAGTTGTTGTAGTAGTGGTTGTGGCATGCCATAAAAAAATACCCGGTTTTATGCCTCTTGGACTCGCCCTCCATGTGTTTCGTAAAAACTAGCGAGATATATGGCCAAATCTTCAGCCTGTGTGGACTCAGAGGGTTGATATTTTGACAGCTCCAAAGGCTCACATATTTGAATATATGGTTTTATTTTAAGTTCATACCTCCATGCCTTCCAGAAAAAAATAGCAGGACTATTTATATCTATTATTTACAGACAGCCAACAAAATGATCCTATAAGGGTTCGGATTTTCCATTTTAGGTAAATGGGTTTATATGTGAACCTTAGTTTTCTTGTACACAATGAGCTACGCATTAATCAGTTACCTTTTGAAATTCATAGATAGTTTTCAAAAGCTGATATAATTTTGAGAGGTAAATCTATCAGCAAAATGGTTTAAATTTCTGAATTCATACTTCAGGAAGCCATGTTTTCATAATTTCAGTGCAGTACAGTCTGTTACTGAGTAGTCTATTGTACTAGTTGTCTATTTATTAAGTCGAGTACCAGTAGCTACTTGCACTTAGAGCCATAGATATAATAGAAGTGTTTGATAAACATGCTGTTACGTAAGTATTTGCTTTAACAGTGGGTACATCATTCTAAAGAACTTACAAGTGTTTATTATCATAACTTGGAGATGTTTTTATTGCTATAGTTGATTATGATCCCATTGATAGCAATGTCTGCCTCTTTGGTTTAGTTGCAAGCTCGTCTGCTAAGCGTGAGGTATCGAGTTTGCTACCCGGGTCGGGCAAAGTGTTATTGAATTTTCTTATCAGGAATTTCTTAGTAGCAGCCATGGAGTCTGGATTTATATCTGGTTGCTGACAGTAGGCTTGTCTCTAAACACGGAAGTTACACATACTCGTAACTCGCGACATGTGGGTGTACTTAGGTACACCTCTGCCTAACGAGTTTGTTTGTTTGCTACGTCTTCACGCCTAAATGGCTAAACCGATTTTGATGAATTTTGATACAGATATAGTTGGGACTTTGGAGACGGACATAAGCTATTTTTTAAATAAGATTGATATAGAGAAATAGGGAAGAAAAGGGAAAACTTAGCATTGCTATTACAATAAATCAGGCGCGAGGGCGAGGGACAAAACTAAAGGTAGCAGATACCTGCAAATCAAGAAAGGGGAACCGTGTTACCCCGAATTTAACGCGAGTAAAGCTGCGGGCAAAAGCTAGTTAAACATTGAAAAAAAACACACACCTTTACACAATTATTGTGTCAAATATGCATGTTCAGCAAAGTGCTCTTAATATTTTATATTTTCTTACTGTTTTCAGAGTCGACATAGTATGTTCCGCCAACGGTTACCCCGCCCCTACATACAGAATTTTCAGAGAACTAAGAGACGATGTCATGTTCGAGTACGACAATAAACAAATAAAGCTGATTGAAGACGATACTAAGGCGGTGTTGACAGTAGTAGCTAACCAGACCACGTTTTGGCAAAGGTTCAAATGTCAGGCAAGCAACGAGCATGGGGATGCTGAGAAGTATATCACTATAGTGAAGATTGAGAAACCAAAGAAGCCTGATGAGGTAAGTTTCAATCTTTCAAAATGTTGCTTAAATAATGTGAATGCCACATAGATAATATAGATATTCTTTCCATGTAAAGTTTTAGTTCCCCCAGCTGAATCCAATTACTTAGATTAGAAGCTGACTATAACATTTTTTTTAAATTATTAAAATGTTGCCCCACACAAGGATTTTCTCTGGTATCGTGGGTGCGTTTAGAAACATGTAAACTCACACACACAAATCACCAAACCGGGAACAACTATCTGTAGGCTAAACAATTTTTTTTTCCGTGCGGGGATCGAACCCGCGACACGCAGCGCGGCAGCCGACCGTGTCGTCAAGTTGGGTAAAGACTTGGCAGATCATATATCTGCCTCCATGGTGCGACTGCCTATCTGAATTCAATAACATAGTTCGTACTGGGTAATACGATACCTTTTAGGACTGGTTGTTAGACTTTCGGGACACTGACTAACTGACAGTCAAAGACAATAAAAAGACTAGGCAGATGATGATGATAAAATAATGACAGAGAGTATAAAAAGACTATAAACGTTCAGAAGCAATTATTGCTCATAAACAAGTTTACCATTTCAACCCGAACGACTACAGTACGTCTACTTAAATGTGCCTACAATAACTTCTAGAGCAATCACTTACTCAAAGCTGGTTTAATGCTTCTCACACTAACTGTCAAGTATTTGACGGTTCGTGAAACTTTTATAATAAATAAATAAAATAAAAATGAAAGACAGACATAAGACTTATTAATGGTTAATTTGTTAATTTGATTAACATATTTTACAAAATTAAACAATTTTATTTTATTTTTTCTACTATCTCTAGTCGAAAACATATTAAATCGCGTCGCTTGCTTTTTGCTACGATCGGTTATTACATCGAGCGAAATGTCCGCCACAGTTAAGTGTCCGCAGTGTAACATTGTTATTGACGAACTGCTATGTTTCGTGCAAAATAAGTTGTCGACGAGTGATGACGATACCTTAATTCGCATATGTTCGTCGGCCTTTAGTAATGATGAAATCGAAAATTCAAAAGCGTTACTTTTTGAATCTGTTCCGACTAATAAAAGGAATATCAAACGGAAGCAAAAGGGCAAGGAACACCGTGACTTAGCCGATATAATTGGCCTGTTCAAGTCTACTGACCCTGATGTGATCCCGATTTTCGTCGCACGCTACCTTGAAAATCTACCCCCGATCACATTTGATCACTTGGATGTAACAAAATTACTAAAGGATCTCACCTTAATCAAGGATGAAGTGCGAGAACTTAAGTCAGTAAGTGTGACGGTAGATCAGTTGGAGAAACTCAAGATGGATCTTCACTATGATCTCAAGTTTGGATCGTTGATCGAGCATGCACAAAGTGAACAGTGTGTGAATTTAAAAAGAGGTGGCGGCATCGTTGACGACACTCTTGGTAACTCGTCATACAGAAGTCTGGAGTCTTCCAAAAATTCAGTGCAAAGTCCGAGAAACCAAGATAGCGTCGCTAAACCATCAGTTCATAGTGCCGATAAACAAAGTCCGATAATCCAAAGCGGTGGGTATGTTGAGAACGAGCGACCGTTATCTGTGAACAAAACCGGATCTAAGGCGCGAGCGCGCTCGCCATCACCAGCTGTTTGTACAACAGCTGTGGGTGCTACGTCACAGTCACAGAGAACACACTTAGATGGTGAACGAGTGCCACAATCCGGTTATGTTTTGCCAAGAAAGGAGAATGATGGTTGGATCGTTGCAACGCGTCGTAAAACTAAGCAAAAGTACCGATATGCTGGGAAAGCTGGAGTTGCGAAAGACACAGTTGGGTGTTTTAAAGCTGCTGATAAGAAAGTGCCGATGTTCATTACGAATGTGCACAAGGATTCACATACAGCTGACATTATTAAGCACATAGAAATAAAAACTCACGAACTTGTCAAGTTGGAAAAACTGTCTCTAAAAAAAGAGGTTGACTATGACGCGTACAAGTTTTTTATACCTGAGTCTAAAGTCTGTGTATTTTTGGATGAAAATATCTGGCCGCAAAATATAATATTCAGACGTTTTGTGCATTATAGTCAGAGACGAAAGGACGAGTACTCGATTAAGGCCGGCTCTGTTAACAATAACAATGACTGATAATTGTTTATTACGATTTGCCAGCTTTAATTGTAAGAGCCTTAAACGTTCTATTGAGGGCGTCCGTGAACTGTGTGTGACGTGCGACATAATAGCGCTTCAGGAGTGCTGGCTGCTGCCTGAGGAACTGCCGTTTCTGAACACCATCCATGATGACTTTAGCAGCACGGGGACATCGGCCGTTGATACGTCTGCTGGCATACTGCGTGGGCGACCCTATGGAGGGGTGGCTCTGCTATGGCGTAAAAGTGTTTTCAGTGAAGTGTCAGTCGTTCCGAGTGAAAACTCGAGAGTGTGTGCGATACGTATTAATACGCGTGAAAGGCCTTTCCTTGTGATGAGTGTGTACATGCCCACGGATGCAGTGAGTAACCTGCCTGAATTCTCGCACTGTTTAGGACTGGTAAGTGCAATCGTGGACGGCAGTGATGTGGAGGCGGTTTATTGTCTTGGTGACTTTAACGCGCATCCGCATGAGCTGTTTTTTAAGGACTTGTTAAATTACTGTTCGGATAATAATTTTACATGCGTTGATGTGGATAGGCTCGGATTGATGTCGAACACGTTTACGTATGTCAGTGACTGTAACGGGGCTAGGCGATGGCTTGATCACTGTGTCTGCACAGAATCGTCTCTGAAAACTGTTCGGAGTGTTAGCGTTAAGCATGATGTTATGTGGTCGGATCACTACCCATTGTTGATCGAATGTGATCTCAATATAATTAGGCCGAAAGTTAAGCAGAGTGTTGCTAACGTTAACTCAGTGGTGTGGGGTGAAAAAAGCTTAGATGCTATTCACACATATAGGCAAGAATGCCATCGGCGATTGCGTAATATTGACTTCCCTAGCGTATTGTCGAATTGTTGTGATCGCATGTGTAGTGATTCGGGTCACAATCTAATAATAGATTGTTTGTATCGTGATGTGGTATCCGCTTTAAGGGAGGCCGCCACTGTTAGCAGGGAGAAACGAGCTGTTGGTAGGAAGCCGAAGCGCGTGGTGGGTTGGAATAGGCACGTAAGTGGGGCTCACGCGTACGCCAGGCTCAAATTTACTGAGTGGGTTAAATGTGGCAAACCTATGTCTGGTGTGCTTTATAATGAAATGTGTGACACTCGTAAGATCTTTAAATCCAAGTTACGGTGGTGCCAGAATCACCAAGAGCAAATACAGATGGACGTTTTAGCCGAGTTGCACACTAAAAAAGACTTTCGGAACTTCTGGAAAGCTACAAAAAAGCAAAACCTTAAACCAGGTTTGCCTTTGAGCGTCGATGGCGTATCTGCGGAAAGGGATATTGCTAATATTTTTAAGTCCCAGTTTTGTGTTGAGCCAAGCATTATTCCATCCCCTGGGGTGGTCGATGCTGAGTTTCAGTGTACTGTCCTGGAACCAAGAGTTAAGTTCTCAGCTGCGGGTATAGCTAAAACCATAGGGTGTATGACCCGGGGTAAGTCGCCAGGACATGACGGACTCAGCATTGAGCACCTACAGCATGCAGGTCCCCACCTGCCACGTGTTTTGGCTATGCTGTTCACGTTCTGCCTTCGCCATTCGTACTTGCCAGACGAGCTGATGAGGACAGTCGTAGTACCAATTGTCAAAAACAAAACAGGTGATTTATCTGATAAAAACAATTACAGGCCGATATCATTGGCGACAGTCATCGCGAAAGTATTTGACAGCATGCTTAATGCTCAGCTAAATAGGACAATAACTTTGCACGATAACCAGTTTGGGTTTAGGCCTAAACTGTCCACAGATAGTGCTATAGTGAGCTTAAAGCATGCTGTCAGATATTACACAGATCGGAGTACACCTGTTTACGCCTGCTTCCTCGATCTGTCTAGGGCGTTTGACCTGGTTTCCTACGAAGTGTTGTGGAAAAAGTTGCTCGATAGGCAAGTTGCCCCAGAAGTCATTAAAATTTTCCAGCACTGGTACGGGAGCCAGGTCAATACCGTTAAGTGGTCGGGAGCTCTGTCGGACTCGTACAGGTTGGAGTGCGGGGTGAGGCAGGGAGGATTGAGCTCACCTACGCTCTTCAATCTGTATATCGATGAACTTGTTGCCGAGCTTAGCAGTCGCCATGTTGGATGCTATGTTGATGATGTATGCTTTAACAATATCAGCTATGCTGATGATATGGTGCTGCTGAGCGCGTCAGTTGGGGGACTCAGAGAGCTAGTAAGCATCTGCGAAACATACGCTCATACACATGGCCTTAAATATAATGTGAGAAAGAGTGAGCTTATGGTTTTTAGTGCGGGTTCTAAGTGTCCGGCGGAGGTTCCACCAGTGAGGCTATGTGGGGTGCCTTTGGAGCGGGTACATACGTTTAAGTATCTGGGCCATATTGTGACGTCCGACCTGAAAGACGACGCTGATATTGAGCGAGAGAGGAGGGCGCTGTCGGTGAGGGCTAATATGATAGCCCGCAGGTTTGCTCGTTGCTCCAAGACAGTGAAGATAACCTTGTTTCGAGCCTACTGCACATCTTTTTATACGGGTAGTTTGTGGGTGTCATATTTGCAGAAATCCTACAGCGCTCTCCGCGTTCAATATAATAATGCGTTGAGGGCACTGCTGCGGTTGCCACGCTTCTGCAGCGCTTCAGGTATGTTCGCGAGCGTCCGCATTGACTGTTTCTATGCCAGCATGCGCAAGAGAGCGACCTCGATTGCAAGTAGACTGCGGGATAGCGGTAACAGTCTTCTCAACGTTGTCGCAAACAGGTTGGACGGGCCTTTTATGCAGCATTGGAAGGCATTACATGCGCCCATATATAGGGCTTGGGGCAGGTAAAATTATAAAATTATATTTTTATTGTTTTCAAAATTTAACCACTCATTATTACTATTCTAAGAAATTTAATTTAATTTAATTTATTTAATTATATTGAATCCATTTTAGTACTATTGAATCTGTTGTTTAATGATATTGAATCTATTTTAATGATATTGCATCTGTTTTTATGATAAATCTGTTTCTTAATGATAGGGAATCTGTTTTAATGTGTCTGTGTACGTCTAACAATATTATATTAATTTTCTATGGGTCTATGCCACCCGAAATAAAGTTTATTCATTCATTCATTCATTAAAAGTCTTGTGTGAGACAAAAAGAATAACAGTACGAGCAACACTGACTGTACAGTAAATAAAAAAAAAAAACATTTATTTCGGAATACGGAGATCCATATTTTGTTGATATTACACATGGCTTATACTCTAGCGTTAGTAGCAGTGATTGTATATGTTGAGTATACACTGGAGCTAATTAAAGTCAAATTACATTTGAAAATGTTTAATGAATTATATATCGTGCGTACAGTGAGAAGGTTGATGGTAGAATAAGAATAACATTAGTAAATTAGGCGAACAATTATATAATTATGAAACGCCTGGCAGAATTCAAATAGCACGATGAACGATTTCTTAATTGATTTGTGGTAAATATATTTCTATGAGGCGTGTAGCTGCGCCGCAACAGTGATATAAAAATTAAATAATATAACAAAGGGTGACAAGGCACGAACAATGTGTCCTACTTAATCAACCTCCGAACAAATTGCCCAATATTTGGAATGTAGCTCTACACCACAGCTCTCAGAATACCTGTAACTACGACTATCTGCACAGTACTTGTACTGATTTATTAGTAACAATTGCTTAAGTCAGTCTAAATCAATGTTTACCACTTCGGAGCGGTATTTAACATATGCAAAAAGATCCGGTAGCCGTGCGTATGAAAAGACACTTAGCAAATAGTTTTGATTTAAAGTTGCTGTAATAGTTTTCTCAGGCGTCTGTATTTGGCATTCTCATTTTACTCTTCAAGAAAACATAATATGCACTGAGAAATAATTCATTATTTTTATTTTACTCTAACAAAAGGTATTGATTTTTAATTTTCAGGTTTCCGCGTACAACACCACTTCTGATTCAGTATTTTTGAACGTAACTTGGTATGAGGATATACAATTTCCAATTGACGGTAAGCGTACAGATGTTTGTATTTAGTTATATTTACAGTAAAATACACCACATCAAAAAAAGTCTAAGAAACACATACTATTTCAAATTATTGTTCAATCATTTTATTATTTCTTAACATGTAGGTTATACCTTTGTCAACTTTTTTGATCTAGAGGACATACTGGCTGATTGTAAAAAAAATCGAGTGTCATTTGTTTTTTTTTACAATCATTTTGAATGTGAAGTCATCGATCCTGCCGGGGTTTGCGGGTTGTTCGAAAGAGATACCGCGGCCCCTTAACGTAAGGGGCAATAGAAGGAACATGGGTGGGTTTTAGTCAGTACAAGTCTGACACTCCCTCCGTTCCCAGAGCGGGGGAAGTTATTTGGTGATTTCCCAACCCAAAAAAAGTTATATATATGATTGCAGCAGTAAAAAATTGTTCTTACAGCGAAGTGTTTTATTATGCTTGTACCTAAAACATTTTTTTTTTAGTATTTGAAGTTCAATTTGTAAAAGAGCAAAGTAATGGCAATAAGCTTGCTTTGCCCACTTTGAATACGTGGAGAAAGAGCAAGCAAACTGACATACAGTTTGCTGACCTGCAGATCGCAAGTATTGCTCCAGAAGTAAATGGTAAGAGAATTCATTATTTTTCAAAAGAAGGATATCGCGGAGTGACCATCTGATCTGGTCTTGATATAGTGGGCCTTACGCTTTTATATAAAAAATACCGACTTTAAAAAAGGAGAGAGTTCTTAATTACTTTTTTTTGTTTGTTTTTGACACCATTTAATTTTTTTTTTTATCGAATGGGTATACTCGCGGAGGGTTCCCAAAAAAATTTTATCTACTATATATTGCTTGCGTAATTTACAATAGTTATCTTCTATAATGCATATTTTTTCTTCAAATGTAGGTATATGGACTTTGTAGTATATGTATGTATACGGATCTTTTAGTAGCAATGAACGAATACTTGATAGGAATTTGTGTGAGATACTATCATACCACAACTAAAAAGGCTGAAATAAAAAAACTTTATCGCTAAAAAAGAATCAACTTCCAAAAAAAAATCACAAAAAAAACACAGTAAAAGAACTGTGAATCAATCAATCAGAAGTCACCGACCTATATTAGCTTAACTTGTAACTAACTACCTAACTGTGTAAACATCTGAGAACTTTGTTATTTTTTCCTATTTTCAATTGAGCTAAAACTTTGCATGTTTTTTTGTTTTTCGATGACAGTGTCTGGTTAGTTAAGTGACGTCATTCTAAATCAATATGGTGGATTCCCAAAGATGGCAGACTAATCTATACTATACTATATTAATATTATAAAGCTGAAGAGTTTGTTTGTTTGTTTGAACGCGCGCTAATCTCAGGGACTACTGGTTGGAATTGGAAAATTCTTTTAGTGTTGGATAGTCCATTTTTTCAGAAAGGCTATATAACATCGCGCTACGACCAACAGGTGCTGAGCAGCGTGGGTGAAACCGCGGGGAACAGCTAATTATTTATAATTATGCATTCTCATGAAATATCAAATGATAGGCTTTGCTGGTAAAAGTAGGTACCTACATGAAAGTGTGCTTTAGTTTATGTATAACTTACTAGCTATTCAATCGCGTAGACCGGGATAATAGTGTATATTTTAAGAATATGTGTTAATTTAGATTATTAGCTATTCTACATAATATGATATGAACCTGTTGAATGTCGCAAAAAAGCAAAACGTTCCAAAAATCAAATAAAGTAAAGTCCGATGAAGTTCCCCGTAGCTAGTTAAGATACTCGTGGCATTTTGGCTTATGCTCCCCGTGTAAACTTAACGACATTCAACGGGGTAAATCCATATCCGTCTAGCCATTTGAACGTGAAGAAGTACCACAAATATACCCTTTGCCGTTTGCCCTTATAATATCAGCGAGATAATAATTGTTTTCTTTTTTTGCAGGCGTTATATTTGAATTAGAAAAATTAGAACCAGAAACATCATACTGGGTCAGGGTCCGAGTAACAAACGAAGTTGGAGAGTCTCTGTGGTCAGATCCCGTCCTGGCTTCCACATTAGCTGAAGACGAGGAAGCCACCACCACGGAAGCGCCAGAGGCCGAATCAGAAGTCTCTGATGCTGAGCAATCTATGACGGATGCCACATTTTATGGCATTTTCTTTGCCGGTGGCATTTTTGTAGTGTCTTTCGTTTGCATGTTTATTATGAGAATGGTTAAGTAGATCGTGTTTGTTTTAAGTAAAGTGAATTGATTGTATTTAGTATACTGCTATTTATTTATTTGGTAACTTGACTTTTCAGAAAATTATGTTTTATGGCCAGTTCGTGTAAATACTTTGTTTTCTAAGTAATTTAATGTTATAATTTTATATTATTGTTGTATTTTATATTATGTTTTTATCATTTTATATTTTAACATTCAGTGTTTCACGAAAACATCTTTCATGGCAAATAAATAGTAAAACTTACGAAGACGTCTTACTTTTGAGAAATAAAATTCACATGACCATCGCCCTCCATCATCAATGTGCCAACGGTTTATGGAAATTACGCTTTCTGAATTTGTTAGAAACTTTTCCTTTTGCCATATTACGACAACTTGAACCGGAATTTCACCTAGGCCTTCTATTACATATTTCCTCAGTTTCTTGTGGGTCATTATTGATCTTTCATCATCCTTTGCCTAGCCTTTTCCCAACTATTCTGGGTTCGGCTTCCAGTTTAACCAAATGCAACTAAATATTAGTTTTTACATGGAGCCACTGCCTATCTGACCTAAACAATCCAGTTGGTACTAGGTAATGCGATACCCCTTGGTAAGACTGGTCGTCTCCCTCTATCCATCGACTAGAAATCATCCGGTTAAAAATAAATGCTGCTACATGAGTGAAGCCAGAGCAGGGTGCTAGTTGGTAAATTAATAAACTATTGAAATGTTTATAAACCATTTTTATTAGAGGCAGAAACACCAGTGTAATTAACATAACAATTAGTGTATATGAAACTCATTAGCCGACAATATTATGTATGTACACAATAGACATTACCAGAGACGTGTACATGTATTATAAACGGCAATAAACATTTTATAAAACAATGATTTTCGTTCAACTACTTATATATTTTTATGTAAACACTACGATTGTTCAATTTTCACGACAGTGAAATGCAGCACGTTTTGTATGTGGGTTATCAAAGCCCTTAATTTTTAATGATACCAAGCTTCTTAAGCTAACTTTGCAAGTAATATTTAAAGGTACATTATTCTTAACGTGTTAAGAGCAATGAAAATGTCAAGAACGATCGGCAATCATGACATTCTCGTAGAATCAATCTCACAGATTGATCATTAAACATTCATTTTTAGCTCATATTAAAAGGTAAACCTATCTATGTTTTACCTAAAGAAGCGATACAAAGGGAAATAAATATACAATAGAGAATAATCAGTCTTCCTGCGAGAACATGGTAGAACTGTGACTTATGCAATTAAAATTGACCGATTTTTGGTTTAAGCTAGGTATTGGTAAGTTGGAATGTAAAATTATAAAGGAATGTCAACAAATTTCGAATTAAATAGTACCTGCATAAATATTGTCATAGTTTATAATGTTAAGGATTCGATTTCTTCAACATTTAAAATTAAACTTACTCTAACAACGACGATAACTTAAAGTTTACTTAACAGTAGTTTTCTACTCGTACAGTCACGTGCAATAACATGAAAACATTTTCCAACATTTCAAAGAGATTTCCTACTACTGTATTGATTAGCGTTTTACGGTTTTGCAAACATAGTGTTTTGGAACGATTTTTTTAAATTTCTCCTGGTTCATTTTCAAACATTTGAACTCACACACACAGAGACCCGGAACAACTATCTGTAGGTCATACAAATATTTGTTTCGTGTGGGGATCGAACCCGAGACACGTTGTTGTTCATGACTGTACATAGTGCATGTATCAGTTCCAGCTACACATACCTATGAGTGTAATTTTGGAGTTAATTCATAACACTACAGCCTACCAAACTTTTTCTTCATTTAATCTTGATTTACAGGTTCTGCAATGGTGCAATTTGCTTTCGTTGGCTCACACAACCCAATAGTGAAATAAATATTTGCATCTGTGGTTTTTTCTTAAAATTAACGGGTAGGCGTTTGAATTTATAAGGATTGAAGATCTCCTTTTACTTCCTAAGCCAATAGAAATCAATTGAAAACGGGCTCAGAAATGATTAGGATTTAATATCAGTTTATCCCGATGTAAAAAAATCCTTAACTCCAAAAGTACACTTTAAACCCTTTTACATAATTTATTATATGCGGTAACTTAAAACTACGTTACTTTATGCAGAGCTAAATAATTAGTATAAGTATATACGTATTTACAAGTGAAAACCAAACTGCGGAAATGAGTGATCTTGCTGCATTTGGTTTAAAAATTTAATTCAAAAGTGTTGTATTAACATTTATAAATATTGAATTGTCTGTAATCCAAAGTTTAATTTTATAATAGACAATTTAAGTAATAAAGTAAATTTAAGGTTCTGTCTTCATTAGAAATCGTTTAACGTTTCCTTACAGACCTGTTGTCTTTGACTTTGCTTTACATTCTGACTTTGAATTACATTCTGATTTTGAATTACATTCTGACTTTGGATTACATTCTGACTTTGAATTTATCGAATGTATTTTAAAGTAGCAAGTAAATTCATTGCATTGTTAAGATTTTTTTTTGTATTAACACGTACTCAAGCAAATCACTGCAATATAATATACATGAAATTCACAAGCATTTTTACTTGCAAATGAAAATAAGCAAAAACCCTTTCTACTTGTCACCATCCATGTAAATTTATTCAAATTTTAAATACATGTTATTTTAAAAGTATAACCTCAGGCTGTTTAAATATTCAGTAGGAGAATTGAACACTTAATTATTTAAAACTTCAATAATAGACAATTATTTTGTTTAAATTAAATATTATCTATCTACATTTTCTTTGGAATGTCATGGGGATATAATGCTACCTAAAATTAACACTAAAACAATTACGATTTGGCTTAAATATTTGGCATGGAGTGTACAATATTCTGATTGCGGACATTTTGGAATCCATTTTACAATTATCTCAAGTCAAACGATATCCAATTAGTATATTTTATTAACGCATAGTGTAATATCTCTTATCTGATAAAAGTAACATTAACACTGAACCATACGCACTTAACTTTAAAACTCAATATCGTCTGTATCGTTAAGTGTCATCCGTAATTAAACACATTACAAACCTCTTTATACATATACTCCAAAATGAAAATATCCCCACGTCAAACAAAAGCTGTTTATTTATTAATAAAGAATATACAAGATGGCGGCTATGACAGGCATCAGGGTGGCGGACAGCCTGATTGCGTCGTCAGTTGTTTTTGCGTCGGCAATCTCCATCCATTCGGAGTTGCCCGCTGCATTGCGCGTACGCACACGGACGTGGTAGATCGTACCGTTTGTAAGAGGTCCTAATGTGAAGAGGGTGTCTGAAAATGATAAAAAGTAGTTGTTATTAAAACCTTATTTTAACATAGTATCTCACAGGTAATCCCCGAAATACAACACTGTTTTACTATTGAAATTTTCCTGGCGGGAAACCCATTAAAACCTGGAAACCGAACCTTTTCTAATTTAAATACAAGATTACTAAGATATAAAATCTTACTGTTCGCTTCTTCGATGTCAACACGGAATTCAGGTGCTCCATCCCAGTCTGCTGGGTAACCCGCTTGAGCAGGAGCCAGTTGGAAAATATATCCTGAAATGTGAAAGAGCCTCGTTAATTTCTACGATATATATTATTTCTTCAGTTATGACCGGCTAGAATATCTCAAATAAAATACTATGAAAAGAAAATAAATATACATTGAATAATGTTGCATTATGTATTTTAAGCTCTGTAAATAATAGCAGCCGCTCGGGTCGTCTTTAGGTTAAGCCGCGCTTGTCTAGGTTGGTCTGTTGATGGGTGACCACCAGTTTCATACCGAGTTTCTCGGTAAACACGTTAATCCGTTGATCCCGGCTGTCATTTTAAGATCTTTGACAGTCGTTCCAGGGGGTATTACCCAGTACTAACTGGGTTCTGGAGGTCAGAAAGGCAGTCGCTCTACGTAAAACACTGATATTCAGCTGCATCTCACTAGTTCGGTAAGACTGGAAACCGACCCCAACATAGTTGGGAAAAGGTTAGGCAGATGTAAATATGTATTTAAGGCGTAGTTCACAAATGAAACTGAACACGATCAACGAATCTAAACTACGTTGTACAGCTGTCACAGTTGTCATAGTTATGGAATGTTGACACTGACAGTCGTGAACGAGTTTGTTTGCAGCTGAACGTGTTCAGAATCATCCGTGAAATTGGTGTTTATTAATTAAAATACTGTTTACCAATAACTGTCAAATTCTTGGGATCAGGCGAGACCTCATCACCAGTAGCGAAGATGCATGATGTACAGGTAACGTTGAAAGTCAGATTAGTAGTGTTGGCCACAACCAGGTTAACCTGTAACACATATTCAAATGGGTATTTATAATAATAATATAATAATAATTTATTTATTTTCGGATACCAGAGATCCATAGTGTTAGTAGCACGCCTTATATCTAGTGTTAGTACATACATAAATAAAACAATTGGAGTATGAGTCACTTTGTACAGAAGATGAAAGCCAGTGAGTCAAGCAGTCATCCTCTCCACAAAGTGCCTCAAAAAAGGGGAGAAAAGACTCTCAGTTACTGTTTTTAGAATGCTGTTGTTACTGGCCCGGGATCTAGCTGCCACAGACGCTATCTTCTTCCGTACGACTGCGTGAAAGCCGTCAGTACGGTTCTGTGCAAACATCTCTGACGCACTACAGAACCGGGGCAATCTCAAGAGCATTCTAAAAACATTGTTGTACTGGACGCGCAGGACATCTAGCGACCTTTTGGTGTAGTTGATCCACAGACCACCCGTATACAGACCTTGACAATATGCTTTAAAAAGTGTTATTTTGACCTGGTCCGTACAGCGGGCGAATCTACGAGCCAGCATATTACCGCGGACCGCTAAAGCCCTGCGCTCTCTCTCAATATCCACATTGTCTTTCAGATCGTCGGTAAGCATATGTCCCAGATACTTGAATTGTTTAACTCTTTTGATGCTCAAGTCATTTAGGGTAAAGTTAGGTGAATAATCTGTACACTTACCGGCGACCCCAAAGATCATGTACTCACATTTCTTCACGTTATAAACGAGTCCATGCCTAGCCGCGTAGTCCTCGCAAACTTTCAACATCTCTCCAATCGATCCTGCAGTCGGGCCCAGCAGCACCATGTCGTCCGCATAGCTGATGCTGTTAATATTAACACCACCCACTCGACAGCCAACACGCATACTGCTCAGCTCGACTAAGAGGTCATTCACATATAGGTTGAAGAGCCTAGGAGAGGTCAACCCTCCCTGCCTCACCCCGCACTCCAACCCATAAGCGTCAGAGAGAATGTTGGACCACTTCACGTGATTACTTTGGTTAGCATACCAAAATTGCAGAACTTTAAGAACTTCCGCCGGTACATTCCTGTCCCCTAGCTTCCTCCAGAGCACATCATATGACACAAGGTCAAAAGCTCTGGAAAAATCCAGGAAACAGGCATACACCGGCGTTTTACGATCTGTATAATATTGGACAGTATTCTTGAGACTTAGGATTGCACTTTCAGTGGACAACCCACGTTGAAACCCAAACTGAGAATCGTGCAAGTTCAAATGTTTCTCCAAGCACGAATCAAGCATACTGTCCAAAATTTTAGCAATGGTGGTTGCGAGAGAGATTGGCCGGTAGTTTCCCCTGTCCGAGATATCCCCTGTCCCGTTTTTGACAATCGGTACCACAATCGTTTTCATTAGTTCTGCTGGTAGGTACGAGTGACTAATGCACATTGAATAGAACAGAGACAGGACCCTCGGCAGGTGAATACCAGCATACTTAAAATGCTCGATGCTGAGTCCATCGTGTCCGGGTGATTTACCTCTACTCATGTTTTTAACTACAGCCCCAACTAATTTATGACATTAAAAAAAAATGTTAGTCAAGCTTGGCCGTAATTTAAAAGTTTATGTTAAGTATCATTCATTCCCGTCGTTGCCCCTTAACGTCTGGAAACAATGAGTACAAAATGTCTTTTGGATTTTTAATAACATCAACAAAAGTAGAAGAAGCAAACAGTCAAACTGAAATAAAATTGATACAAATCTGTCTAAATTTCTTCTGGAATTTGAAACAGCTCAATTAATACAAAAAAAAACTGTCTGCAAATGCCAAGACATAAATATTCCCGAAAGAAACACAGAAATCCACATTCACATTCGAAAACAAATTATACTTACGAAATCCGGGGGTTCAGGCTTGGAGCCAGGGTTGACGTGGAAGATAATGGACTCTGAACCCTTGATATTGTTGGCAGAGCACCGGTATTCGCCGTAAGTGCTTTCGTCCCTAATCCTGAGGATAAGCACAGAGTTGGTCCCATCTTCCGAGGTGATGACCTGTAGGAAGAAATTTGTAAATGTAACGAGTGTGATCTAGGCACCTTTTCATCCATACACGCATTGTCGGGCAATAATATGACCCATACCAATAAAGATTTTGGTTTAATTTCTCTTCTATTCCATTCTTCACAGTAGTTTTCGCAATATATTGGGTGTCGTTTGAGTGAGTGAGTTGTACCGAAAGTAACATTGCAAGGGTTGAAATAACAAGTTCACGACTGGCCAGTTACCACACCGCAAACTTTACACAGTTTAAAAACTATATCAATCTTCGCATTGATCTTGTATCAGTTTAGAAATTCATCTCACATAATGCTTTTTAATCTTATAAAACAAGAGGGATAAAAAAATGAGTATGAGATAAGTAAATGATGCCTCAGTGGGTATGAAACTGTTACTGTAAGCCAGCAATGGTTCCTCCACATGACTTCAAGTACTTCGACCCAGGGTTATTGTAGTCTACTGGCCAATCATTTATAAAAAAGTTAAACAAAACTGCTATACTGACCATATAAAATAGACCTTAATAGTAACAAAATAAAGTATGCCCACCGTGTCTGTATCAGTAATTGCTTCGTCATCGAAGCCGTTTACCCTTCTGAACCATCTGTAGGTAGGTGGTGGGTTTGCGATGGCACTGCAAGTCACGTTTTTACTGGAAACAATAAAAAATGAGGTAGAGAATACAACGGTACTATGTGTTGGTTCATTGGTAACGGCTAGAGTAAGAGAGCTCGAGGCTCGTATTTCACCACTGGTCTCGAAATGGTGAAGGAAAATTTTGACGCCACAATTGGCGCAGTGGCTGAGCGATCGACTGCTGCACTGCGTGTCGCTGGTTCGATTCCCGTACGAAAT
The DNA here is from genome assembly GCA_958449745.1 of Ochropleura leucogaster. Taxonomy (NCBI): domain Eukaryota; kingdom Metazoa; phylum Arthropoda; class Insecta; order Lepidoptera; family Noctuidae; genus Ochropleura; species Ochropleura leucogaster. The sequence continues at coordinate 8,216,700 of OY288207.1, read as the reverse complement.
AAATATTCGTATTAGCTACAGGTAGTTGATCCGGGTCTAGCTGTTTATGTATGTGAGTTTAAATGTTTGTAAACGCACCCATGTTACAGGAGAAATCAATTTATTAGAACGTTTTACAGGTGACTGAATTCAAAGGCTAAGGTTAGGTATTCTCAATTAAACATTGGCCCACACACACATATACCAGACCCGAAACAACTACCTGTGCGTCATAAATTATTTTGTTCCGAGCGGGGGGATCGAATCCGCAGTCAATTGCTCAGCCACTGCGCCAACGAACGGTGCCGTCACCACTTTAAAGTTCAGGTGTAAAATAAAATTTAAAAAAAATAAGTGTTAAGTACTTACGTGTCGTTCAAAATAGCGTACACTTCTTCAGTCTTGTATTTTTGGTTTGTATAAATCATTTGTGTGTCGCTGTTGTACAAAATTGGTTTATCTGAAACAACATAAAGTCATTTTGTCACTCACACCTGTAATCCTCATTTCGTCAGTAATGTCCCATGTTATAGGTGGCAAGTCCATTGCCATCAGGTATGAGTCTGGACTCCGTTGCTGCTACTTAGAAATTCTTGAAAAACCAAATAACACTACCCGAATTGGAAATTAAACCTAGGGCCTCTCACTTGACCAAGGAAGTAAGCCATTAAGAAAGTAAATATATAATTTAAAAAAGGGGCAAGGCAACTTAACAAAGAATAAGAAAGTTAATCCTGCTGTGTTCTCGGTTTGTTTTAGATGTTCCTGTACTTGTTAAGTCTTAAGTAAGTTATGTACAGTCAGCAAAGAAGATAAGTAACCAGACTCGATAGCAGCGACTCACATTTTTTTAAAATCCGTTATTTTTAGGGTTTCGTACCTTCAAAAGAAAAACCGGAACCCTTATTGAATCACTTTTTTGTCGGTCTGTCTGTCTGCTGTGTCTCTGTCAAGATCGTTTATCTCAGAAATGCGAGAAGATATTGAATTGAAATTTAAACCATTTACTCAACTTTTTGGTCCCTTTGTGCTGTGAAAAACCAACCCTCTTAGTCTATGCAGTCAAAAAATATGGCTGTTTATGTCGCAAGTTACTTCGGAAACCTCGGTCGGTCGAACTCGCTTTTGGCCGGCTTTCATTTTCAAATACAGCTTATTTGACAAAACACAAACAGTCATATCTTTTGACTGCGTAAATGTGTATTTAAAACAGCCATTGGTTTGTACGTAAAAAACGAACTACATATATCTGACGACCCTGGTTACTTAACTCCTTTGCTGAGTGTACTATGTTGCAGTGTCTAGAACTTACGTTGTACAGAAAGGTGGACGGTCTTCTCAGTGTAGTGCGACAGTGCCTTTTGTCTCACTTTGCACACATAAAGGCCAACGTCGGCGTGATTCAGTTTCTTAATCTCTAGAGTGTTGTCTTGCTTGATTGTGTACTTCTTGGGCTCGTCCTTGTCTGGAATGAAAAAGTTAATGGATTAACAAAACAAAAATATTACACAACTAGTGTGATAATGTACTTTTTGCCTAGCCCGTTTAACTTACTTGGTACTTTTTACTGTAAACTAGTTGTGTCCAGCGGTTTTACCCGCTGCTTACGACCCTTATCACATATAGGGATATAAAAAAAATCATAACGATTGATTCTGAGACTTACCAAATATACATTATACAAAGTTATTAAAAATATTCAAGCCGTTTCGGAAAAGGCAACTAAAACTGTGACACGAAAATTGTATTTATCAGCCTAGCTGTACAGTGGTTTTACCAGCTACTTAGGTTCCCTTCTGACAAGGGCAACCCTTAATAATTAGAGCTATGAATAATACATTACGACTGATTAATGGTCCCACCGAATGAACATTTAAAGAATCATTAAAATCGGTCAAGCCGTTTCGGAGGCGTATGGCAACTAAAACTGGGAGACGAGAATTTTATGAATATGATGATTAGCGACTTGCCAGCTTCGCATGGGTGTAATGCAGTATGTATTAAACATATAAACCTTTCTCTTTAATCACTCTGTTCTAATGTAATGTTAAAACTATCATTCAGCATTCAAATCCGTTGAGTACTGAAAAGATATAAGCGATCAGGCAGCAGAATTGACATTATTTAATATTAGGTTAAATGTAATAAAAAATATGTTAAGATGAAAATAATGAAGTTGTTTTTAATACATGGATATCTTTGTGATAGTTTTTCGTTTTAAATTACCTAATATTTTGGAAATTTAAATTACCGAAATAGGCCCTATTAGGTGAAGGTACCATCTACATAATACATGTATATGGAATGCTAATGTTAGATCCTATTAAATATAGGATCAAAGTTTGTAAGGCTAAATTCCTTATAAAGGGATGTTTGTCCAAAAGTCCTTTCTTGGCGCTAACCTTCGCAATAAAATAAACAATCGGTTTGTTGTTCAGGTTTAAGTCGTGTCTAACATTAAATAAATGACCAAACTCAAGAGTTTTTTTGGGTAAATGTTTTCAAGTTAGCTCACCTCTAATCTGCTGCTTATCCTTGTACCACACGACGACTGGAGGAGGGTATCCATTGGCTTCGCATGTCAACTTGACAGACTTTCCCTCTTCTCCCTCCAAGGTGACATTCCTGTCCTTGATATTGACTTTCTCTGGAAATTAAATAAAAAACAAGTTGTAATGAAGAATCTTACAACTCCCAATGGAGCCGCTTGGTAGAAAACGGCCCTCTCCCTCTAATATAGTGAAGGTTTACGTCTCAGCTATAAAAATATTGGGAGGTGTAAAAAGATCGTCTATTATGTTGATTGTGGAACTCGTATATAAAGATTGAGGAGATTGAGAGAAATCATTTTGGTTCCAAAGCAGAGTTTCAGAAGTAGGATTCTTATTTTGAACCGACTGAATCTGACTGTTTTGTTTCTTGGCATAAATGTTTAAAAATCTTACTATATAGAATACCATAAATGCCAATGTTTATGAGAATGGATGTATGGATGTTTTTTACTCTTTTACGTCAAAACGGCTAAACAGATCTTGATGAAATTTAGCACACAGGTAGATTATGGTCTGGAATAACACACACTTTTTTTTCGATATCACATATATTGGGTTAATCCATTAATGACTAGACCAGACCATTTCCCATTCCCGCGGTTAAAAGGTTGTTCCATCTCTGTTACGGCAGGTCTGTAGACGGTGAGCAATGGGTCCGTTTGTCGGGTGACGAGAGGCAAGCCAGAGGCCGTGCCCGACGGGGCTTTCGTGTTTCACGCGCACTTTTAAGAGATATCAGCAAAGCAGAACGGCGGGGTTGTTCGAAGGAAATACCCGGAACACAAAGTGCAAAAGAAGGAATATGGGTGGGTTTTAGTCTTTTAGAAGTTACTTGATGATTACCATATATCATGAATAACTAATACCATATAATGAGTGCAATGCAAGACATTTAAGTTATTACTACAATATTACACGACATGTTGAGTTGTTGACGACATAATAACTCCGAGTGTCGCTGAAAACGAGATGAGAGCGATTGCCGTTGTGCTAAAGGGGTTTTAATTATTTGGCAAGCCTTAGTTCTGCCGTTTTGTTTTATTTCAATCTAGTCTAATTCTATCTAAAACATATTAACGATCCAAGAGATTAAAATATTAAGAACCTCCAACAAAAATTGGTTTGAACAATATTTGAAATTATTTTTTTGAAATATGGGACTTGTTATTCAAACAGCAGCCGTAACTTTGTTTTTTTATGAAGATACTAAGAAGGACAAATTTAGTTTTGCAGTTGAGTGTAAATTTCTATTTAATTTGAATGAGTGTTCAAAATATTGTTATTGTACTGTTTAGGTGCTACAGAACCATACGCAGGGTATCTACGAGTTCGACTTACATGGGGCCATTTAAAAAAAAAATAAGTCAGACTTACCTCCAACAATAAACTCCTTAGTTTCACTAAGATTGCCAGATTTGCAGGTCCAGTTCCCTCCATCACTGATCTTGATCTTATGGATGATGAGGGGGACAAGGACGCCTTTGTCTTCAGTCTTGCGTTCGACGAACACTCTGCTATTCTTGGTGGATCGCTCCTCGACTAACTTGCCCGAGGGGGATGACCATTGAATAGGCTGAAAGGAATAATAAAGACGATAAAATAATGGTAGTACTAGGTTGGACTGTCCTTATATGCGACTAGCTTTTGCCCGCGGCTTCCCTCGTGTTAAATTCGGGGTAACACAGTTCCCCTAGCGCCTTATTGATTTGTAATAGCAACGCTAAGTTTTCCCTTTTCTTCCCTCTTTCCCCCTCACATCCCACTTTTTTAAAATAAAAATATAAAATGCGAAATGAAATAGCCTATGTCCGTCTCCTGGTTCCCAACTATCTCTGAATCAAAATTCATCAAAATCGGTTTAGCCATTAAAGCGTGAAGAGGTAACAAACAAACTCACTTTCGCTTTTATATTAGTAAGGAAGTAAGGATACTGCTGTGACAGACAAGTTACAGTGTCACACGTAGGAGACTTGTGTAATAATGAATGAAATGGATTATGCTGATGCATGACTGGATTAATATATATTGTATTCATTGGTGGCGCTAGACCCAAAGTAGACGTCAGTGACATCACCTGTTTCACGCAGCCGCTGTTTCCGCTTTCTTTTCAGTACCTCAAAGGGAAGAAAAAGGAACGTCTGTCTGTCTGTCAAGACCATTTATCATTATTCATTATCTCGAGAACGTGTGGATGTATCGAATTAATATTAAAACCACATTTACGAATTTGTGGTTCTTTGGAGCAACCCTACGGAATCAAATGATATGGCCATTTATGCACGGAACCTTTGGTGCGAGAGTCCGACTCGGACCTGGCCGCTGGTCAATTGTCGTTGCTAAAACTGAAACATTTTTGCCATGCCCCCTTATGCTCGAGGCCTTCGGTGGTCGCTGACGGCTCACGCCGCTACTGATATTATTTGACTTATTTGTGTGTACTCCCGACCGTTTTCGGTCACAGCAGCCAGTATCAGCGGAAATTAGCCATCGGCGAGGAATAAATTATAGTGCACAAGTATATGTTGTCACCACTGCTCATTCATGCATAACATTCGTTTTAAACAAATGCATATTTTTGGGAATATTTATTTTATCTGTATATAACTGCAAAAATAGAAAAATGTGCCAAAGGTGATACCCGCAAAAAAACCTGATAAAAATGGCAACATTTTAGAGTTATAGAAATATTATTAAACTAATATTGAAGGTGTTCACATAGTACTTTATAGCGTATTTCTACGCGTAAGGACTTAACGTAATTAGATTTCTGTTGTCTGTGATTTCTTTCTTTTGTTAAGTTGTTATATAGCTGTAAGTCTCCCATAGTGTTTTAAGTAAATACATGCATAAATAGAAGGCTTAATTTTACCACGAAATGTTGCATTTTTGGCACACTTGTTGCATATTTTGAACATTTATAATGATTATAAGTATGGATATTTTAACAATTGAAAGAAACCTATAATCCGGTCTCTATTAAACACTAAACTGGCTTTGGACTGTTTCATTTCTAGCAGAATCACTATCGCTAACAAATGTCAAACAACATTTAAGAACGTAATGGTTGACTGAGTACCTCTAATAGATTTTCTCCTTTACAAAAGATGGCTTTGGTTTCACCGACGTTGTACACCGTCGACCGCGCCATGATGCGGAGACTTGGCTCTGGAAACTCTTCATCTGGCCGAACTGGAAATAAAAAAAGTTAATTGAAATAATGCTTCTAATAGATTCCCTTTGATTTTAAAAATTAGTCGGGCATTTAAAGACATCAAGGAACGTTTCACCAATAAAATTCTACTTGATCAACAAACCTAAACAGAGTTCACACTATCAGTATCAACATTCACATGCAATAATGACACTACACTATTTTCGCTGTGGCATAGTGCAGGTGTCATAAGATGAAAATATAATATATGTTTAGTGCATCATAGTAAGACGTCCTATCACAAAAATGTCCTTTAAGCTTTAAAGGCTCTAGTAATATTATTTAAATTAAGTTAAAGACATTAAGGAAAAGTTTCACCAATAAAACTCTACTTGATCAGCACACCCTAAACAGAGTTCACAGTGTCAACATTCCAAGGCAATAATGACACTATACTATTTTCGCTGTAGCATGGTGCAAGTGTCATTAGATGAAAAGATATGTTTAGTGCATCATAGTAATACACCCTATCACTAAAAATGTCCTTTAAGCCTTAAAGGCTTTCAGTCATGATCAGAAATTGAGGTAACGTTCCAAATTGAAGAAGAATTGTACTTTTTTTCTAATGTACTGCGAAAACAGTATAATAGCTCCTAAATGCAATTCAATTCCGATTAGTTCTATTAATGAAGCTCATTTTTAAAAGCATGTTAAACATACTAGACATTTGCCCAACCTACAAAGATTTTATCATGGTGTTTCCACGTCATAAAAGCTTCTATTAAGTCTGAAATATACAAGTGTATGGTATTCAATCCTACTAATATCATAAGCGAATGTTTGTGAGGATTGATGTATGGGTGTTTGTTAGTCTCACGGAGAAACGGCTGAACAGATCTTGATGAATGACACAGAGTTAGATTATTGTCTGGAATAACACAAAGGATATTTTTTTTCGATCATCACGCGGAATAAGCCGCGCGAGCTAGTAAATTAATAAAGTGCCCGGCTTTCCATACAAATGACTAAAGTTTGATTTTATTTAAATTTTTGCAGAGTTAACCGAAGTGCTAAACATTGATGTGGCTCGGAACGATGTACAACAAACTTGTCGTGTCCACAAATTCCGGTCATGGAAAACTTTCTCGTCGCTGAACTTAGTTTAAGAGGCATGCCCTCTGCTATTAGTGAATTTCTATTAGCTTAAGTTTTGCAATGTAATTATATAATTTTGTAGTATTAACTGCTTCTATCCGTAATTATAATTCGTATCCGGAATTGTATAGTATTTTTTAAGAAAATTTTAGACTGTCGTACCCTATAAAGAAAGAAAGACAAAGTATTTAATTGACGCGCACAGAACAAACCAATACACTAAACTACTAAAAAATAATAAATAATGAGACACCCTTTACTTAGATTACGTATTATATCGACCTATCAACTGGACAGGGAGATCCCTGCCTAGTCTTTCCTTGAAAACGGGTGTGGTGTAACATAATTATGTTTGTTAAAATAAAAATTCATAATTCGGCATCATGTAACTTCAAAGTGTACATACATGCCGGCCGAGTCCAGAAAATTATGTAATTATGTTTAGAACAAATTACTCTCTTTACAAATTCCAGTTTTGTGCTAAAACTCTCGCAATATACATTTATCGTGTATTTGTTGCGACAGGAATGTACTAACCATAAGTAATTGGTCGTGTTACTAAGGGTGTGGGCAGTGTGGCTCGTGTGGTCTGTAGGTGTGCCTGAATGCGGGGCGATGACCTGTTATAGACTATCTACATAACGTGTAATAACCAAGAGACCTAGCCTGTAGTCTAGGTATGATATGTTTGAGGTAATGAGGTAATGTTGCCATCATATTCGTGCCTAAACATACTTATTAGGAATTAAATTAGTAAAGCCTTTTTAGGGGTTAATTGGGGTCTATTTGAATGCCAGACGGGGTAGTTACCTAATTAAGTACATTATTTTAAAGGCTTGTTAGGTATCTATTTGGAGCTTTATAAACATCTGCCTAGCCATTTCCCAATTACGCTGGGGTCGGCTTTCAGTCTCACCGGATTCAGCTGACTACCGACTACCAGTATTGACTACACATCTGTCACATGTAGTGACTACATATCTGACCTCCACAACCTATTTAACATCTAGGTAATAGGATACTCCTTGGTAAGACTGGTTGTCAGATTTTCGGGCCACTGTCTACCTGTAACGACTCTGAAATATCTACAAATTATAGCCAGGACCAACGGCTTAACGTCCTTTCCGAGACATGGAAGAAACTCGGTTTATATAGAGTGGTCACCCATCCACGGATCAACCTATGCAAGCGTGTCTTAACTTTAAGTTCGACTCGAATGGCAGTTTTTATGCAGCCACAAGGTTGTGATACAGAAATAAAAGATAAGTCTGTCTATATTATTTAATGTCGTTTAAACACTTTCATTAAAGGGTTACCTCTCACGCATTGAATATCCTTTTCCTTTTTAAAAGGGGTAACTAAGTATAACCAACATCAGCACATAAGTAATGTATAAGGTTTAGGTATCATTTACTTATTTATTGTAAATGAAACAAAAACATATTTCCACAGCATCTTATTTCTTATCAACATCGAAATCCCTCTTGAATTTAAAGCGACTGTAAGCGTGCTAAGCACTGAGTGGACGATCATTTACTGCAATTACAACCGTAATTTACAATTAAAAGAGTAGTTTTTTCTTTGATAAATGTTGGCAGCAGATGGTCTTTACAGCTCGCCAGCGGAGAACGGATAAGCTCTTAAAGCGCTCAGACGGGGTTGTTACTATTCCCTAACGAATTTAATGGCTATAGATGAAAATAAACTAGTTAAATTTAAATCGGTTTACTGAAAACGTCACCGAACAATTCGTTCGTTAAGTAAAGCAAACAACACAATTAATTAACTTTGAAGATTTTCACGTACGTATGAATATAAGGTATGAATACGTTCCATGCATAAATTAATCCCACGTCAGTTGTTGAGCATACATTAACGCACCACATTATATGAGGAAGATGTCAAAATATTATATTTCCTTAATGGAAGGAAAAGGTATACATACTTACCTGTTTACATATTTTTCGGTAGAGGCTTGACAGGTTTTAGGTAACTCTACCCTAAATGATCTATAACTACATTAAATGCGTATCAACCATGGTTATTAGACGTTATTTTTTATTTTCCTGCTTCCCTATGTTTTTATCGATAAAAAGCATAATTTTAAGAGAAAGCAAACTATTTTTACTTATCATAGGAAATTCAATAAATAACCTTGATTGCTTACTTTGATTTTGACAGAGAAGCCATCAAAATAATGAATGAAATTCTTCTGCTTCCGCCAATTCTATGGCTTCGCCATTGATAATGTCTTTAGGAAAATTAATTAACTTATTCTACAGTTAATAGAATGAGTAATATTATCAATTAATTCCAATTAGGTCCATTGTAAGTAAGTTCTTTCTTTTTTAAATTAATGTAAAAGTAGACGAAGTAACCGAAATAACTTATCAACCTTTCCAGAACTCTAAGCTTTCAATTTACCTTGGTGTAAAATCTTTTGACACTATTTGTTTATTATTGAACTACTCAGCCGGAAAGAAATTATGTATTTAATTATGATTAAGAAGTTTGTTTGAAATTTAAAATTAAAACGTTTCTCAGTCCCCTCAGTTCTAGTCTTTAATAAATCTATTCAGCATGCAGAAATAACTCAAGAAAATGTTCTACAATTTTCGAATTATTAATATATAAAACTGAAAATTTAAGTACATAGTGTTCTATGTACTTAAATTTTCAGTTTTAACCTTGATTGCTTACTTTGATTTGCAGAAGACTGGTTGTTCTGTTCTGTTGAACAGAACAACCAGTCTTCTAAAAAAGGTTAATGATGAATTTAACAACTGATAATACGGAGGTAACTCAGATTGCATCTTCAGGTCAAGAAATTTCGTTTACCAGCATTTTTGTGTAAAGTTACTTGGTTTCATGTGGAAAATTCTCGGCTGACGGTTCATAAAGGGTTTGCTTACACTCTGTATACAACTGTATGTAATTCACAAAAACTGTAACCGTAACGTAAGCTATGCTGTTCCGGGGTTGCGGTTGTCGAAAGAGATACCCCGGCCCTGGAACCGGATTTAGTCAATACAAGTCTGACACTCGCTACGCCCAGAGCGGGGGAAGTTATTTGATGATTTCCCATCCGCAAAAAAAGTTCTGCTGTTGAGCACGAGAACTCGGGCTCGACTCTCGGTGAGAACATTGAGATTTTTCATCAAGATTTTCTGCATTCCCGGAGTTTGGATCAGTTGATAGTAAACGACAAAATCGTCACTTTTTGCACGTCAACATCACAAGAGACAGTCTACCAAAAGGCCCGTTTTTTGCCGCTTCCTAGTGTGGGAAAAAGAAGTGGCGGAACAAACTTCCGCGACGGCTTACCCCAAATTACACGGCATTTACCTACCACCATTTAACTACAGTACTTTCACAAGTTATTATGCCTTGTGACCGGGACTGTAGATTCATTTTGTTTCTTGACTTTCAAAAGTGCCTGTAATGGTCTAATTGAAATAAATGATTTGTTTGATTTGATTTGATTTAAAGATAACTGGCAAAATGTAAGTGTTAAACGTCTGTCTTACCTTTACCAAATGCAGTCGCGATGTTATCTTACGTTTATGTACTAAGATAACTAAAGCCAGATACATATTGTTATATGGAGAGAGATAACGATATTAATTATAATTGATGTTAAATTAATTGACATATAATTATATGTCAATTGCACTGACAGCTTATATTCTTATTGTATTATCTGTATATCACATTATACTTGGTATGTGTAATTGCAATTAACCAAATACGCCTGTGGCTGCGATGCGACATTATTTAATGAGATGAGGTCTAATTATCATCGCTTTAGCTGTTTCTAATAAGTATTAGGAATGGTTCGTTTTGAATGTGACAAAATTTAGAATTTGATACATTCTCTTGTTTTCAATGTCATCGAGTACGGTTCTGAATTTGATAGTTTTATAATGCGTTAACAAAAATAAAAGTTTAAAAAATAACAACACAAAAACCTCTACTATTGGGCTTGGTTGCAGTCGGGTAATAAAAGCAGTTCGTGGCCGCATTATTATTTTAAACTATGGAACGGATTGTAATTAAATTTCGCGAGTACATTCGTAAGAAGTCGCTAGTTTCATCGCATCGCTAATGTTTTTTCATTGTTTGTCTTTTTACATTAATTCAGATTTAAATCTGTCATTGTTCGTCTTTGCATCACCCAAAGGTTGACTGGTAGAAACTGCCTATGACATTAAGTCCGCCTCTGTATTTTGTGCTTAAAGTGTTAAATAAATAAATTTAGAGCATTTGATTTAGGAATGTTCATAAGTACCTGTTGAATAATTTACAGAAGACAAGACAACAGACTGCATTCACGCTTATGGACATTGATATAAAAATACTATACTTTAAATAAATATGGGCTGTTTTCAAAATGGTGTGCTGAATAAATGTTAACCCTTTTAGCGTCAATGTTATTTTCATCTTGTTGAAAATAGTTTTAAGTTAACTTAATACAATTTAAACTAATGTTTAAACTTTAGGCATCGGAGAACTCCTCAATACCATCAATGTCATCTGGAAACGTAAATGTCACGTTGAATGGCAATACTAATTCTTTGGCCAAATAAAGTCCGATTTATCAACACTTCGGGTGACCATTTGCTGGCTGCAAATTGTCACCCGAAGTGTTGACAAATCGGCAAGATATTTCTTTAAAAAAAGACACGCTCTTGGACTCCTTAACCCGAGCGTGATGATAAAATAATAATGAAAATACCTCCTCTTTCAATTTACAAAACACAAAACCGTTCATAGGTATGTACTGTACACGGCCGGGCTGCTTGTATTTTTAGGGTTACGTACCTCACATCGAAATAACGGATCCCTTATAGGATTCCTTTGTTGTTTGACTGTCCTTTAACTCGGGAACGCGTGGAGATATCGTATCCACGTGAAATTAAAAGTTGAAGTCTGTGGTCCCTTAAGGCTTTGAAAAAATCAACCCGCTAAGTCAACGCAGTCAAAAGTCCAGGCCGTATAAGTCGCAAGTTTGTACGGAACCCTTAGTGCGCGACTTCGACTCACAGTTGGCCGGTTTTTATAATGCTTACATGACTAAAATGGCTACCTGTGATATAAAAGTGAAGTACACACTGCCACTTATTTCACCAGTTGACGTGTCCCGAATAACTTTTCAGAACGCCAACTAATCGGTTTCGGGGGAAAAAATAACAAATACCAGAAAAACTAGCGTCGAAAACAGATGAAAATAAGAAAATGGAAAGCTGCTCCCCAATAAGTGAGCGAGAAATAAATCATTTTGACACTTATTACTAAGATGAGTTACGACCAACAATAACTTTTAGAGGTTTTTTTTTAAATATAACACGAAAATAATTAGAGGCAGAGGAAAGCCATTGCTCCTTAATGATCAGTATTGTTTTGATTAATGTTCACGTTTGTTTGTTCTTAGCACCGAAATTATTAATGTGAGAAAGTTTTTTTTTTGTAAAACAAAATCCAGAAGTAAACAGCGGCTTTTTGGAAAAAAAAACACATCAATCTTTTCACATCATTCAATTCAGATTTATTTATTTAAGTATTCTAATGGAGATAAGTAAAGGAAGGAAATGCATTAACTTTGTGCACATAACATAAAGTCAAAAATACTTGTAACTTGTACTAGCTTTTGGCCGCGGCTTCGCCCGCGTTAAATTCGGGATAAGACATTTCCCCTTTCCTGATTTGCAGGTACCTGCCACTTGTAGTTTTTGCCCTAGCGCCTTAATTATTGTAATAGCAATGCTAAGTGTTCCCTATTTTTCCTGTTTCTCCCTCATTTTTCACTTTAAAAAAAAAAGCCTAGCCTAGCCTATGCCCGTCTCCAAGGTTCCAACTATCTCTGTACCAAAATTCAGCAAAATCGGTTTTGCCATTTAGGCGTGAAGAGGTAACAAACAAACTCACTTTCGCGTTTATAATATTAGTAAGTAAGGATGTTACTCTGTGTGCCTTACATCTTTGGGCGTTTTCGTTTTGTATTTTTTTTGTGCCTAGTTCAGCAAAAAAAGTACCTCTACATAATTCTTTAAAACGCAAGTTAGTAGTAACTTAGTACTCTTTGACATAGCTTACAAGAAATGCAAAACTTCACCTCATTACCTTATAACTAAAAACTTCAATATTTTCCGCGACACCAAGATAAGTAGCTAAGTCAGGGGTTGTCAACAAAAGTTAAATGTCCGTAGGAAAACATTAAGGACATGAGAAGTGGTCAAAGTTGGACGCACAGGCGTCGCATAAAGTCCACAACTTCATCTTAATGCTGTGTGGCGTCCATTAGCAAGTTACATGGACGCTACAGGACCTTGCCGAAATGTAACTAAATGGAATCTTTGTATTACGAAAGTTCTGGAATGTGACGGCTCGACTGTGTTATGTCATACTCAAACGTGTCAACTAAACATCTCTAACGAAATAAATCCTGACAAAGCTGGCAGCTTGTTCCAAAAAAAAACAAATAAAAACATTTAAAGCGACTAGTCCGCAACTTACAATCCCTTTACGTTATAAAATTGTTCGCGAAAAAGTTTAATTAAGCGTATGGAACTTTACAGTCATTTGTTTGAGCCTGGCATGAACGTAGTCTCAGAAAATGGTGGCCGTTAATCAGGGCTTCACAAAGCGGATGAGCAAAATGTTAAGACTTATACAAAGACAGCGGGCCACTGTAATCCTAATTAAATATCTATTGCTTTAAATTTTATCGTTATTACAACGAACATAAAGCTTGCGGCATTTAACAGAACGAATAATCCTTTGAAAAAAAAAAAACAATTTAAAAAAAGAAGGAAAAATGAAAAGAGCTCCTAAAATGTTTACACATGATTTCACTCTCCTTAATAACGTACATTCACGTCCTTATAAAAATAAAAGAAAACGAATTTGTTTTGTATTCCGCCGTTGTAAATTAGGCCCCATGAAGAATGTTAAACGCTCGACAACGCACTGAAATTTGTTTCAACTCGTTTCGCAAGAGTAAAGTAAACAAATGACTGTGGTTCTTTTAGCGAAATTGGGAAAATCCGCTGATATACTTTATACGTACCTATTTTGCTGTGTTATTTTATTAGGTACGTTTGCGTAGCAATTTTCGCTGAGAAAAATCTTTGGGAATATTATAAGAAAATATTCTCGATTCCAATACCTACTTACATTTTATCGTAGTGTTTGCATCGCTTAAGTCAAACATTATCATAGTGCTATAAACTTTCCGGGGAGGGGGGGGGGGGTCTGGGTGACTAGGGAATCGCCCCCCAAGAAGTTTATAGCACGTCTATAGTTTATGGCATATTTGATAGGGATTAGGATACATTGGTGTTGTATGTTCTTCAAAAATGACAAACTGTGAGTACCAGATTTATGAAGTGGGCGAGGATACAAGAGTAGGTCAGGATCGTAGCGTAGTTCTATAGTGTCACCCTATTCTTAAAAATAAGGCCTTGTTGTTTATGGTTTCATAAACATTAAAACTTTATCTTAAGGGGCAGATGTTTGGAGTCACGGGGATTTCGAAAAAAATAACACGGCCCCGGAACATAAAGGGCAAGAACATGGCTAGCTCTTTGCAGTCGCCACAAGGGCGCTGGCATTTAGTGTCGCTTTAAGTTACACTGCCGTGCTCATAGTGTAAAATAAAAAAAAACAACACACTTTGTCTGTAGTCATAATTGACATGAATTCCAAATATGGTCACTAGGTGGCGCCACAATCTAATCAATCAATTAATGGTACATTTCAGTTGGTCTTAATAAATGATTAAATAACTAATTTACCTATTAATAATCTATAATTGAATTTAAGTTGAATACATAACTTATTTCTAACTTGACAGTATTACATATTTTGTATGATTGCCATTTTCTGATTAGGCTGTAGGGCAAAAGTGGAGCGACAGAAATAGAAAACTTAAGCACAAACAGAGCTCAAATCGACGATACGGTAAGCTGTCGAGGGGAAATGGGTTGAGACAGGACACGTCTGTCAGCTGTCGAATGAAGACTGGCCAGAAATATCAGGTGCATGGAAGCTACAAATGAAAAATTCATACCGTGTAGGATGCATGACAACTTACAGAGAGAATGGAAACATGAATGTGCAATATAAAGATGCGCAAAAAACGATGTTTATAATTTTGTATTGAATTTAAATGGCAACATTGTTTTTCAAATAAAGCATATTTTTCATATTAAATCTTTTCATGAAAATAATGAAAAATAAATTATATAGAAAGCCAAAGCTTCTCGAGTATACACCATATTTCAGATTGTTCACTTGAAATCGAGTAGGTACTGTAGAGGTCTGATAACATTGATATAACTTTTGTACAGGCTGGTTTACAAAGACGTTCGAATATTCAGGTTTTTAAATAGAGAATAAGTAATAATATAAGTTTTTAAATACAATGGCGTAGGAAGTGTGTGACATGTTTTGCTGAAATTATAAACTAAAATATAATTTTAAAGTATTTTATCTTCTTTTAAATACGTAATACAATCAGTTTATTACAGTACCTATACAAAGCCGCTTGTACAGTACATACATGTTATTTAGCGGTACTGCGATACGTTGCTTTTACAGCTAAATAGATTATACAAGATATTAGCAGCGACACCTATGACAAAACATGAGAACTAAAAAATCCTGCACCTCGTAATCAAAGCTTATCCACGAGATATAAATGCCTAGTAGAGCCATTACCGTCTGGTCGGGGTCTCCTCAAATTAAAACGATTATTAGATATGTTATACAGTTTCTTATAACTCTAAATTTTAATACTTTACTTTAATAATGTATTAAAAAATAGTTTTTTCCCACACAAGGAATTTCAATATACCGAACTAGCTGCAGGTTTATATACATTTTTAGGCTGCATTTATTTGAATAAATACAAATTTATTCCGAACAGGGTTAAACCCGCGATACGCAGCGCACCAGCCAAATCGCTCAGCCGCTTTACTATCTTGTCATCAAATATTGGTTCATACAATATTGACAACCTACATACGAAGAATAAACCGCAGATTTTCATGGTACAAAACGTGTGTGTAAGAGCGACCTAAAGGTACTTTCCAGAACTCATTAAGTAGCTCTTTTTAAAAACCCGTATTGACTGTTAGGAACCTCGATTATGAAGGTACCTTTACAGTCAAGAACCTTTCATATGAAGTGTGCGCTGAAGCTTCAAAAATTGATATTCGGTCGGTCTCCATCATCGAGGTTTACTGAAAAGCTTAGCGACCGTATTAAGTTCCGTGTCAGGTAGATGTATGTATGTACGAAGGAAACCCTTGACTTGTACCGGTGTTTAGGTGACTTTCGATTTTTGGATTAAAAGATTATTGCGGTAATGAACGGTAGCTTAATTTGGTAAATTAAACTTAAAAAAAACTAAAACTCCATTCATGAGAGTGGAGGTTAATTTGTTCCAAAGTTGTTGTTGGGTGTTTTCATTTCTGACAATTACAGGATTTAAAAGTAAAACGCATGCTTTATATAAAACAGTAATTAGACTAATTTAAAACGGCAAGACGACTGCCCTTTTTATAATATTTGAACGTATAGTCAGTCAGACAAATTATTGTGTTAATAAGTAAAGCTCGGCAACAGGATACAAACCTCTATTGAAAGGCTTTACAATATCAAAAGCCTTTTCAAACTATGTTCCTAGTATTTCGTAGACCGAGCACTATAATACTAAACTTCACTAAAGTTCAAATTAAACTAGATAGTTCCCGTAAATGTAAACTGGAATCATCTTCATTACACGATCTGTTTATTTTGAATATTCGAGTAGGTCTGATGTAATTACGCCGCCGCTCAAGGTGCGAAGTAATACCTGTCAAGATGATTTATTAACGGCGTCTTATTGGGCTTCAGCTCGGCGTTGAGTTACAGCAGATTCGGAAACAGTAGGATAATCCCCCCAAATACGTAATACGTATAGACTTTTCAATAATTCTCAATCTTTGGCTGCTGAGATGCGACTCCTGACACTTATCGCTGTGGGCTGGTAAAAAAGTAATTAATTTTCCGAAATTGAGTGGCTTTTCTCATATGTGCTGTGTATATGGGCTATTGGGAGTACATCATAGACATCGTAACATACCTGCTTTGAAATACAATACGATGCTTTTGATTGATGTTCCAGCGCTAGTTTAACAGTAGATATGTAGTTCTACTGAGTGACGCATGAATAAGGCAGAAATCTGAGATCACGGTACTCGTTGCGTAAGACGTGATAAATTTCAAGCTCTTTCAAAGGAAAACTTTATGTAACAATAGGCTTTTGTAATGAAAGAACTTTTCACGAATTAAAATATTTCATAACAAAAATATTTAATGTAACAGATGTACGAAAATAATTTATTACAGTTCACAGTTTCCGAGTGCAAAATTTTAGGCTAATTTACTCTAAATTAGCTGCGGTACAGAAGCAAATTTATATTCAAGCGTACAAACAAACACCAGTGAATAACGTCCTATTAGCCAATTAGTCATCATGAAATATTCCGTATGATTACTACAGCTCAGCTGAAAGTGTATACACGGTGCACGCTATTTACGACCTTATTACT
Source organism: Ochropleura leucogaster (assembly GCA_958449745.1). Classification (NCBI taxonomy): domain Eukaryota; kingdom Metazoa; phylum Arthropoda; class Insecta; order Lepidoptera; family Noctuidae; genus Ochropleura; species Ochropleura leucogaster. The sequence continues at coordinate 8,199,268 of OY288207.1, read as the reverse complement.
TCAACTCAAAAGCTATGTAATTTGTTAATTTCGTCCATGAGGAAAACGTTGGCTATTGCTGATGATGTTGTAGATTAATTCTAAAATTGATGTTTGGTCTTTAATGTTATATGATATTGCGAGTGAAGTTTGTAGGGTCTGCAGAAATAATACTATTTGAGCAATGGACATTGTAAACTTCGCAGAGCCTCAGGGCAACTTGTGAAATGTGCCCAGTTTACGGACTAACCAGAGGATTGAAATGTTACCGTAGTAGTAGACGTTTTGTAATATCAACCACCCTGGGGTTGATATTTGAAATCGTCTCATGCACGAGGTTGTGCATTAAAATCCGGGGAAGTACCAATGTGATTTATTCAATTCATAAGTAGTTTTTTAAGTTTATCATAGACATAATTGACGTTGGTGTAGGGAAATATCTTAAGGAAACCCGGAACTTTAATTAATGTTAGTCTGAAATAACCAAGTAGTCGTTAATTCGTTGTTTGGTTTGCCTAGCAGTGGCGCATTTATATGCTGTAATTATTATTATCGATGGGTATACAAATACCGTTATCGAAGGTAAAAGGCTTTTTTTTCCTTATCATTGATATATCTTTAGGGTTCCGTAACTTAAAGATATAAAGATCACTTTGTTGTCCGTCTGTCTATTTATCAAGACCCTTTATCTGAGGAACACGATGAGGTATCGAGTTAAAATTAAAATCATATTCTAAAGTATGTAATCTCTTTTTGTTGAGTAAAATCAAATCTCCAATTCTAAGCAGTCAAAAGATATGGCCGTTTATGTCGTAAGTTTGTACGGAAACCTTGGTGCGCCATTCTGACTCGCTCTTGGCTGGCTTTTTGTTACTTAGAGTTACTTCGTTCGGTATACAGAATGATTGGTGAAAGGTCTGTTTACACCCTGTATAAACAGTGTTACGTCGTGAATGTACCTGTGCAACCCGGTACACTAAATGCCGCCACTCCGTCAGCAATTTGCAGCACAAATTGATCAAATACAACTTTGTTGCTCCGACCACTCAGGTCGGATCTTCCGAAACTACCAAGTAATTTACTCACTTACTAACTGTCAACTTGACAGCTTGCCACTTGGTTAATTTTCTCTGACGGTCAGACAGACGGGTGCCGCAGGAAATTGTTTTATGCCACAGGAGTTTCAAACTAATTATTATCTATCTATAATAATACAAATCAATTGCCACGTGTATGTCAGAGCAGCACTTGAGAAAGGTTCGACAGTTTTTTTTTAATAACCAACGTTTTCAAAAAGGTTATCAATTCGACTGTTTTTATGTTGGTTGGTTGTTACGCGATTTCTTCCGATTACAAAAATCGGTTGAAGATAACTGTGTCAAAATTGAGTTCTAAGATTCGCCCCGAACAAACTTACATACTTACATACATTGCAAGTTAAATAAAAGCTTGTAAAAAAACCGGCCAAGAGCGTGTCGGGCCACGCTCAGTGTAGGGTTCCGTAGTTTTCCGTCCGTCACAAAAAGTGTTCCCACTTATGAGTTTAAAGGTCCACAGCAAGCGCTCCGGCTCCGACTTGTGACGGTTTTTAGCGGGAACACAAAGGGGAGCGCTCAAACCTCGACGACTAATTAGATTATGCACTCATTAATAAAATTACGAATACATGTAAGGTGCAACTTACTGTACCACGGTAGGTCATGAAAGCACGGAAAATCATAACATCGACTTTTAAAAAATTACGTCATTACACAACGCCATCTATCGAACCATTTATGAACTGGTTTTTACCTTAACATTTTGATGGTGTTAAAAAAATAATTTTAGTTTTGTTCTAAATTGCCTTAGCATGTTCTAAATAAAAGTTTTATGTAGTTATAAGATACCGCCAATGCCAAGGAGAGACCAACCGAACAATCCGGTAATACCCGATCTAATGTAATAAGTACCTACAGCGCCATCTCTCGGGGAATTGGATTACTAATTAATAATTTTGGATTGCCAGAAGCGATTTCAATAATTCTTTTTTTGTTTGAAAAAAGATACGTTCAGGATAATAAAATATGTAAAAGAAGTAAAAAAAAATGCTTGCATATACGATTATACTACAAACTTAGTCCAGAAATTATTTTGTACAACTTTTTGTCTTTTTTGTACAAAAACTGTTGCGTCAATCAAGTTCAAAATAATTTTCATAGAAAGTCTTTATAAAGTTCTACTTTTTAGATTTTTTTCATATTTTCTAAACTTATGGTTCAAAAGTTAGAGGGGGGGGACACATTGTTTTTTACTATTGGAGCGATTATTTCCGAAATTCTTGACATTATCAAAAAATGATTTTAGTAAAACCCTATTCATTTTTAAATACCTTTCCAACAATATATCACACGTTAGGGTTGAAATTAAAAAAAAAACACTTCCCACTTTACATATAGGGTGGCTACCCTAATAAAAAATTGTTTTCCAATTTTTATTTTACCACTTTGTCGGCGTGATTGATATACATATTGGTACCAAATTTCAGCTTTCTAGTGCTAACGGTCACAGAGATTAAGCGAGGACGGACGGACGGACGGACGGACAGACAGACATGGCGAAACTATAAGGGTTCCTAGTTGACTACGGAACCCTAAAAAAGAAGACCACTCGAGACGTGGTTTAATTTCAATTGTATTATTATGCTTCTGTCGTTTATGAATCATCGTCTATAGTACACATTTTATTCTATGTCTATGTGGCTGATCTATGTTATTGAACATAAAAATAAATACTCGATAAGAATTTGTGTTAGATACCACCGTACCATCTAAAGAAGCTACAATAAAAGTTTTCTTTTTGTTGTGTTCGTAATTGTTATGAAAGGGTTTGTTTAAATAATCATTTTTTCACTATTTTCATTAGTAAGGTGCATCCGCACAATGTCGGGTGATTCGCTAGTTTGCTACAAATGTATCTAATACCTTTTATTACCATAGTATAATGTAGTTAAACACAGAGCAAATCTAACATTGTGTTCCATTGTTTGAACTAACATTTGTTACTAACAATACTGATTTCCTTTTGTAGTTGAGCGAACAACCCCTAGTAATTAATAATTTATAATTACTACCCTTGATAGTCGTTTATTAAGACTTAATAGTTACTTATTTGATCGTTTGATTAAATTCTTTGACCTTTTAAGAACCTTTTAGTAACTATTCCTTTATCACTCACAATTTAATGAATTTTATAGTCATATATATATATTAAAGTTTTATATTTAGCGTTTTATACCTATATTTATTTAGTATAAATTAATAAATCATTTCAGTTTTACACATACCACTGTTCGTTCTGCATGCCCATGGCAGACCCAAGTCCGCCTCTGTACTTTGTGCTTGAAGTGTTAAATAAATAAATAACAAAAAAGGTATTATAAAAATCGTATAAAACACTGCATTTAGCGAGCATCATTAGTAATCGCAATGCATCGTAATCGATGTGTCTGTCAGACTGTCACTTTTTATCACAAAGCTTAATAATTAAGCAATTATTTCGAAATCACTATGACTAGAAACGAAAAATCAGAAGGAACAGAGATATAAAAACGAAATATGTATCTGTGTGTCAAGATTTACGGCTTTTATCTATGAGCTTTCAAAATCGGGCACGTGCCTTTGTCTCGAATAAGACGTTTGCGCCAAGGTTTGTTCCAATCTTGGGCGAGTGTCTTCTCCAAGGAAAAATGTTGGTGAATGCTGGTTGGTGAATATAGGCAAATCTGTCACGCGTGGCTGAGAATGTTTATTAGAGTATGAGTTATTGCTGAAGTGTGAACGTGATCCATTGTGTACGTGTAAGGTCCAGGATTGGGGGAAGATGAGCTCGGCTTCCTATTTTTATGAGAGCATACAACCGGATGGGATTTGTCTTTGTATTGCGTAGATTTGAGAGGACTTAGTATCTCAAGATGAAAAAATGAATCAAACTGCCAGCTGTGTTTTTTCTCACGATATTGTGCAGCTCTGGGTTAAATTTAATTTAATTTTAAGAAAAATGTATTGTGTATCTATTCCTACATCAAATCATATGAAATAATGTCCACTTTAAAAAGTGGAGAAAGTTATTTAATACCATAGATTTGAAGATGTAAAATTGATGACGATTTGTGTTTGGTTATGAAAAAGAAAATTGATGAAAATTCTACACAATCATCTGGCTCTCTCATAGAGTTATGTAGATAATTTCTTTGGTTTTTGACGGATCATCCGACCTTGCGAAATCCAAATAACTGAGATTCAATCTCTCAAGCTTCGTCTTCAGACAAACAAAGAGTTATTATTGCTATATTCATTCTCTGAAGGGATTCTGGATTTTCGTTTGTTCGACGTTCCTCATGATTTCTATTATCTAGGCGTCTTTATATGGATTATGTGGCGAAAAAAAACATGATTATTGTTTGTTTTGATTAAATTTAGAACTATATTCGAATATGGTGCGTGCCATGTAAATGGTTTATGTAAACAGCATGATATTGATCTATTTCTCTCTAGCGTGTCCTCGCCAGGAAGTGCTTGAGCCGTTTATTTCACTAAGTAAAGTAATTATGGAAGATTTTTAGTGCGAGCAATACCTTTTTTAAACTCCAGTAATTTCTGAATAGGTTATTTTCTTTTTGGTGTTCTGTTTCAGTATGCTATTGTAATGTCCGTAGTTTTTTTTTCAGTTTAGTTTAAATAAAGACTTGTGATTGGCTGTCAGTCTTATTTGCAAATTATTGGTAGGTATGCTCTCTTAATCTTCAAGCCTTCTTTGTGTTTAATCTTACTTTAACATCACGCTATGACCAACAGGTGCTGAGCAGCGCGGGTGAAACCATGGGTAACAGCTAGTCATATATATCGGTAAAGAAACACCAAAGTTATACATGAAATACGCTAATAAGCCATCGCGCATGAATACTGGATCATGCCATAAGGATTATTTTTGTGTGCGCTCGACGCGGCTACCGTAATATTTGGCTGTTGATGCGAATAGACGTTCAGAGTGTTCGTCCTTATTGACAGACAATGCTTATCACCGCGACTTTTAGTCTTTAAATAATTTATTTTTAGATTTCTTTTGTTGTTATTTAATAAAATAGGTACTTATTAGTTATTTTGGTAGTGTTTAAATAGGTAATCGTTCAAATTACGAATTATTAATAGTTTACATTTAATATCTTTTTAGGTAAAGTAGGTAGGTACGCATAGATTTTTAGATAGGTAGGTACCGAGTTTTGGTTAATTTAAGTTAAGTTTTTTTATATCAAGTAGGTAAAAGCGTAGGTACCTAGGTACTTTTATTAATTATATTAAAGGTATTATTAATTAAGCATAGTAGTGATAGGTTTTTAACACAGTTTTAATTTTTAAGTGATGTAGGTATAGGTAGATAGTATTGGAGAGGCGTTTTAGCTTTATTTTCATTTCTTTTTTTGTACAACACGCAAGGTCATCCGCACTCTATCGTCTAGCGCCCAAGATTCGAGCCGGTAAGTATACTTACCTACTTTTGTAGGTACCAACACAACATACAAATATTACTATAAGTCGCCGCCAGATAAGAAAAAAATAAAGGTCGTTAACCCCCGTGTACCAATGTATTTAAACGATACGAAAAATTTTAAAGTGCAGTAGTAAAAAGTGTCGCCACACGATGTAAACAAACGTATCGCGGTACGGGGCGTCCTTGATGTGTGAGTTACAAACCTTTTGGCCAAAACCATAATTATTATTCAATCGTATTTATTTTGGAAGGTACCTAATATGTAGTAATCAATGAAACCCTTAAACCAAATTCAAATTCGAATCATTTATTTCAAATAAAAACAAAAATAGGCACATAGTGTCGTAACGAATTACATATTTTTTAATAATAATGGAACACACAACAGTCCCTCTAGCACTTTCCATTTCGGGCCCAACTTAATCAAAATCAAAAATCAAAATATTTTTATTTCACATAGGCCTACATGGGCACTTATAAAACGTCGAGAAAAGATGCACGGTTCGGGTTGGTCGTTTCCTATGGAGAAGAACCGGCAAGAAACTCCATTGTTACTCTTTTAAAATCATATGGTTTTACAATGTTGTTGTTACAGCGTTAGCACTTAAGTATGAGAAGACAACGTAGGCCCGACAATAAGTCATTGCTTACTTTACAAAAAATAAAATAAAATAATACGTTAACAAAAGTTAACAAGCGTCCAAGAATCTACAAGGCCAACCATGTCCACTCATTCACAACGAATTGGTAGAAAAGAATCTATACAAGAGTAAAAAAATAAATAAAAAAATACTGCAAACACAAAATAACTAAGAGACGAGTCACACAATTGTGTAAAAACCGAAAACAGTGTTACAGTAGTTACAGTGAGAATTGTGTGTCGGGAGCAGCCGTGTTGTGAGTGACATAAGTGACAATGGCAGCGGCATTGATCGCAAAAGCGAACAAGAAAGAGGGTAGACCGTTTCGCTTGCACATAAACATCCACCCGCAATTACTTCAGTTCATCCGTGATAATATAAGAATGTATGTAGTTATAGAATTATAATCATCCAAAGCATCAATACAATCCTCTAAGTTCATAAGGGTCTAGCAATAACTTTGACCTTGAAAAAATCGTTCCTCGACCTTTAGTAAGAACAATTAACAGCAAGATAACAAATACAAAGTTTTCGAGTATGAATTCGCTCAGTCAATCCCATGCGCAAACCAATTTGGAATGACACTCGAGACGAAGGATGCGATAGGTACTTAATTACAAAACGGTGGATAGGTACTGCACCCCTGACTTGCTCTGACGTCACACACAGCGCATGAGTATGAGGGCATAACCTAAAAAATTAGATTTTTTGGTATGAATTTTAAAATTCGGTTATTTAAATTCATTGTATACTTCTACGAATATGAGTTAAAGCTGGATAAATAAATCCAATTATTGCATGTTCTGCTATTGAAATATAAGTTGAAAACATAAAAAATATCGAAAAATAAAAATACACCAAGGAAATTATTTTTGAAATGCATAGACCACAGCAATTACATATTTCAATGTTTGAAATGTATTTTTTGAAGCTTAAAAAAATACCACAATTTATTCTTCAAATTTACGTATTTCTTACTTATTTCCGTTGGGATGAGTGTTTGGTATTATGAAACTCGACCGGTGCAGTATGACCGACAGTTTTGAATGACGAGCGATCGCTAATGAAGTTTTGTGGAGTTTTTTGGTACAAGTCGGGTCAATGACTTTTAATTTTTTCTTATCTGGCGGAGACTATACCTACTTAGTTAAGTAACAACTTGTATTTAAAATAAAATAAAAATATTCTACACACTCCTGAGTCTGTTAAAAAATAACTCCCTGCTTAAAATCATCTAATTTGCAGCAAATATCATTTCAAGAGCTACCTACCTATTTCGATATTATAATCATCAGCCTAACCTTTTCCCAACTATGTTGGGGTCAGCTTCCAGTCTAACCGGATGCAGCTGAATATCAGTAGGTACTTTATATGGAGCGCCGTGCGACTGCCTATCTAACCTCCACAATTTGAGGAGGAGCACAACACAGTTAGTACCTACCTACTGGGTACCTAATACCATACCCCTTGGTAAGACTGGTTGTCAGACTTTCGGGACACTGACTACCTGTAACGACTGTAAAAGATCTACTAATGACAGCCGGAACCAACGGCTTAACGTGCTTTCCGAGGCACGGAGAAAACTCGGTATGTAACGGGTGGTCACCCATCCACAGACCAACCTAGGCAAGCGCAGCTTAACCTAAAGAACAACCCGAGCGGTTGCTATTTTTTAGCCACGAGCTCCTCTATTCGCTATTTCGATATTATAAATAACTTTGATTGACTTAGATACTTGATACCTAATTATCAAAATTTGCGTTGACTTTTACGCTGAACCTAACAAATACCTCAGTCTACCGAAAAACATATAGCTATACCCCACGCCTCAGATAATATAATACTAGGCATGAAAGAACGTGAATTTATTAATGGCGATTGCCGAGTGACTGACGACGTAAGCTTCAAGGTCAAAGGGCTATATACCTACCTTAGTTTACAGTACAAAAGTATAGTTTGGTTTTATCGCCATCTATTGGTTCTCTGTAAAATAAACTGAACTTGAGCTATCGCTGCAAGCACCATCTAGCGCCGTTGTGAGTAAAAAAAAATAGCCCGGATAGCCCGGAGAAATGAGCAAGTTATGGCGGTCGCGTTTCTTTGTATGAGATGGAGTATCTGTACGTTAGTATTATATTATCTGTGGCTTATATTAACATGTTCAACAATTAACACCACCAGAAATGTATTCACTTATTCTTTTAAATTGGACCCCAAACAACAATTCATAAGTATAGAAACTCGAAAAGTAATAAGAGAGGTATGTGAGATAAGACGTGCTGCTTTGTTTTGAAATAAAGGCAAGGAAATGATGATGGGAATCTTATAACTCAGTTGGAAGTATAATGTTCGTCTCAGCACCAAGATTCATCATTTCCCAACTCTATTGGGGTAGGCTTCTAGTCTAACCGGATACAGCTTAATACCAATAGATTACGTGAAGCGGCTGCCTATCTCACCTCAACAACCCAGTGAGTATTTAGTAAAACTGGTTGCCATGCTATGTCTGGTTGTCCAGACTTGATACTGACTAACAGTAACGCCTAACAAAGATCTACAAATGACAGTTGGGCACAACGGCGCGGGGTAACGTGCTCAATGAGACACGGAGAAAACTCTGTATCTGGTCCTTGGAAAGCGCGGCTTTACCTGAAGGACGACCTGATTGATCGTGTGGCTGTATTTTTTTTAGTCTTCTCCCCACACTAAGAATTTGTGTTGTATTGTGGGTACGTTTACAAATATTTGAACTCACACACACAAGCAGCCAGACCCGAAACAAGTACCTGTAGTTCATACAAATATTTGTTCCGTGTGGGTATGGAACCCATGGCACGTAGCGCAGCAATTGATCGCTCAGCCACTGCGCCAACGGTGCTGTCATTTTTTGCCACGAGTTCCAGAATTTCAGCACCAAGAGTGCATGAATTAAGGAATCACCTAAGCGTCGCCCAGTTATATTAAAAACGAGTATCAGTGAAATTTTTTGTATGATTTTTCGTACGTTAGCCGATTTCACTGAAACTCATCAAAGGTCAGGAATTAATGAACTCGTTATCATCAATATTGTCCACAGAACCGTCGGACTTCGCAGACACGCCGGTGGAAGTGGTCGCAGACGTGGGGCGCTCCATAACGTTATCCTGTCAAGCTAAAGGGGAACCGGAACCCAGGATCTCATGGGTCAGGAATGGAGAGACTATTGACGGTAGAGTATTGAAGGCCGTACGTCATATAAAAGTAGTTTAAGCTAGCCTATTTTTCCAGTCTCCGAAAACTTCGTTCTAAACCAGAAAGCTCGATATCAAATTTTCTGCATCTCTCAAGGACAGCTTAGGTTCGGTTTGTTCGGAAGAGATACCGTGGCCTCAGAACACTAAAAAAGAAGGAACATGGGTGAGCTTTAGTCAGTAAAGGTCTGACAACCCCCCGCTCCACCCATAGGAGCTGGGGAAGCTATTCGATGATTTCCCTCCCAGCCGTAAAAAAGGGCAGCCTACTGTTGGTAGATTCTGCGACAATACATTTTAGGGATTCCAAACATTTTTAGCTCACAACCTACATCAGCAAGTACTAAAATGTTATTCTTTGGAATATTTCTTTGTCTCTAGTGTACAACTGTTTGTTATTCAATCACACACACATTACCTATTTATCACTGTTTTTTTTATCTGTAAAAAAACCGGATTATTTTGAGAAGCAATATTTAGAGTTTTCTTTACCTTATTATAAATAAAAATACGTGACGTTACTAAAGGTATGTACAGACGCCTGCAGGTCAAGCTACCCGAAACTGTCAATTTTTCCGAATGACCCTTGAACCTTAATAATTTAGCAATAAAGTCGAAAATCTATCAAAGAAATCTGACAGATTGTAGTAGCTTGATGTGCAGGCGTCTGTACAAAAAAAAAACGACTTGACTACAAGAAAAGTAGCAGGTATGTTTGAATCGCGTACATTAAAAATCGAAAAATCTCTGTTTACAAAGCTGTAGAAAACTGGCCATTATGTCACTTGAAACTTTTAGTGCATATTTCTATTGATCTCAAGATGGTAATGTTTTTGTTTGTACAAAAATAATGCTGCACCTATAGTCGTGTAATGAATGCTGTGACATGAACTCATAATATTTTATTGTTATTTTTAATTTTAATTATTTATTTTATGTGGTTTTAATACTTTTACATACGAGTCGGATGTGATGAGTTACCATAAAAATGAAAAACAAAAGACTTCTCATTTTAAAATGTTATTATTGTACGAGTTTATAGTTCCTTAAAATCTATTTTATTGCCAATGTACTTTTGTTAAGCTTGGTCACGTTTTTTTTTATTTTGACGGGCCTGTTGGTCTAGTGGTTAGTGGCCCTGACTGCTGAGCCGGAGGTCGTGGGTTCGATTCCCACCCAGGACAATCTTTGTGTGATGAGCATGATTGTTTGTTCTGTGTCTGGGTGTGATTTATCTATAATATGTATATATTTATAAATTATATAAGTATGTATATCAGTTGTCTGGTTACCATAACACAAGCTCTGCTTAGCTTGGGATCAGATAGCCGTGTGTGAGTTGTCCCAAGATATTTATTTATTTATTTATCGATGAAGAAAAAAAAACGGTTTTATTTAGGCTCACCTGTAATAAATTAATTAAATATGTAAAAACATTTTAATTGGAAGTTAAATTATTGGTATTCGATTAAGCTGAAATTTTGCATACATTTAAAGTTCATATGGTGAGTTAACACTTAAAATCCAATATGGAGAAATCTGAAAGAAGGTCGACTTGTTATCTTTTACGCATTTCAATGATATGGGTATCAAATGAAAGGGTTTTATTTCTTATTATTTTTCAAGGTATAACAATAAATATAATAACGCGGAAAAATGGACAAATGTGCGGTCATGCATGTAAAGCGAGGGGAAATTGTGGAATCTGTGGGAATCCAGCTCTCAGATTCCATAAACCTTAGATCCCTCTCAGCAACCGAAACCTACAAGTATTTGGGGATGTCGGAAGCGCTGGGCATCAATGTTGCTGACATGAAGCAATCGTTGAAGGAACGCTTCTTTGGCCGGCTGAGAAAAGTATTTAATAGTCTTTTATCAGGCGGAAACAAGGTGCGTGCTTTCAACGGTTGGGTCATGCCGGTTTTGACGTACTCTTTCGGCATACTCAAATGGACTCAAACAGAACTGGACGCCCTGGATAGGAAGGTGCGTACATTGTTAACGGCATTTCGTATGCATCACCCACGCTCTACGGTTATGAGACTGTATATCCCGCGGAGTTGTGGAGGTCGAGGCTTTTTAAAGGCCAAGACTCTCCACAATCGCGAGATATGCAGTCTCAGGGAATATTTCCTAGAAAACGACGTGGGAATGCATCGGGATGTGGTTGCAGTGGACAAAGGCCTCACCCCGCTCTCCTTGGCTAAAGAGAACTGGCGCAAACCTGTAGTGCTTGACACTAACGACCGCAAGGAGGTATGGCAGAGTAAGGAGCTTCACGGACGCTTTTTCCGGGCCCTACATGGACCCGATGTAGATCAATTAGCGTCCGTAGCCTGGCTACGTTCCGGGGACCTCTTTGGAGAAACCGAAGGTTTTGTCTGTGCAATTATGGACGAAGTTATGATGACGAATAACTACCGGAGATTTATTGTGAAGGACGGCACGGTTGACATATGTCGGGCATGCCACCGTCCGGGAGAATCAATACGACACATTATTTCCGGTTGTTCTCGTCTAGCTAATGGAGAGTACTTGCATAGACACAACCTTGTAGCCAGGATTATCCATCAGCAACTTGCTCTAAAATACAACCTTGTGGAACCGGAAGTGCCGTACTACTCAGGTATGAGCCCGACCCAGTTCTTGAACATGGCAATATCACATTGTACTGGGATCGCTCCATCATCACTGACAGGACTATTGTTGCCAACAAGCCTGATATAGTGGTGGTGGATCGGTCAGAGCGGCGCGCAATGATTGTTGACATAACAGTCCCGCATGATGAGAACCTCGTAAAAGCCGAGAAAGATAAGCAAATCAAGTATATTGACTTGGCTCGCGAGGTTGTCGACATGTGGGACGTGGACTCAGCGATCATTGTGCCGATAGTCGTTATAGCCAATGGCTTAATTGCTAAGAGCCTCGACCAACACCTAAGAAGGCTCTCGTTAGGCAGCTGGATCAAGGGCTTGATACAGAAAGCGGTACTCCTGGACACAGCTCGTATTGTTAGGAGGTTCCTTTCTCTGGAGCCCTGACCGCTGGTAGCTTGGACCCTGTTCCCGATACCGGTGGGCTACTATTTTTATATTTTTAAATGTTTTTTTATGCTTTTTTGAAATATTTAAAAATGTAATTATATGTTAAAAAATAAATAAATGTACGAAAAATATAATAAAAAAAAAATTCATAAAACTTTTAGCAGTTAATATATTTTTTTTAATTAACATTTCGGTCAGTTTTAAGTTTAATCAAAGTAGTTAGTAGCCATAACATTTTTGGAAAATGAGACGCTTTTGTCTTGGACAAAGATATTTTGCGTTTGGTCGTTTTGATAAAATCGGAATGAAGTATCGATGTAAAAACGTATTTTTAAAATATTACATCGATACTTCAATGCCTTGAAGGCATTTGCATAGCTAGATATATACTTATATCTATCATAGATTAGACATATAGTTAGTTAATATTCTTCCTTTTGGATGGCAGTGATACCTACTGTATGGAATTTCGAGAAAAACAATATGGGATTCCTGTATCTGAGTTAAAGTGCATTTAACGGCGCATAAAATAGCGATTGCTTTTTCAGATGACGACAGCTCTGAAAAATTTAAAGTGATGACGAAGTACAACATCCAAGGGTTCGAAGGTCTTCTTACCATCACGTCGCTGCAGCCAGAAGATAGTGGTATTTACTCCTGTCTCAGCATCCAAGAGAGTGTAGATGCTGAAGATTGTAGTCACACTTCATCTTTTAATATCACTTTAAATGTTAATTGTAAGTATATGAATTCTTGAAGTAGGTAGGTATTAGAAATAGTATTCGACTTTCATTACCACCCTACGGTAGACCATTGCTGATCAATATTCATCTTCAACAATCAATAGGATTCTTCTCTTCTTCTTTTTCTTCTTTCATCGCACGTCACTTGAAGTCGATTTTAGGCAACTCTCATGCCTTGTCGACGGCACGCTCGCGTTCCACGCGCGCTTTAAAGAGATGTCAGCAAAGCAGAGGGCCATCGCCTGCCGTGATTGCGGGTTGTTTAAAAGAGATAATACGGTCCCGGAACCAGTGGCGGCGTAGCATGGGTTGGCACCCGGGGCGACTTTCTATTGAGCACCCTCAAAATGAAACGACAAATACTAACCGCGATTGCGTGACTTTATTTTGCTTAAATCTTCTAATATATAAAATTCTCGTGGCACAGTTTTCGTTCCCATACTCCTCCGAAACGGCTGGACCGATTTAAACGAAATTTTGTGTACATATCGGGTAGGTCTGAGAATCGGCCAACATCTATTTTTCATACTCCTAAGTGAGCAGCGGGTGAAACCGCTGGGCACAGCTAGTATTCTATAATATCAAAATTTACGTTTCGGTCCTTTACAATGGGCAATATGGAAAGACTGGTAGGTCGCGTTTGGGTCATTGTAAATTTTAAGTAAGATTTTATTACCTAACTAAACATTTGAGAAACTTCTTTATAAGAAATCACTGAAGCCACACAAATGCTTAAAAAAAAAAATGGTAACACTCGATGATAGTACTTCAGTACTATCGAAAATAATATTGAACTCATTTTGAATGTACATATTTGGACACTACCCGTTTACTTTTTGTATATAGATAGCATGTTATATTCCTAGGTCAAACTACTTCTGAAAAAGCCCTCTATTGTCTGATGAAATGATGGCGTACCAGGAAGAGAAAAACATCTAAAAGGCGACTCAAAATGGCACTCCACTTTGTTTTTCTTGGTCTCTTAACATTTTGATGTTCATGGTCAAAAGATTTTTGAAACATCAATCCATTTCAAGATTTTGCTTTTTTATAACAGGAGAGCAGACCTTCAGAATTCGTTATGTGTTCGGACACTTAAGGATTTAGCTTCCACCATGAATTAAATTCTTTGACGAAACTCTGTTATACAAAAACTGCAGAATATTTTTTTTTAAATCATAACCGACTCCCAAAAAAAAAAAAGTCGAAAATAACTTTCCGGAAGTCGGTGGCAAAAAAGTACGTTATTTTCGACTGTTTTTTTCAAAAAAGTTTTTTTCTTGGTCATACTACTCTGTCAAGAAAGTACCGGGAAAGATCAATAATACACAAAATGTCTGTTATTCATCCAAATTTATTTTATCACCTTCAAAGTATGCTCCTTTAGAAACGATACACTTGCGCCAACGAATAATACATTCATCAAAACATTTTTTAAACGCTGCTTCCGGAATTGACTTCAGTTCTCGCCGCGAATTCTCCTTTATGTCTTCTATCGATTGAAAACGGGTGCCACGAAGTGGTAATTTGAGTTTAGGAAAAAGAAAAGAATTCGCGGAAGAAAGAAGGAATATGGTGGTTGCTGGATGGTATTTGTTGAGTGTTTGGTCAAAAATTCGTTCACAATGATAGCCTTGTGCGAAGGTGCATTGTCGTGGTGCAAAATCCAAGAAGTTTCTTTCCACAAATCTGGCCTTTTTCGTCGAATTTGCTGTCTTAAACGCCGCATAACGCTCGACTTTGACTTTTGATCGACTATGGCGTGGTTTTTTCGGTTTCGGTTTCTGTTGGAAGGCGCCACTCCGAAGCTTGTTGACTATTATAGTTTGCATGTCAAACTCGTAAACCCACATCTCGTCACCAGATGCGTCTAACAATGCGTTTCATGAATGTTGGGTCCGAACTGACTCGTTCTAGCATGTCCTCAGCGACTTTCATGCGATTGAGTTTTTTGAAAAAATTCAGATCTTTTGGGACTAGCCGAGCAGCAACATGTTTCATACCAAAATGATTAGTTACAATGGTACGGATCGACTCGTGAGATACAGAAAGTTCGGCGGCTATCTCTCTCAGAGTTGAATGGGGATTTTCAGTCACTATTTTCTTCACTTTTGTGATGTTAACTTCAGTTGCAGACGTTGACGGCCTACCAGAGCGAGGCAAATCTTCCATCACATCACGACCGCTTTTGAACGCTTTGAACCACTCATAAGCACGAGTTTTTGATTAAGTCGATTCACCGTAAGCCTTCTGTAACATTTTCAGTGACTCCGAACACGAAATTCCATTGGCGATGCAAAATTTAAGACAAATTCTTTGTTCGATATTTTTGTCCATTATGAAATTCGCAATACACAAATAATTATGATATTACTAAAACCAGCACTGCATTTAATATAAATAACAGATGCAACTCAAACTCCGCGCCAAAATGGAAAACAGTTGTGCCAATCTAACAACTACAAAAAAAAACAAATATTTGAATTTGGAACCATAAACAAATCATCCATTCCCGATACTTTTTTGACTGAATGTATTCTTCTTGTTGTTTGATACCAGAGAACCAGAAGGTGCTATGAACTTCAAAATTGATCCAGATAATGATTCGCGTGCAGATTAAACGATCACATCATAGAAACAATAACACTTTCTAACTGACCAAGTGTCAACTGTGATTGCTTTGATCGACACATCAACAACTTGCCCCTGTCACCCGCGCCGACCTTGTCGTACAGATGCGCCAGTGGCTACTAATCTGCACGACTGGCTTGGCATTCCGTTGTCACCCCTTTTTGTTGGGGTGGGAAATCATCAAATATCTTTCCCCGCTCTGGGCGGAGTGGGGGAGCGTCAGAATTTTGCTGACTACTACTACTGACTAAAACCCACCCATGTTCCTTTTATTGCCCTTTACGTTCCGGGGCTGTGGTATCTTTTTCGAACAACCCGCAACCCCGGCAGGTTGTCACCCCTTGATGCTTGGCACCCGGGGCGGACCGCCCCTGCCGCCCCCCCCTTACGCCGCTACTGCCCGGAACACCGGTGGGTTTTATTCAGTTAAATCCTGACACTCCTCGCCGCTCCATTCAGAGGAACGAGGAGCGAACATCGTCTTCCACCGAGCCTGAGAGCCTCCATTTCACCTCACGCTTGTTCATTCGCGATCTCCACTCGAGAACACGTCACTACCCTAAATGCTTCAACACTAGTCAATATTCGATACGGCGCCGGCGTATCGATGAGTCTGCGTTTCCATATACTTTTTCGCCCCAAACTGCTTGCCAACGTGATGTTTCATATTAAATAACTTTAAGAAGCGTTGCTGTTGTAAGCTTATGATTTTTGTGTTACAGATGCTCCCTTTTTTGAAGATGGAAATAAAACTGAATTAGTTTTTGGCAAGACTAACCAAGAGTGAGTATTTTAATTAGTCTTCTTACACAACGAAAAACTAATGCTGTTTTCTATTACATACGATAGAAGACACATAAAACTTAGCTATTTTGGTTGTGGCATGGCACAACGTAATAGTTGTTGTAGTAGTGGTTGTGGCATGCCATAAAAAAATACCCGGTTTTATGCCTCTTGGACTCGCCCTCCATGTGTTTCGTAAAAACTAGCGAGATATATGGCCAAATCTTCAGCCTGTGTGGACTCAGAGGGTTGATATTTTGACAGCTCCAAAGGCTCACATATTTGAATATATGGTTTTATTTTAAGTTCATACCTCC
This sequence comes from Ochropleura leucogaster, assembly GCA_958449745.1. Taxonomy (NCBI): domain Eukaryota; kingdom Metazoa; phylum Arthropoda; class Insecta; order Lepidoptera; family Noctuidae; genus Ochropleura; species Ochropleura leucogaster. The sequence goes on along the minus strand of OY288207.1, from coordinate 8,182,374 downwards.
ATGCCTTCCAGAAAAAAATAGCAGGACTATTTATATCTATTATTTACAGACAGCCAACAAAATGATCCTATAAGGGTTCGGATTTTCCATTTTAGGTAAATGGGTTTATATGTGAACCTTAGTTTTCTTGTACACAATGAGCTACGCATTAATCAGTTACCTTTTGAAATTCATAGATAGTTTTCAAAAGCTGATATAATTTTGAGAGGTAAATCTATCAGCAAAATGGTTTAAATTTCTGAATTCATACTTCAGGAAGCCATGTTTTCATAATTTCAGTGCAGTACAGTCTGTTACTGAGTAGTCTATTGTACTAGTTGTCTATTTATTAAGTCGAGTACCAGTAGCTACTTGCACTTAGAGCCATAGATATAATAGAAGTGTTTGATAAACATGCTGTTACGTAAGTATTTGCTTTAACAGTGGGTACATCATTCTAAAGAACTTACAAGTGTTTATTATCATAACTTGGAGATGTTTTTATTGCTATAGTTGATTATGATCCCATTGATAGCAATGTCTGCCTCTTTGGTTTAGTTGCAAGCTCGTCTGCTAAGCGTGAGGTATCGAGTTTGCTACCCGGGTCGGGCAAAGTGTTATTGAATTTTCTTATCAGGAATTTCTTAGTAGCAGCCATGGAGTCTGGATTTATATCTGGTTGCTGACAGTAGGCTTGTCTCTAAACACGGAAGTTACACATACTCGTAACTCGCGACATGTGGGTGTACTTAGGTACACCTCTGCCTAACGAGTTTGTTTGTTTGCTACGTCTTCACGCCTAAATGGCTAAACCGATTTTGATGAATTTTGATACAGATATAGTTGGGACTTTGGAGACGGACATAAGCTATTTTTTAAATAAGATTGATATAGAGAAATAGGGAAGAAAAGGGAAAACTTAGCATTGCTATTACAATAAATCAGGCGCGAGGGCGAGGGACAAAACTAAAGGTAGCAGATACCTGCAAATCAAGAAAGGGGAACCGTGTTACCCCGAATTTAACGCGAGTAAAGCTGCGGGCAAAAGCTAGTTAAACATTGAAAAAAAACACACACCTTTACACAATTATTGTGTCAAATATGCATGTTCAGCAAAGTGCTCTTAATATTTTATATTTTCTTACTGTTTTCAGAGTCGACATAGTATGTTCCGCCAACGGTTACCCCGCCCCTACATACAGAATTTTCAGAGAACTAAGAGACGATGTCATGTTCGAGTACGACAATAAACAAATAAAGCTGATTGAAGACGATACTAAGGCGGTGTTGACAGTAGTAGCTAACCAGACCACGTTTTGGCAAAGGTTCAAATGTCAGGCAAGCAACGAGCATGGGGATGCTGAGAAGTATATCACTATAGTGAAGATTGAGAAACCAAAGAAGCCTGATGAGGTAAGTTTCAATCTTTCAAAATGTTGCTTAAATAATGTGAATGCCACATAGATAATATAGATATTCTTTCCATGTAAAGTTTTAGTTCCCCCAGCTGAATCCAATTACTTAGATTAGAAGCTGACTATAACATTTTTTTTAAATTATTAAAATGTTGCCCCACACAAGGATTTTCTCTGGTATCGTGGGTGCGTTTAGAAACATGTAAACTCACACACACAAATCACCAAACCGGGAACAACTATCTGTAGGCTAAACAATTTTTTTTTCCGTGCGGGGATCGAACCCGCGACACGCAGCGCGGCAGCCGACCGTGTCGTCAAGTTGGGTAAAGACTTGGCAGATCATATATCTGCCTCCATGGTGCGACTGCCTATCTGAATTCAATAACATAGTTCGTACTGGGTAATACGATACCTTTTAGGACTGGTTGTTAGACTTTCGGGACACTGACTAACTGACAGTCAAAGACAATAAAAAGACTAGGCAGATGATGATGATAAAATAATGACAGAGAGTATAAAAAGACTATAAACGTTCAGAAGCAATTATTGCTCATAAACAAGTTTACCATTTCAACCCGAACGACTACAGTACGTCTACTTAAATGTGCCTACAATAACTTCTAGAGCAATCACTTACTCAAAGCTGGTTTAATGCTTCTCACACTAACTGTCAAGTATTTGACGGTTCGTGAAACTTTTATAATAAATAAATAAAATAAAAATGAAAGACAGACATAAGACTTATTAATGGTTAATTTGTTAATTTGATTAACATATTTTACAAAATTAAACAATTTTATTTTATTTTTTCTACTATCTCTAGTCGAAAACATATTAAATCGCGTCGCTTGCTTTTTGCTACGATCGGTTATTACATCGAGCGAAATGTCCGCCACAGTTAAGTGTCCGCAGTGTAACATTGTTATTGACGAACTGCTATGTTTCGTGCAAAATAAGTTGTCGACGAGTGATGACGATACCTTAATTCGCATATGTTCGTCGGCCTTTAGTAATGATGAAATCGAAAATTCAAAAGCGTTACTTTTTGAATCTGTTCCGACTAATAAAAGGAATATCAAACGGAAGCAAAAGGGCAAGGAACACCGTGACTTAGCCGATATAATTGGCCTGTTCAAGTCTACTGACCCTGATGTGATCCCGATTTTCGTCGCACGCTACCTTGAAAATCTACCCCCGATCACATTTGATCACTTGGATGTAACAAAATTACTAAAGGATCTCACCTTAATCAAGGATGAAGTGCGAGAACTTAAGTCAGTAAGTGTGACGGTAGATCAGTTGGAGAAACTCAAGATGGATCTTCACTATGATCTCAAGTTTGGATCGTTGATCGAGCATGCACAAAGTGAACAGTGTGTGAATTTAAAAAGAGGTGGCGGCATCGTTGACGACACTCTTGGTAACTCGTCATACAGAAGTCTGGAGTCTTCCAAAAATTCAGTGCAAAGTCCGAGAAACCAAGATAGCGTCGCTAAACCATCAGTTCATAGTGCCGATAAACAAAGTCCGATAATCCAAAGCGGTGGGTATGTTGAGAACGAGCGACCGTTATCTGTGAACAAAACCGGATCTAAGGCGCGAGCGCGCTCGCCATCACCAGCTGTTTGTACAACAGCTGTGGGTGCTACGTCACAGTCACAGAGAACACACTTAGATGGTGAACGAGTGCCACAATCCGGTTATGTTTTGCCAAGAAAGGAGAATGATGGTTGGATCGTTGCAACGCGTCGTAAAACTAAGCAAAAGTACCGATATGCTGGGAAAGCTGGAGTTGCGAAAGACACAGTTGGGTGTTTTAAAGCTGCTGATAAGAAAGTGCCGATGTTCATTACGAATGTGCACAAGGATTCACATACAGCTGACATTATTAAGCACATAGAAATAAAAACTCACGAACTTGTCAAGTTGGAAAAACTGTCTCTAAAAAAAGAGGTTGACTATGACGCGTACAAGTTTTTTATACCTGAGTCTAAAGTCTGTGTATTTTTGGATGAAAATATCTGGCCGCAAAATATAATATTCAGACGTTTTGTGCATTATAGTCAGAGACGAAAGGACGAGTACTCGATTAAGGCCGGCTCTGTTAACAATAACAATGACTGATAATTGTTTATTACGATTTGCCAGCTTTAATTGTAAGAGCCTTAAACGTTCTATTGAGGGCGTCCGTGAACTGTGTGTGACGTGCGACATAATAGCGCTTCAGGAGTGCTGGCTGCTGCCTGAGGAACTGCCGTTTCTGAACACCATCCATGATGACTTTAGCAGCACGGGGACATCGGCCGTTGATACGTCTGCTGGCATACTGCGTGGGCGACCCTATGGAGGGGTGGCTCTGCTATGGCGTAAAAGTGTTTTCAGTGAAGTGTCAGTCGTTCCGAGTGAAAACTCGAGAGTGTGTGCGATACGTATTAATACGCGTGAAAGGCCTTTCCTTGTGATGAGTGTGTACATGCCCACGGATGCAGTGAGTAACCTGCCTGAATTCTCGCACTGTTTAGGACTGGTAAGTGCAATCGTGGACGGCAGTGATGTGGAGGCGGTTTATTGTCTTGGTGACTTTAACGCGCATCCGCATGAGCTGTTTTTTAAGGACTTGTTAAATTACTGTTCGGATAATAATTTTACATGCGTTGATGTGGATAGGCTCGGATTGATGTCGAACACGTTTACGTATGTCAGTGACTGTAACGGGGCTAGGCGATGGCTTGATCACTGTGTCTGCACAGAATCGTCTCTGAAAACTGTTCGGAGTGTTAGCGTTAAGCATGATGTTATGTGGTCGGATCACTACCCATTGTTGATCGAATGTGATCTCAATATAATTAGGCCGAAAGTTAAGCAGAGTGTTGCTAACGTTAACTCAGTGGTGTGGGGTGAAAAAAGCTTAGATGCTATTCACACATATAGGCAAGAATGCCATCGGCGATTGCGTAATATTGACTTCCCTAGCGTATTGTCGAATTGTTGTGATCGCATGTGTAGTGATTCGGGTCACAATCTAATAATAGATTGTTTGTATCGTGATGTGGTATCCGCTTTAAGGGAGGCCGCCACTGTTAGCAGGGAGAAACGAGCTGTTGGTAGGAAGCCGAAGCGCGTGGTGGGTTGGAATAGGCACGTAAGTGGGGCTCACGCGTACGCCAGGCTCAAATTTACTGAGTGGGTTAAATGTGGCAAACCTATGTCTGGTGTGCTTTATAATGAAATGTGTGACACTCGTAAGATCTTTAAATCCAAGTTACGGTGGTGCCAGAATCACCAAGAGCAAATACAGATGGACGTTTTAGCCGAGTTGCACACTAAAAAAGACTTTCGGAACTTCTGGAAAGCTACAAAAAAGCAAAACCTTAAACCAGGTTTGCCTTTGAGCGTCGATGGCGTATCTGCGGAAAGGGATATTGCTAATATTTTTAAGTCCCAGTTTTGTGTTGAGCCAAGCATTATTCCATCCCCTGGGGTGGTCGATGCTGAGTTTCAGTGTACTGTCCTGGAACCAAGAGTTAAGTTCTCAGCTGCGGGTATAGCTAAAACCATAGGGTGTATGACCCGGGGTAAGTCGCCAGGACATGACGGACTCAGCATTGAGCACCTACAGCATGCAGGTCCCCACCTGCCACGTGTTTTGGCTATGCTGTTCACGTTCTGCCTTCGCCATTCGTACTTGCCAGACGAGCTGATGAGGACAGTCGTAGTACCAATTGTCAAAAACAAAACAGGTGATTTATCTGATAAAAACAATTACAGGCCGATATCATTGGCGACAGTCATCGCGAAAGTATTTGACAGCATGCTTAATGCTCAGCTAAATAGGACAATAACTTTGCACGATAACCAGTTTGGGTTTAGGCCTAAACTGTCCACAGATAGTGCTATAGTGAGCTTAAAGCATGCTGTCAGATATTACACAGATCGGAGTACACCTGTTTACGCCTGCTTCCTCGATCTGTCTAGGGCGTTTGACCTGGTTTCCTACGAAGTGTTGTGGAAAAAGTTGCTCGATAGGCAAGTTGCCCCAGAAGTCATTAAAATTTTCCAGCACTGGTACGGGAGCCAGGTCAATACCGTTAAGTGGTCGGGAGCTCTGTCGGACTCGTACAGGTTGGAGTGCGGGGTGAGGCAGGGAGGATTGAGCTCACCTACGCTCTTCAATCTGTATATCGATGAACTTGTTGCCGAGCTTAGCAGTCGCCATGTTGGATGCTATGTTGATGATGTATGCTTTAACAATATCAGCTATGCTGATGATATGGTGCTGCTGAGCGCGTCAGTTGGGGGACTCAGAGAGCTAGTAAGCATCTGCGAAACATACGCTCATACACATGGCCTTAAATATAATGTGAGAAAGAGTGAGCTTATGGTTTTTAGTGCGGGTTCTAAGTGTCCGGCGGAGGTTCCACCAGTGAGGCTATGTGGGGTGCCTTTGGAGCGGGTACATACGTTTAAGTATCTGGGCCATATTGTGACGTCCGACCTGAAAGACGACGCTGATATTGAGCGAGAGAGGAGGGCGCTGTCGGTGAGGGCTAATATGATAGCCCGCAGGTTTGCTCGTTGCTCCAAGACAGTGAAGATAACCTTGTTTCGAGCCTACTGCACATCTTTTTATACGGGTAGTTTGTGGGTGTCATATTTGCAGAAATCCTACAGCGCTCTCCGCGTTCAATATAATAATGCGTTGAGGGCACTGCTGCGGTTGCCACGCTTCTGCAGCGCTTCAGGTATGTTCGCGAGCGTCCGCATTGACTGTTTCTATGCCAGCATGCGCAAGAGAGCGACCTCGATTGCAAGTAGACTGCGGGATAGCGGTAACAGTCTTCTCAACGTTGTCGCAAACAGGTTGGACGGGCCTTTTATGCAGCATTGGAAGGCATTACATGCGCCCATATATAGGGCTTGGGGCAGGTAAAATTATAAAATTATATTTTTATTGTTTTCAAAATTTAACCACTCATTATTACTATTCTAAGAAATTTAATTTAATTTAATTTATTTAATTATATTGAATCCATTTTAGTACTATTGAATCTGTTGTTTAATGATATTGAATCTATTTTAATGATATTGCATCTGTTTTTATGATAAATCTGTTTCTTAATGATAGGGAATCTGTTTTAATGTGTCTGTGTACGTCTAACAATATTATATTAATTTTCTATGGGTCTATGCCACCCGAAATAAAGTTTATTCATTCATTCATTCATTAAAAGTCTTGTGTGAGACAAAAAGAATAACAGTACGAGCAACACTGACTGTACAGTAAATAAAAAAAAAAAACATTTATTTCGGAATACGGAGATCCATATTTTGTTGATATTACACATGGCTTATACTCTAGCGTTAGTAGCAGTGATTGTATATGTTGAGTATACACTGGAGCTAATTAAAGTCAAATTACATTTGAAAATGTTTAATGAATTATATATCGTGCGTACAGTGAGAAGGTTGATGGTAGAATAAGAATAACATTAGTAAATTAGGCGAACAATTATATAATTATGAAACGCCTGGCAGAATTCAAATAGCACGATGAACGATTTCTTAATTGATTTGTGGTAAATATATTTCTATGAGGCGTGTAGCTGCGCCGCAACAGTGATATAAAAATTAAATAATATAACAAAGGGTGACAAGGCACGAACAATGTGTCCTACTTAATCAACCTCCGAACAAATTGCCCAATATTTGGAATGTAGCTCTACACCACAGCTCTCAGAATACCTGTAACTACGACTATCTGCACAGTACTTGTACTGATTTATTAGTAACAATTGCTTAAGTCAGTCTAAATCAATGTTTACCACTTCGGAGCGGTATTTAACATATGCAAAAAGATCCGGTAGCCGTGCGTATGAAAAGACACTTAGCAAATAGTTTTGATTTAAAGTTGCTGTAATAGTTTTCTCAGGCGTCTGTATTTGGCATTCTCATTTTACTCTTCAAGAAAACATAATATGCACTGAGAAATAATTCATTATTTTTATTTTACTCTAACAAAAGGTATTGATTTTTAATTTTCAGGTTTCCGCGTACAACACCACTTCTGATTCAGTATTTTTGAACGTAACTTGGTATGAGGATATACAATTTCCAATTGACGGTAAGCGTACAGATGTTTGTATTTAGTTATATTTACAGTAAAATACACCACATCAAAAAAAGTCTAAGAAACACATACTATTTCAAATTATTGTTCAATCATTTTATTATTTCTTAACATGTAGGTTATACCTTTGTCAACTTTTTTGATCTAGAGGACATACTGGCTGATTGTAAAAAAAATCGAGTGTCATTTGTTTTTTTTTACAATCATTTTGAATGTGAAGTCATCGATCCTGCCGGGGTTTGCGGGTTGTTCGAAAGAGATACCGCGGCCCCTTAACGTAAGGGGCAATAGAAGGAACATGGGTGGGTTTTAGTCAGTACAAGTCTGACACTCCCTCCGTTCCCAGAGCGGGGGAAGTTATTTGGTGATTTCCCAACCCAAAAAAAGTTATATATATGATTGCAGCAGTAAAAAATTGTTCTTACAGCGAAGTGTTTTATTATGCTTGTACCTAAAACATTTTTTTTTTAGTATTTGAAGTTCAATTTGTAAAAGAGCAAAGTAATGGCAATAAGCTTGCTTTGCCCACTTTGAATACGTGGAGAAAGAGCAAGCAAACTGACATACAGTTTGCTGACCTGCAGATCGCAAGTATTGCTCCAGAAGTAAATGGTAAGAGAATTCATTATTTTTCAAAAGAAGGATATCGCGGAGTGACCATCTGATCTGGTCTTGATATAGTGGGCCTTACGCTTTTATATAAAAAATACCGACTTTAAAAAAGGAGAGAGTTCTTAATTACTTTTTTTTGTTTGTTTTTGACACCATTTAATTTTTTTTTTTATCGAATGGGTATACTCGCGGAGGGTTCCCAAAAAAATTTTATCTACTATATATTGCTTGCGTAATTTACAATAGTTATCTTCTATAATGCATATTTTTTCTTCAAATGTAGGTATATGGACTTTGTAGTATATGTATGTATACGGATCTTTTAGTAGCAATGAACGAATACTTGATAGGAATTTGTGTGAGATACTATCATACCACAACTAAAAAGGCTGAAATAAAAAAACTTTATCGCTAAAAAAGAATCAACTTCCAAAAAAAAATCACAAAAAAAACACAGTAAAAGAACTGTGAATCAATCAATCAGAAGTCACCGACCTATATTAGCTTAACTTGTAACTAACTACCTAACTGTGTAAACATCTGAGAACTTTGTTATTTTTTCCTATTTTCAATTGAGCTAAAACTTTGCATGTTTTTTTGTTTTTCGATGACAGTGTCTGGTTAGTTAAGTGACGTCATTCTAAATCAATATGGTGGATTCCCAAAGATGGCAGACTAATCTATACTATACTATATTAATATTATAAAGCTGAAGAGTTTGTTTGTTTGTTTGAACGCGCGCTAATCTCAGGGACTACTGGTTGGAATTGGAAAATTCTTTTAGTGTTGGATAGTCCATTTTTTCAGAAAGGCTATATAACATCGCGCTACGACCAACAGGTGCTGAGCAGCGTGGGTGAAACCGCGGGGAACAGCTAATTATTTATAATTATGCATTCTCATGAAATATCAAATGATAGGCTTTGCTGGTAAAAGTAGGTACCTACATGAAAGTGTGCTTTAGTTTATGTATAACTTACTAGCTATTCAATCGCGTAGACCGGGATAATAGTGTATATTTTAAGAATATGTGTTAATTTAGATTATTAGCTATTCTACATAATATGATATGAACCTGTTGAATGTCGCAAAAAAGCAAAACGTTCCAAAAATCAAATAAAGTAAAGTCCGATGAAGTTCCCCGTAGCTAGTTAAGATACTCGTGGCATTTTGGCTTATGCTCCCCGTGTAAACTTAACGACATTCAACGGGGTAAATCCATATCCGTCTAGCCATTTGAACGTGAAGAAGTACCACAAATATACCCTTTGCCGTTTGCCCTTATAATATCAGCGAGATAATAATTGTTTTCTTTTTTTGCAGGCGTTATATTTGAATTAGAAAAATTAGAACCAGAAACATCATACTGGGTCAGGGTCCGAGTAACAAACGAAGTTGGAGAGTCTCTGTGGTCAGATCCCGTCCTGGCTTCCACATTAGCTGAAGACGAGGAAGCCACCACCACGGAAGCGCCAGAGGCCGAATCAGAAGTCTCTGATGCTGAGCAATCTATGACGGATGCCACATTTTATGGCATTTTCTTTGCCGGTGGCATTTTTGTAGTGTCTTTCGTTTGCATGTTTATTATGAGAATGGTTAAGTAGATCGTGTTTGTTTTAAGTAAAGTGAATTGATTGTATTTAGTATACTGCTATTTATTTATTTGGTAACTTGACTTTTCAGAAAATTATGTTTTATGGCCAGTTCGTGTAAATACTTTGTTTTCTAAGTAATTTAATGTTATAATTTTATATTATTGTTGTATTTTATATTATGTTTTTATCATTTTATATTTTAACATTCAGTGTTTCACGAAAACATCTTTCATGGCAAATAAATAGTAAAACTTACGAAGACGTCTTACTTTTGAGAAATAAAATTCACATGACCATCGCCCTCCATCATCAATGTGCCAACGGTTTATGGAAATTACGCTTTCTGAATTTGTTAGAAACTTTTCCTTTTGCCATATTACGACAACTTGAACCGGAATTTCACCTAGGCCTTCTATTACATATTTCCTCAGTTTCTTGTGGGTCATTATTGATCTTTCATCATCCTTTGCCTAGCCTTTTCCCAACTATTCTGGGTTCGGCTTCCAGTTTAACCAAATGCAACTAAATATTAGTTTTTACATGGAGCCACTGCCTATCTGACCTAAACAATCCAGTTGGTACTAGGTAATGCGATACCCCTTGGTAAGACTGGTCGTCTCCCTCTATCCATCGACTAGAAATCATCCGGTTAAAAATAAATGCTGCTACATGAGTGAAGCCAGAGCAGGGTGCTAGTTGGTAAATTAATAAACTATTGAAATGTTTATAAACCATTTTTATTAGAGGCAGAAACACCAGTGTAATTAACATAACAATTAGTGTATATGAAACTCATTAGCCGACAATATTATGTATGTACACAATAGACATTACCAGAGACGTGTACATGTATTATAAACGGCAATAAACATTTTATAAAACAATGATTTTCGTTCAACTACTTATATATTTTTATGTAAACACTACGATTGTTCAATTTTCACGACAGTGAAATGCAGCACGTTTTGTATGTGGGTTATCAAAGCCCTTAATTTTTAATGATACCAAGCTTCTTAAGCTAACTTTGCAAGTAATATTTAAAGGTACATTATTCTTAACGTGTTAAGAGCAATGAAAATGTCAAGAACGATCGGCAATCATGACATTCTCGTAGAATCAATCTCACAGATTGATCATTAAACATTCATTTTTAGCTCATATTAAAAGGTAAACCTATCTATGTTTTACCTAAAGAAGCGATACAAAGGGAAATAAATATACAATAGAGAATAATCAGTCTTCCTGCGAGAACATGGTAGAACTGTGACTTATGCAATTAAAATTGACCGATTTTTGGTTTAAGCTAGGTATTGGTAAGTTGGAATGTAAAATTATAAAGGAATGTCAACAAATTTCGAATTAAATAGTACCTGCATAAATATTGTCATAGTTTATAATGTTAAGGATTCGATTTCTTCAACATTTAAAATTAAACTTACTCTAACAACGACGATAACTTAAAGTTTACTTAACAGTAGTTTTCTACTCGTACAGTCACGTGCAATAACATGAAAACATTTTCCAACATTTCAAAGAGATTTCCTACTACTGTATTGATTAGCGTTTTACGGTTTTGCAAACATAGTGTTTTGGAACGATTTTTTTAAATTTCTCCTGGTTCATTTTCAAACATTTGAACTCACACACACAGAGACCCGGAACAACTATCTGTAGGTCATACAAATATTTGTTTCGTGTGGGGATCGAACCCGAGACACGTTGTTGTTCATGACTGTACATAGTGCATGTATCAGTTCCAGCTACACATACCTATGAGTGTAATTTTGGAGTTAATTCATAACACTACAGCCTACCAAACTTTTTCTTCATTTAATCTTGATTTACAGGTTCTGCAATGGTGCAATTTGCTTTCGTTGGCTCACACAACCCAATAGTGAAATAAATATTTGCATCTGTGGTTTTTTCTTAAAATTAACGGGTAGGCGTTTGAATTTATAAGGATTGAAGATCTCCTTTTACTTCCTAAGCCAATAGAAATCAATTGAAAACGGGCTCAGAAATGATTAGGATTTAATATCAGTTTATCCCGATGTAAAAAAATCCTTAACTCCAAAAGTACACTTTAAACCCTTTTACATAATTTATTATATGCGGTAACTTAAAACTACGTTACTTTATGCAGAGCTAAATAATTAGTATAAGTATATACGTATTTACAAGTGAAAACCAAACTGCGGAAATGAGTGATCTTGCTGCATTTGGTTTAAAAATTTAATTCAAAAGTGTTGTATTAACATTTATAAATATTGAATTGTCTGTAATCCAAAGTTTAATTTTATAATAGACAATTTAAGTAATAAAGTAAATTTAAGGTTCTGTCTTCATTAGAAATCGTTTAACGTTTCCTTACAGACCTGTTGTCTTTGACTTTGCTTTACATTCTGACTTTGAATTACATTCTGATTTTGAATTACATTCTGACTTTGGATTACATTCTGACTTTGAATTTATCGAATGTATTTTAAAGTAGCAAGTAAATTCATTGCATTGTTAAGATTTTTTTTTGTATTAACACGTACTCAAGCAAATCACTGCAATATAATATACATGAAATTCACAAGCATTTTTACTTGCAAATGAAAATAAGCAAAAACCCTTTCTACTTGTCACCATCCATGTAAATTTATTCAAATTTTAAATACATGTTATTTTAAAAGTATAACCTCAGGCTGTTTAAATATTCAGTAGGAGAATTGAACACTTAATTATTTAAAACTTCAATAATAGACAATTATTTTGTTTAAATTAAATATTATCTATCTACATTTTCTTTGGAATGTCATGGGGATATAATGCTACCTAAAATTAACACTAAAACAATTACGATTTGGCTTAAATATTTGGCATGGAGTGTACAATATTCTGATTGCGGACATTTTGGAATCCATTTTACAATTATCTCAAGTCAAACGATATCCAATTAGTATATTTTATTAACGCATAGTGTAATATCTCTTATCTGATAAAAGTAACATTAACACTGAACCATACGCACTTAACTTTAAAACTCAATATCGTCTGTATCGTTAAGTGTCATCCGTAATTAAACACATTACAAACCTCTTTATACATATACTCCAAAATGAAAATATCCCCACGTCAAACAAAAGCTGTTTATTTATTAATAAAGAATATACAAGATGGCGGCTATGACAGGCATCAGGGTGGCGGACAGCCTGATTGCGTCGTCAGTTGTTTTTGCGTCGGCAATCTCCATCCATTCGGAGTTGCCCGCTGCATTGCGCGTACGCACACGGACGTGGTAGATCGTACCGTTTGTAAGAGGTCCTAATGTGAAGAGGGTGTCTGAAAATGATAAAAAGTAGTTGTTATTAAAACCTTATTTTAACATAGTATCTCACAGGTAATCCCCGAAATACAACACTGTTTTACTATTGAAATTTTCCTGGCGGGAAACCCATTAAAACCTGGAAACCGAACCTTTTCTAATTTAAATACAAGATTACTAAGATATAAAATCTTACTGTTCGCTTCTTCGATGTCAACACGGAATTCAGGTGCTCCATCCCAGTCTGCTGGGTAACCCGCTTGAGCAGGAGCCAGTTGGAAAATATATCCTGAAATGTGAAAGAGCCTCGTTAATTTCTACGATATATATTATTTCTTCAGTTATGACCGGCTAGAATATCTCAAATAAAATACTATGAAAAGAAAATAAATATACATTGAATAATGTTGCATTATGTATTTTAAGCTCTGTAAATAATAGCAGCCGCTCGGGTCGTCTTTAGGTTAAGCCGCGCTTGTCTAGGTTGGTCTGTTGATGGGTGACCACCAGTTTCATACCGAGTTTCTCGGTAAACACGTTAATCCGTTGATCCCGGCTGTCATTTTAAGATCTTTGACAGTCGTTCCAGGGGGTATTACCCAGTACTAACTGGGTTCTGGAGGTCAGAAAGGCAGTCGCTCTACGTAAAACACTGATATTCAGCTGCATCACACTAGTTCGGTAAGACTGGAAACCGACCCCAACATAGTTGGGAAAAGGTTAGGCAGATGTAAATATGTATTTAAGGCGTAGTTCACAAATGAAACTGAACACGATCAACGAATCTAAACTACGTTGTACAGCTGTCACAGTTGTCATAGTTATGGAATGTTGACACTGACAGTCGTGAACGAGTTTGTTTGCAGCTGAACGTGTTCAGAATCATCCGTGAAATTGGTGTTTATTAATTAAAATACTGTTTACCAATAACTGTCAAATTCTTGGGATCAGGCGAGACCTCATCACCAGTAGCGAAGATGCATGATGTACAGGTAACGTTGAAAGTCAGATTAGTAGTGTTGGCCACAACCAGGTTAACCTGTAACACATATTCAAATGGGTATTTATAATAATAATATAATAATAATTTATTTATTTTCGGATACCAGAGATCCATAGTGTTAGTAGCACGCCTTATATCTAGTGTTAGTACATACATAAATAAAACAATTGGAGTATGAGTCACTTTGTACAGAAGATGAAAGCCAGTGAGTCAAGCAGTCATCCTCTCCACAAAGTGCCTCAAAAAAGGGGAGAAAAGACTCTCAGTTACTGTTTTTAGAATGCTGTTGTTACTGGCCCGGGATCTAGCTGCCACAGACGCTATCTTCTTCCGTACGACTGCGTGAAAGCCGTCAGTACGGTTCTGTGCAAACATCTCTGACGCACTACAGAACCGGGGCAATCTCAAGAGCATTCTAAAAACATTGTTGTACTGGACGCGCAGGACATCTAGCGACCTTTTGGTGTAGTTGATCCACAGACCACCCGTATACAGACCTTGACAATATGCTTTAAAAAGTGTTATTTTGACCTGGTCCGTACAGCGGGCGAATCTACGAGCCAGCATATTACCGCGGACCGCTAAAGCCCTGCGCTCTCTCTCAATATCCACATTGTCTTTCAGATCGTCGGTAAGCATATGTCCCAGATACTTGAATTGTTTAACTCTTTTGATGCTCAAGTCATTTAGGGTAAAGTTAGGTGAATAATCTGTACACTTACCGGCGACCCCAAAGATCATGTACTCACATTTCTTCACGTTATAAACGAGTCCATGCCTAGCCGCGTAGTCCTCGCAAACTTTCAACATCTCTCCAATCGATCCTGCAGTCGGGCCCAGCAGCACCATGTCGTCCGCATAGCTGATGCTGTTAATATTAACACCACCCACTCGACAGCCAACACGCATACTGCTCAGCTCGACTAAGAGGTCATTCACATATAGGTTGAAGAGCCTAGGAGAGGTCAACCCTCCCTGCCTCACCCCGCACTCCAACCCATAAGCGTCAGAGAGAATGTTGGACCACTTCACGTGATTACTTTGGTTAGCATACCAAAATTGCAGAACTTTAAGAACTTCCGCCGGTACATTCCTGTCCCCTAGCTTCCTCCAGAGCACATCATATGACACAAGGTCAAAAGCTCTGGAAAAATCCAGGAAACAGGCATACACCGGCGTTTTACGATCTGTATAATATTGGACAGTATTCTTGAGACTTAGGATTGCACTTTCAGTGGACAACCCACGTTGAAACCCAAACTGAGAATCGTGCAAGTTCAAATGTTTCTCCAAGCACGAATCAAGCATACTGTCCAAAATTTTAGCAATGGTGGTTGCGAGAGAGATTGGCCGGTAGTTTCCCCTGTCCGAGATATCCCCTGTCCCGTTTTTGACAATCGGTACCACAATCGTTTTCATTAGTTCTGCTGGTAGGTACGAGTGACTAATGCACATTGAATAGAACAGAGACAGGACCCTCGGCAGGTGAATACCAGCATACTTAAAATGCTCGATGCTGAGTCCATCGTGTCCGGGTGATTTACCTCTACTCATGTTTTTAACTACAGCCCCAACTAATTTATGACATTAAAAAAAAATGTTAGTCAAGCTTGGCCGTAATTTAAAAGTTTATGTTAAGTATCATTCATTCCCGTCGTTGCCCCTTAACGTCTGGAAACAATGAGTACAAAATGTCTTTTGGATTTTTAATAACATCAACAAAAGTAGAAGAAGCAAACAGTCAAACTGAAATAAAATTGATACAAATCTGTCTAAATTTCTTCTGGAATTTGAAACAGCTCAATTAATACAAAAAAAAACTGTCTGCAAATGCCAAGACATAAATATTCCCGAAAGAAACACAGAAATCCACATTCACATTCGAAAACAAATTATACTTACGAAATCCGGGGGTTCAGGCTTGGAGCCAGGGTTGACGTGGAAGATAATGGACTCTGAACCCTTGATATTGTTGGCAGAGCACCGGTATTCGCCGTAAGTGCTTTCGTCCCTAATCCTGAGGATAAGCACAGAGTTGGTCCCATCTTCCGAGGTGATGACCTGTAGGAAGAAATTTGTAAATGTAACGAGTGTGATCTAGGCACCTTTTCATCCATACACGCATTGTCGGGCAATAATATGACCCATACCAATAAAGATTTTGGTTTAATTTCTCTTCTATTCCATTCTTCACAGTAGTTTTCGCAATATATTGGGTGTCGTTTGAGTGAGTGAGTTGTACCGAAAGTAACATTGCAAGGGTTGAAATAACAAGTTCACGACTGGCCAGTTACCACACCGCAAACTTTACACAGTTTAAAAACTATATCAATCTTCGCATTGATCTTGTATCAGTTTAGAAATTCATCTCACATAATGCTTTTTAATCTTATAAAACAAGAGGGATAAAAAAATGAGTATGAGATAAGTAAATGATGCCTCAGTGGGTATGAAACTGTTACTGTAAGCCAGCAATGGTTCCTCCACATGACTTCAAGTACTTCGACCCAGGGTTATTGTAGTCTACTGGCCAATCATTTATAAAAAAGTTAAACAAAACTGCTATACTGACCATATAAAATAGACCTTAATAGTAACAAAATAAAGTATGCCCACCGTGTCTGTATCAGTAATTGCTTCGTCATCGAAGCCGTTTACCCTTCTGAACCATCTGTAGGTAGGTGGTGGGTTTGCGATGGCACTGCAAGTCACGTTTTTACTGGAAACAATAAAAAATGAGGTAGAGAATACAACGGTACTATGTGTTGGTTCATTGGTAACGGCTAGAGTAAGAGAGCTCGAGGCTCGTATTTCACCACTGGTCTCGAAATGGTGAAGGAAAATTTTGACGCCACAATTGGCGCAGTGGCTGAGCGATCGACTGCTGCACTGCGTGTCGCTGGTTCGATTCCCGTACGAAATAAATATTCGTATTAGCTACAGGTAGTTGATCCGGGTCTAGCTGTTTATGTATGTGAGTTTAAATGTTTGTAAACGCACCCATGTTACAGGAGAAATCAATTTATTAGAACGTTTTACAGGTGACTGAATTCAAAGGCTAAGGTTAGGTATTCTCAATTAAACATTGGCCCACACACACATATACCAGACCCGAAACAACTACCTGTGCGTCATAAATTATTTTGTTCCGAGCGGGGGGATCGAATCCGCAGTCAATTGCTCAGCCACTGCGCCAACGAACGGTGCCGTCACCACTTTAAAGTTCAGGTGTAAAATAAAATTTAAAAAAAATAAGTGTTAAGTACTTACGTGTCGTTCAAAATAGCGTACACTTCTTCAGTCTTGTATTTTTGGTTTGTATAAATCATTTGTGTGTCGCTGTTGTACAAAATTGGTTTATCTGAAACAACATAAAGTCATTTTGTCACTCACACCTGTAATCCTCATTTCGTCAGTAATGTCCCATGTTATAGGTGGCAAGTCCATTGCCATCAGGTATGAGTCTGGACTCCGTTGCTGCTACTTAGAAATTCTTGAAAAACCAAATAACACTACCCGAATTGGAAATTAAACCTAGGGCCTCTCACTTGACCAAGGAAGTAAGCCATTAAGAAAGTAAATATATAATTTAAAAAAGGGGCAAGGCAACTTAACAAAGAATAAGAAAGTTAATCCTGCTGTGTTCTCGGTTTGTTTTAGATGTTCCTGTACTTGTTAAGTCTTAAGTAAGTTATGTACAGTCAGCAAAGAAGATAAGTAACCAGACTCGATAGCAGCGACTCACATTTTTTTAAAATCCGTTATTTTTAGGGTTTCGTACCTTCAAAAGAAAAACCGGAACCCTTATTGAATCACTTTTTTGTCGGTCTGTCTGTCTGCTGTGTCTCTGTCAAGATCGTTTATCTCAGAAATGCGAGAAGATATTGAATTGAAATTTAAACCATTTACTCAACTTTTTGGTCCCTTTGTGCTGTGAAAAACCAACCCTCTTAGTCTATGCAGTCAAAAAATATGGCTGTTTATGTCGCAAGTTACTTCGGAAACCTCGGTCGGTCGAACTCGCTTTTGGCCGGCTTTCATTTTCAAATACAGCTTATTTGACAAAACACAAACAGTCATATCTTTTGACTGCGTAAATGTGTATTTAAAACAGCCATTGGTTTGTACGTAAAAAACGAACTACATATATCTGACGACCCTGGTTACTTAACTCCTTTGCTGAGTGTACTATGTTGCAGTGTCTAGAACTTACGTTGTACAGAAAGGTGGACGGTCTTCTCAGTGTAGTGCGACAGTGCCTTTTGTCTCACTTTGCACACATAAAGGCCAACGTCGGCGTGATTCAGTTTCTTAATCTCTAGAGTGTTGTCTTGCTTGATTGTGTACTTCTTGGGCTCGTCCTTGTCTGGAATGAAAAAGTTAATGGATTAACAAAACAAAAATATTACACAACTAGTGTGATAATGTACTTTTTGCCTAGCCCGTTTAACTTACTTGGTACTTTTTACTGTAAACTAGTTGTGTCCAGCGGTTTTACCCGCTGCTTACGACCCTTATCACATATAGGGATATAAAAAAAATCATAACGATTGATTCTGAGACTTACCAAATATACATTATACAAAGTTATTAAAAATATTCAAGCCGTTTCGGAAAAGGCAACTAAAACTGTGACACGAAAATTGTATTTATCAGCCTAGCTGTACAGTGGTTTTACCAGCTACTTAGGTTCCCTTCTGACAAGGGCAACCCTTAATAATTAGAGCTATGAATAATACATTACGACTGATTAATGGTCCCACCGAATGAACATTTAAAGAATCATTAAAATCGGTCAAGCCGTTTCGGAGGCGTATGGCAACTAAAACTGGGAGACGAGAATTTTATGAATATGATGATTAGCGACTTGCCAGCTTCGCATGGGTGTAATGCAGTATGTATTAAACATATAAACCTTTCTCTTTAATCACTCTGTTCTAATGTAATGTTAAAACTATCATTCAGCATTCAAATCCGTTGAGTACTGAAAAGATATAAGCGATCAGGCAGCAGAATTGACATTATTTAATATTAGGTTAAATGTAATAAAAAATATGTTAAGATGAAAATAATGAAGTTGTTTTTAATACATGGATATCTTTGTGATAGTTTTTCGTTTTAAATTACCTAATATTTTGGAAATTTAAATTACCGAAATAGGCCCTATTAGGTGAAGGTACCATCTACATAATACATGTATATGGAATGCTAATGTTAGATCCTATTAAATATAGGATCAAAGTTTGTAAGGCTAAATTCCTTATAAAGGGATGTTTGTCCAAAAGTCCTTTCTTGGCGCTAACCTTCGCAATAAAATAAACAATCGGTTTGTTGTTCAGGTTTAAGTCGTGTCTAACATTAAATAAATGACCAAACTCAAGAGTTTTTTTGGGTAAATGTTTTCAAGTTAGCTCACCTCTAATCTGCTGCTTATCCTTGTACCACACGACGACTGGAGGAGGGTATCCATTGGCTTCGCATGTCAACTTGACAGACTTTCCCTCTTCTCCCTCCAAGGTGACATTCCTGTCCTTGATATTGACTTTCTCTGGAAATTAAATAAAAAACAAGTTGTAATGAAGAATCTTACAACTCCCAATGGAGCCGCTTGGTAGAAAACGGCCCTCTCCCTCTAATATAGTGAAGGTTTACGTCTCAGCTATAAAAATATTGGGAGGTGTAAAAAGATCGTCTATTATGTTGATTGTGGAACTCGTATATAAAGATTGAGGAGATTGAGAGAAATCATTTTGGTTCCAAAGCAGAGTTTCAGAAGTAGGATTCTTATTTTGAACCGACTGAATCTGACTGTTTTGTTTCTTGGCATAAATGTTTAAAAATCTTACTATATAGAATACCATAAATGCCAATGTTTATGAGAATGGATGTATGGATGTTTTTTACTCTTTTACGTCAAAACGGCTAAACAGATCTTGATGAAATTTAGCACACAGGTAGATTATGGTCTGGAATAACACACACTTTTTTTTCGATATCACATATATTGGGTTAATCCATTAATGACTAGACCAGACCATTTCCCATTCCCGCGGTTAAAAGGTTGTTCCATCTCTGTTACGGCAGGTCTGTAGACGGTGAGCAATGGGTCCGTTTGTCGGGTGACGAGAGGCAAGCCAGAGGCCGTGCCCGACGGGGCTTTCGTGTTTCACGCGCACTTTTAAGAGATATCAGCAAAGCAGAACGGCGGGGTTGTTCGAAGGAAATACCCGGAACACAAAGTGCAAAAGAAGGAATATGGGTGGGTTTTAGTCTTTTAGAAGTTACTTGATGATTACCATATATCATGAATAACTAATACCATATAATGAGTGCAATGCAAGACATTTAAGTTATTACTACAATATTACACGACATGTTGAGTTGTTGACGACATAATAACTCCGAGTGTCGCTGAAAACGAGATGAGAGCGATTGCCGTTGTGCTAAAGGGGTTTTAATTATTTGGCAAGCCTTAGTTCTGCCGTTTTGTTTTATTTCAATCTAGTCTAATTCTATCTAAAACATATTAACGATCCAAGAGATTAAAATATTAACCCTCTGCCGCTGAGGTTACGTCTGACAGACAACGCAACATAAAATTTTGGTTGCTGTTCCGCCATTTTTACGAGAATCGTCTTGCGCCGCTTAGTACCTTCCTGCGCCCGCGAGCCCCTCCCGGCAGTGCAGCGACGTTAGCCGCAACGTACGTACGTGACGAGTATTATAGCTGTGGTGTCCGTGATACGTAAGGTCAGTAATAAGTGATGTGTCGTGTAGACGTATTGTCAGTAAAATGATTATATCCCAATACTGTATTATGGACGTCACGTCAGTATTTTCATAGGGTATTTTATACTACACGACAGCAAATACGAAATTCATTGTTTATTTTGAAATATAATACAGATGCATTATTATTTTTAGACGAATTGTAACCAACAACAACAAACTGACCGACCGTCTAGGAAGAGAAAGGGTACCAAGGATATTCAGCAATGGTTGGAGGAAGAAGACGATAGCTGATAACTGGTTTAGCTCTATCTATAACCTTGACTGAAATTTTACTGCAAAAGAATGACATATTTAGGAACACTAAAAAAAAAAAAACAAATGCGACGTTCCACCTGAGTTCAAACCAAGCAATAATAGAACTGTTGGAAGTTTTTTATATGGATTCACTAAAGATTTGACTTTAGTTACTTATTTCCCAAAAAACCAAAGGTAGTGATCCTCTCTTCTTGCCACCACTATGCCAGTACCGTTGAAGCAACTAGCTGATTTTTTTATGCACCTTGCAAGGGAATTGGCACTGCCAGCTCTAAAACAGCGAGTTTATAATGAAAAACTTCCAAGAGAATTGCGTATGACTCTTCGGCGCGTTTTAGGACAAGATTTGCCACCTCAACCACGAAACAGAACTGGCGCATCATCAACAAGAAAGTTGTGTCGTATCTGTCCAAGTAAATTGAAGCGGAAAACGAGATTTATTTATTGCATTTGTGCAAAACCGATCTGTTTGCGCTGATTGTAAGACTGAACTTTGAGACTGTATTGTAACAAAAGTACTCTAAGGATTTCTGTTTTTTATTTTTTATGAATTGTTTTAAGCCAGAAGAAGGCAAAACTAAGATTTTTTTGTTATTTTTTTAAATATTTTTCTGTTTGTTAATTTTTAATAGTCAATGTACCAAAAGTTCCTTGATCTCGTTAGTGATACAAATATTATTATAAAATCTAAAATCTGAGTTTTACTGCAACTCTCATTGTAATTCCCATTTAAAAATATGTCAACAGTTATATTAAGTCAAGTTCCATGACAAAATATATAATACGTATGACATAAATAGTATTCTACTTACACGTCTGTCAGACTACTCCTCAATATAATAGAAATAAAAATGGCACCTCAGTTGCAGAGGGTTAAGAACCTCCAACAAAAATTGGTTTGAACAATATTTGAAATTATTTTTTTGAAATATGGGACTTGTTATTCAAACAGCAGCCGTAACTTTGTTTTTTTATGAAGATACTAAGAAGGACAAATTTAGTTTTGCAGTTGAGTGTAAATTTCTATTTAATTTGAATGAGTGTTCAAAATATTGTTATTGTACTGTTTAGGTGCTACAGAACCATACGCAGGGTATCTACGAGTTCGACTTACATGGGGCCATTTAAAAAAAAAATAAGTCAGACTTACCTCCAACAATAAACTCCTTAGTTTCACTAAGATTGCCAGATTTGCAGGTCCAGTTCCCTCCATCACTGATCTTGATCTTATGGATGATGAGGGGGACAAGGACGCCTTTGTCTTCAGTCTTGCGTTCGACGAACACTCTGCTATTCTTGGTGGATCGCTCCTCGACTAACTTGCCCGAGGGGGATGACCATTGAATAGGCTGAAAGGAATAATAAAGACGATAAAATAATGGTAGTACTAGGTTGGACTGTCCTTATATGCGACTAGCTTTTGCCCGCGGCTTCCCTCGTGTTAAATTCGGGGTAACACAGTTCCCCTAGCGCCTTATTGATTTGTAATAGCAACGCTAAGTTTTCCCTTTTCTTCCCTCTTTCCCCCTCACATCCCACTTTTTTAAAATAAAAATATAAAATGCGAAATGAAATAGCCTATGTCCGTCTCCTGGTTCCCAACTATCTCTGAATCAAAATTCATCAAAATCGGTTTAGCCATTAAAGCGTGAAGAGGTAACAAACAAACTCACTTTCGCTTTTATATTAGTAAGGAAGTAAGGATACTGCTGTGACAGACAAGTTACAGTGTCACACGTAGGAGACTTGTGTAATAATGAATGAAATGGATTATGCTGATGCATGACTGGATTAATATATATTGTATTCATTGGTGGCGCTAGACCCAAAGTAGACGTCAGTGACATCACCTGTTTCACGCAGCCGCTGTTTCCGCTTTCTTTTCAGTACCTCAAAGGGAAGAAAAAGGAACGTCTGTCTGTCTGTCAAGACCATTTATCATTATTCATTATCTCGAGAACGTGTGGATGTATCGAATTAATATTAAAACCACATTTACGAATTTGTGGTTCTTTGGAGCAACCCTACGGAATCAAATGATATGGCCATTTATGCACGGAACCTTTGGTGCGAGAGTCCGACTCGGACCTGGCCGCTGGTCAATTGTCGTTGCTAAAACTGAAACATTTTTGCCATGCCCCCTTATGCTCGAGGCCTTCGGTGGTCGCTGACGGCTCACGCCGCTACTGATATTATTTGACTTATTTGTGTGTACTCCCGACCGTTTTCGGTCACAGCAGCCAGTATCAGCGGAAATTAGCCATCGGCGAGGAATAAATTATAGTGCACAAGTATATGTTGTCACCACTGCTCATTCATGCATAACATTCGTTTTAAACAAATGCATATTTTTGGGAATATTTATTTTATCTGTATATAACTGCAAAAATAGAAAAATGTGCCAAAGGTGATACCCGCAAAAAAACCTGATAAAAATGGCAACATTTTAGAGTTATAGAAATATTATTAAACTAATATTGAAGGTGTTCACATAGTACTTTATAGCGTATTTCTACGCGTAAGGACTTAACGTAATTAGATTTCTGTTGTCTGTGATTTCTTTCTTTTGTTAAGTTGTTATATAGCTGTAAGTCTCCCATAGTGTTTTAAGTAAATACATGCATAAATAGAAGGCTTAATTTTACCACGAAATGTTGCATTTTTGGCACACTTGTTGCATATTTTGAACATTTATAATGATTATAAGTATGGATATTTTAACAATTGAAAGAAACCTATAATCCGGTCTCTATTAAACACTAAACTGGCTTTGGACTGTTTCATTTCTAGCAGAATCACTATCGCTAACAAATGTCAAACAACATTTAAGAACGTAATGGTTGACTGAGTACCTCTAATAGATTTTCTCCTTTACAAAAGATGGCTTTGGTTTCACCGACGTTGTACACCGTCGACCGCGCCATGATGCGGAGACTTGGCTCTGGAAACTCTTCATCTGGCCGAACTGGAAATAAAAAAAGTTAATTGAAATAATGCTTCTAATAGATTCCCTTTGATTTTAAAAATTAGTCGGGCATTTAAAGACATCAAGGAACGTTTCACCAATAAAATTCTACTTGATCAACAAACCTAAACAGAGTTCACACTATCAGTATCAACATTCACATGCAATAATGACACTACACTATTTTCGCTGTGGCATAGTGCAGGTGTCATAAGATGAAAATATAATATATGTTTAGTGCATCATAGTAAGACGTCCTATCACAAAAATGTCCTTTAAGCTTTAAAGGCTCTAGTAATATTATTTAAATTAAGTTAAAGACATTAAGGAAAAGTTTCACCAATAAAACTCTACTTGATCAGCACACCCTAAACAGAGTTCACAGTGTCAACATTCCAAGGCAATAATGACACTATACTATTTTCGCTGTAGCATGGTGCAAGTGTCATTAGATGAAAAGATATGTTTAGTGCATCATAGTAATACACCCTATCACTAAAAATGTCCTTTAAGCCTTAAAGGCTTTCAGTCATGATCAGAAATTGAGGTAACGTTCCAAATTGAAGAAGAATTGTACTTTTTTTCTAATGTACTGCGAAAACAGTAT
Organism: Ochropleura leucogaster; assembly: GCA_958449745.1. Taxonomy (NCBI): domain Eukaryota; kingdom Metazoa; phylum Arthropoda; class Insecta; order Lepidoptera; family Noctuidae; genus Ochropleura; species Ochropleura leucogaster. The sequence goes on along the minus strand of OY288207.1, from coordinate 8,157,711 downwards.
AATAGCTCCTAAATGCAATTCAATTCCGATTAGTTCTATTAATGAAGCTCATTTTTAAAAGCATGTTAAACATACTAGACATTTGCCCAACCTACAAAGATTTTATCATGGTGTTTCCACGTCATAAAAGCTTCTATTAAGTCTGAAATATACAAGTGTATGGTATTCAATCCTACTAATATCATAAGCGAATGTTTGTGAGGATTGATGTATGGGTGTTTGTTAGTCTCACGGAGAAACGGCTGAACAGATCTTGATGAATGACACAGAGTTAGATTATTGTCTGGAATAACACAAAGGATATTTTTTTTCGATCATCACGCGGAATAAGCCGCGCGAGCTAGTAAATTAATAAAGTGCCCGGCTTTCCATACAAATGACTAAAGTTTGATTTTATTTAAATTTTTGCAGAGTTAACCGAAGTGCTAAACATTGATGTGGCTCGGAACGATGTACAACAAACTTGTCGTGTCCACAAATTCCGGTCATGGAAAACTTTCTCGTCGCTGAACTTAGTTTAAGAGGCATGCCCTCTGCTATTAGTGAATTTCTATTAGCTTAAGTTTTGCAATGTAATTATATAATTTTGTAGTATTAACTGCTTCTATCCGTAATTATAATTCGTATCCGGAATTGTATAGTATTTTTTAAGAAAATTTTAGACTGTCGTACCCTATAAAGAAAGAAAGACAAAGTATTTAATTGACGCGCACAGAACAAACCAATACACTAAACTACTAAAAAATAATAAATAATGAGACACCCTTTACTTAGATTACGTATTATATCGACCTATCAACTGGACAGGGAGATCCCTGCCTAGTCTTTCCTTGAAAACGGGTGTGGTGTAACATAATTATGTTTGTTAAAATAAAAATTCATAATTCGGCATCATGTAACTTCAAAGTGTACATACATGCCGGCCGAGTCCAGAAAATTATGTAATTATGTTTAGAACAAATTACTCTCTTTACAAATTCCAGTTTTGTGCTAAAACTCTCGCAATATACATTTATCGTGTATTTGTTGCGACAGGAATGTACTAACCATAAGTAATTGGTCGTGTTACTAAGGGTGTGGGCAGTGTGGCTCGTGTGGTCTGTAGGTGTGCCTGAATGCGGGGCGATGACCTGTTATAGACTATCTACATAACGTGTAATAACCAAGAGACCTAGCCTGTAGTCTAGGTATGATATGTTTGAGGTAATGAGGTAATGTTGCCATCATATTCGTGCCTAAACATACTTATTAGGAATTAAATTAGTAAAGCCTTTTTAGGGGTTAATTGGGGTCTATTTGAATGCCAGACGGGGTAGTTACCTAATTAAGTACATTATTTTAAAGGCTTGTTAGGTATCTATTTGGAGCTTTATAAACATCTGCCTAGCCATTTCCCAATTACGCTGGGGTCGGCTTTCAGTCTCACCGGATTCAGCTGACTACCGACTACCAGTATTGACTACACATCTGTCACATGTAGTGACTACATATCTGACCTCCACAACCTATTTAACATCTAGGTAATAGGATACTCCTTGGTAAGACTGGTTGTCAGATTTTCGGGCCACTGTCTACCTGTAACGACTCTGAAATATCTACAAATTATAGCCAGGACCAACGGCTTAACGTCCTTTCCGAGACATGGAAGAAACTCGGTTTATATAGAGTGGTCACCCATCCACGGATCAACCTATGCAAGCGTGTCTTAACTTTAAGTTCGACTCGAATGGCAGTTTTTATGCAGCCACAAGGTTGTGATACAGAAATAAAAGATAAGTCTGTCTATATTATTTAATGTCGTTTAAACACTTTCATTAAAGGGTTACCTCTCACGCATTGAATATCCTTTTCCTTTTTAAAAGGGGTAACTAAGTATAACCAACATCAGCACATAAGTAATGTATAAGGTTTAGGTATCATTTACTTATTTATTGTAAATGAAACAAAAACATATTTCCACAGCATCTTATTTCTTATCAACATCGAAATCCCTCTTGAATTTAAAGCGACTGTAAGCGTGCTAAGCACTGAGTGGACGATCATTTACTGCAATTACAACCGTAATTTACAATTAAAAGAGTAGTTTTTTCTTTGATAAATGTTGGCAGCAGATGGTCTTTACAGCTCGCCAGCGGAGAACGGATAAGCTCTTAAAGCGCTCAGACGGGGTTGTTACTATTCCCTAACGAATTTAATGGCTATAGATGAAAATAAACTAGTTAAATTTAAATCGGTTTACTGAAAACGTCACCGAACAATTCGTTCGTTAAGTAAAGCAAACAACACAATTAATTAACTTTGAAGATTTTCACGTACGTATGAATATAAGGTATGAATACGTTCCATGCATAAATTAATCCCACGTCAGTTGTTGAGCATACATTAACGCACCACATTATATGAGGAAGATGTCAAAATATTATATTTCCTTAATGGAAGGAAAAGGTATACATACTTACCTGTTTACATATTTTTCGGTAGAGGCTTGACAGGTTTTAGGTAACTCTACCCTAAATGATCTATAACTACATTAAATGCGTATCAACCATGGTTATTAGACGTTATTTTTTATTTTCCTGCTTCCCTATGTTTTTATCGATAAAAAGCATAATTTTAAGAGAAAGCAAACTATTTTTACTTATCATAGGAAATTCAATAAATAACCTTGATTGCTTACTTTGATTTTGACAGAGAAGCCATCAAAATAATGAATGAAATTCTTCTGCTTCCGCCAATTCTATGGCTTCGCCATTGATAATGTCTTTAGGAAAATTAATTAACTTATTCTACAGTTAATAGAATGAGTAATATTATCAATTAATTCCAATTAGGTCCATTGTAAGTAAGTTCTTTCTTTTTTAAATTAATGTAAAAGTAGACGAAGTAACCGAAATAACTTATCAACCTTTCCAGAACTCTAAGCTTTCAATTTACCTTGGTGTAAAATCTTTTGACACTATTTGTTTATTATTGAACTACTCAGCCGGAAAGAAATTATGTATTTAATTATGATTAAGAAGTTTGTTTGAAATTTAAAATTAAAACGTTTCTCAGTCCCCTCAGTTCTAGTCTTTAATAAATCTATTCAGCATGCAGAAATAACTCAAGAAAATGTTCTACAATTTTCGAATTATTAATATATAAAACTGAAAATTTAAGTACATAGTGTTCTATGTACTTAAATTTTCAGTTTTAACCTTGATTGCTTACTTTGATTTGCAGAAGACTGGTTGTTCTGTTCTGTTGAACAGAACAACCAGTCTTCTAAAAAAGGTTAATGATGAATTTAACAACTGATAATACGGAGGTAACTCAGATTGCATCTTCAGGTCAAGAAATTTCGTTTACCAGCATTTTTGTGTAAAGTTACTTGGTTTCATGTGGAAAATTCTCGGCTGACGGTTCATAAAGGGTTTGCTTACACTCTGTATACAACTGTATGTAATTCACAAAAACTGTAACCGTAACGTAAGCTATGCTGTTCCGGGGTTGCGGTTGTCGAAAGAGATACCCCGGCCCTGGAACCGGATTTAGTCAATACAAGTCTGACACTCGCTACGCCCAGAGCGGGGGAAGTTATTTGATGATTTCCCATCCGCAAAAAAAGTTCTGCTGTTGAGCACGAGAACTCGGGCTCGACTCTCGGTGAGAACATTGAGATTTTTCATCAAGATTTTCTGCATTCCCGGAGTTTGGATCAGTTGATAGTAAACGACAAAATCGTCACTTTTTGCACGTCAACATCACAAGAGACAGTCTACCAAAAGGCCCGTTTTTTGCCGCTTCCTAGTGTGGGAAAAAGAAGTGGCGGAACAAACTTCCGCGACGGCTTACCCCAAATTACACGGCATTTACCTACCACCATTTAACTACAGTACTTTCACAAGTTATTATGCCTTGTGACCGGGACTGTAGATTCATTTTGTTTCTTGACTTTCAAAAGTGCCTGTAATGGTCTAATTGAAATAAATGATTTGTTTGATTTGATTTGATTTAAAGATAACTGGCAAAATGTAAGTGTTAAACGTCTGTCTTACCTTTACCAAATGCAGTCGCGATGTTATCTTACGTTTATGTACTAAGATAACTAAAGCCAGATACATATTGTTATATGGAGAGAGATAACGATATTAATTATAATTGATGTTAAATTAATTGACATATAATTATATGTCAATTGCACTGACAGCTTATATTCTTATTGTATTATCTGTATATCACATTATACTTGGTATGTGTAATTGCAATTAACCAAATACGCCTGTGGCTGCGATGCGACATTATTTAATGAGATGAGGTCTAATTATCATCGCTTTAGCTGTTTCTAATAAGTATTAGGAATGGTTCGTTTTGAATGTGACAAAATTTAGAATTTGATACATTCTCTTGTTTTCAATGTCATCGAGTACGGTTCTGAATTTGATAGTTTTATAATGCGTTAACAAAAATAAAAGTTTAAAAAATAACAACACAAAAACCTCTACTATTGGGCTTGGTTGCAGTCGGGTAATAAAAGCAGTTCGTGGCCGCATTATTATTTTAAACTATGGAACGGATTGTAATTAAATTTCGCGAGTACATTCGTAAGAAGTCGCTAGTTTCATCGCATCGCTAATGTTTTTTCATTGTTTGTCTTTTTACATTAATTCAGATTTAAATCTGTCATTGTTCGTCTTTGCATCACCCAAAGGTTGACTGGTAGAAACTGCCTATGACATTAAGTCCGCCTCTGTATTTTGTGCTTAAAGTGTTAAATAAATAAATTTAGAGCATTTGATTTAGGAATGTTCATAAGTACCTGTTGAATAATTTACAGAAGACAAGACAACAGACTGCATTCACGCTTATGGACATTGATATAAAAATACTATACTTTAAATAAATATGGGCTGTTTTCAAAATGGTGTGCTGAATAAATGTTAACCCTTTTAGCGTCAATGTTATTTTCATCTTGTTGAAAATAGTTTTAAGTTAACTTAATACAATTTAAACTAATGTTTAAACTTTAGGCATCGGAGAACTCCTCAATACCATCAATGTCATCTGGAAACGTAAATGTCACGTTGAATGGCAATACTAATTCTTTGGCCAAATAAAGTCCGATTTATCAACACTTCGGGTGACCATTTGCTGGCTGCAAATTGTCACCCGAAGTGTTGACAAATCGGCAAGATATTTCTTTAAAAAAAGACACGCTCTTGGACTCCTTAACCCGAGCGTGATGATAAAATAATAATGAAAATACCTCCTCTTTCAATTTACAAAACACAAAACCGTTCATAGGTATGTACTGTACACGGCCGGGCTGCTTGTATTTTTAGGGTTACGTACCTCACATCGAAATAACGGATCCCTTATAGGATTCCTTTGTTGTTTGACTGTCCTTTAACTCGGGAACGCGTGGAGATATCGTATCCACGTGAAATTAAAAGTTGAAGTCTGTGGTCCCTTAAGGCTTTGAAAAAATCAACCCGCTAAGTCAACGCAGTCAAAAGTCCAGGCCGTATAAGTCGCAAGTTTGTACGGAACCCTTAGTGCGCGACTTCGACTCACAGTTGGCCGGTTTTTATAATGCTTACATGACTAAAATGGCTACCTGTGATATAAAAGTGAAGTACACACTGCCACTTATTTCACCAGTTGACGTGTCCCGAATAACTTTTCAGAACGCCAACTAATCGGTTTCGGGGGAAAAAATAACAAATACCAGAAAAACTAGCGTCGAAAACAGATGAAAATAAGAAAATGGAAAGCTGCTCCCCAATAAGTGAGCGAGAAATAAATCATTTTGACACTTATTACTAAGATGAGTTACGACCAACAATAACTTTTAGAGGTTTTTTTTTAAATATAACACGAAAATAATTAGAGGCAGAGGAAAGCCATTGCTCCTTAATGATCAGTATTGTTTTGATTAATGTTCACGTTTGTTTGTTCTTAGCACCGAAATTATTAATGTGAGAAAGTTTTTTTTTTGTAAAACAAAATCCAGAAGTAAACAGCGGCTTTTTGGAAAAAAAAACACATCAATCTTTTCACATCATTCAATTCAGATTTATTTATTTAAGTATTCTAATGGAGATAAGTAAAGGAAGGAAATGCATTAACTTTGTGCACATAACATAAAGTCAAAAATACTTGTAACTTGTACTAGCTTTTGGCCGCGGCTTCGCCCGCGTTAAATTCGGGATAAGACATTTCCCCTTTCCTGATTTGCAGGTACCTGCCACTTGTAGTTTTTGCCCTAGCGCCTTAATTATTGTAATAGCAATGCTAAGTGTTCCCTATTTTTCCTGTTTCTCCCTCATTTTTCACTTTAAAAAAAAAAGCCTAGCCTAGCCTATGCCCGTCTCCAAGGTTCCAACTATCTCTGTACCAAAATTCAGCAAAATCGGTTTTGCCATTTAGGCGTGAAGAGGTAACAAACAAACTCACTTTCGCGTTTATAATATTAGTAAGTAAGGATGTTACTCTGTGTGCCTTACATCTTTGGGCGTTTTCGTTTTGTATTTTTTTTGTGCCTAGTTCAGCAAAAAAAGTACCTCTACATAATTCTTTAAAACGCAAGTTAGTAGTAACTTAGTACTCTTTGACATAGCTTACAAGAAATGCAAAACTTCACCTCATTACCTTATAACTAAAAACTTCAATATTTTCCGCGACACCAAGATAAGTAGCTAAGTCAGGGGTTGTCAACAAAAGTTAAATGTCCGTAGGAAAACATTAAGGACATGAGAAGTGGTCAAAGTTGGACGCACAGGCGTCGCATAAAGTCCACAACTTCATCTTAATGCTGTGTGGCGTCCATTAGCAAGTTACATGGACGCTACAGGACCTTGCCGAAATGTAACTAAATGGAATCTTTGTATTACGAAAGTTCTGGAATGTGACGGCTCGACTGTGTTATGTCATACTCAAACGTGTCAACTAAACATCTCTAACGAAATAAATCCTGACAAAGCTGGCAGCTTGTTCCAAAAAAAAACAAATAAAAACATTTAAAGCGACTAGTCCGCAACTTACAATCCCTTTACGTTATAAAATTGTTCGCGAAAAAGTTTAATTAAGCGTATGGAACTTTACAGTCATTTGTTTGAGCCTGGCATGAACGTAGTCTCAGAAAATGGTGGCCGTTAATCAGGGCTTCACAAAGCGGATGAGCAAAATGTTAAGACTTATACAAAGACAGCGGGCCACTGTAATCCTAATTAAATATCTATTGCTTTAAATTTTATCGTTATTACAACGAACATAAAGCTTGCGGCATTTAACAGAACGAATAATCCTTTGAAAAAAAAAAAACAATTTAAAAAAAGAAGGAAAAATGAAAAGAGCTCCTAAAATGTTTACACATGATTTCACTCTCCTTAATAACGTACATTCACGTCCTTATAAAAATAAAAGAAAACGAATTTGTTTTGTATTCCGCCGTTGTAAATTAGGCCCCATGAAGAATGTTAAACGCTCGACAACGCACTGAAATTTGTTTCAACTCGTTTCGCAAGAGTAAAGTAAACAAATGACTGTGGTTCTTTTAGCGAAATTGGGAAAATCCGCTGATATACTTTATACGTACCTATTTTGCTGTGTTATTTTATTAGGTACGTTTGCGTAGCAATTTTCGCTGAGAAAAATCTTTGGGAATATTATAAGAAAATATTCTCGATTCCAATACCTACTTACATTTTATCGTAGTGTTTGCATCGCTTAAGTCAAACATTATCATAGTGCTATAAACTTTCCGGGGAGGGGGGGGGGGGGTCTGGGTGACTAGGGAATCGCCCCCCAAGAAGTTTATAGCACGTCTATAGTTTATGGCATATTTGATAGGGATTAGGATACATTGGTGTTGTATGTTCTTCAAAAATGACAAACTGTGAGTACCAGATTTATGAAGTGGGCGAGGATACAAGAGTAGGTCAGGATCGTAGCGTAGTTCTATAGTGTCACCCTATTCTTAAAAATAAGGCCTTGTTGTTTATGGTTTCATAAACATTAAAACTTTATCTTAAGGGGCAGATGTTTGGAGTCACGGGGATTTCGAAAAAAATAACACGGCCCCGGAACATAAAGGGCAAGAACATGGCTAGCTCTTTGCAGTCGCCACAAGGGCGCTGGCATTTAGTGTCGCTTTAAGTTACACTGCCGTGCTCATAGTGTAAAATAAAAAAAAACAACACACTTTGTCTGTAGTCATAATTGACATGAATTCCAAATATGGTCACTAGGTGGCGCCACAATCTAATCAATCAATTAATGGTACATTTCAGTTGGTCTTAATAAATGATTAAATAACTAATTTACCTATTAATAATCTATAATTGAATTTAAGTTGAATACATAACTTATTTCTAACTTGACAGTATTACATATTTTGTATGATTGCCATTTTCTGATTAGGCTGTAGGGCAAAAGTGGAGCGACAGAAATAGAAAACTTAAGCACAAACAGAGCTCAAATCGACGATACGGTAAGCTGTCGAGGGGAAATGGGTTGAGACAGGACACGTCTGTCAGCTGTCGAATGAAGACTGGCCAGAAATATCAGGTGCATGGAAGCTACAAATGAAAAATTCATACCGTGTAGGATGCATGACAACTTACAGAGAGAATGGAAACATGAATGTGCAATATAAAGATGCGCAAAAAACGATGTTTATAATTTTGTATTGAATTTAAATGGCAACATTGTTTTTCAAATAAAGCATATTTTTCATATTAAATCTTTTCATGAAAATAATGAAAAATAAATTATATAGAAAGCCAAAGCTTCTCGAGTATACACCATATTTCAGATTGTTCACTTGAAATCGAGTAGGTACTGTAGAGGTCTGATAACATTGATATAACTTTTGTACAGGCTGGTTTACAAAGACGTTCGAATATTCAGGTTTTTAAATAGAGAATAAGTAATAATATAAGTTTTTAAATACAATGGCGTAGGAAGTGTGTGACATGTTTTGCTGAAATTATAAACTAAAATATAATTTTAAAGTATTTTATCTTCTTTTAAATACGTAATACAATCAGTTTATTACAGTACCTATACAAAGCCGCTTGTACAGTACATACATGTTATTTAGCGGTACTGCGATACGTTGCTTTTACAGCTAAATAGATTATACAAGATATTAGCAGCGACACCTATGACAAAACATGAGAACTAAAAAATCCTGCACCTCGTAATCAAAGCTTATCCACGAGATATAAATGCCTAGTAGAGCCATTACCGTCTGGTCGGGGTCTCCTCAAATTAAAACGATTATTAGATATGTTATACAGTTTCTTATAACTCTAAATTTTAATACTTTACTTTAATAATGTATTAAAAAATAGTTTTTTCCCACACAAGGAATTTCAATATACCGAACTAGCTGCAGGTTTATATACATTTTTAGGCTGCATTTATTTGAATAAATACAAATTTATTCCGAACAGGGTTAAACCCGCGATACGCAGCGCACCAGCCAAATCGCTCAGCCGCTTTACTATCTTGTCATCAAATATTGGTTCATACAATATTGACAACCTACATACGAAGAATAAACCGCAGATTTTCATGGTACAAAACGTGTGTGTAAGAGCGACCTAAAGGTACTTTCCAGAACTCATTAAGTAGCTCTTTTTAAAAACCCGTATTGACTGTTAGGAACCTCGATTATGAAGGTACCTTTACAGTCAAGAACCTTTCATATGAAGTGTGCGCTGAAGCTTCAAAAATTGATATTCGGTCGGTCTCCATCATCGAGGTTTACTGAAAAGCTTAGCGACCGTATTAAGTTCCGTGTCAGGTAGATGTATGTATGTACGAAGGAAACCCTTGACTTGTACCGGTGTTTAGGTGACTTTCGATTTTTGGATTAAAAGATTATTGCGGTAATGAACGGTAGCTTAATTTGGTAAATTAAACTTAAAAAAAACTAAAACTCCATTCATGAGAGTGGAGGTTAATTTGTTCCAAAGTTGTTGTTGGGTGTTTTCATTTCTGACAATTACAGGATTTAAAAGTAAAACGCATGCTTTATATAAAACAGTAATTAGACTAATTTAAAACGGCAAGACGACTGCCCTTTTTATAATATTTGAACGTATAGTCAGTCAGACAAATTATTGTGTTAATAAGTAAAGCTCGGCAACAGGATACAAACCTCTATTGAAAGGCTTTACAATATCAAAAGCCTTTTCAAACTATGTTCCTAGTATTTCGTAGACCGAGCACTATAATACTAAACTTCACTAAAGTTCAAATTAAACTAGATAGTTCCCGTAAATGTAAACTGGAATCATCTTCATTACACGATCTGTTTATTTTGAATATTCGAGTAGGTCTGATGTAATTACGCCGCCGCTCAAGGTGCGAAGTAATACCTGTCAAGATGATTTATTAACGGCGTCTTATTGGGCTTCAGCTCGGCGTTGAGTTACAGCAGATTCGGAAACAGTAGGATAATCCCCCCAAATACGTAATACGTATAGACTTTTCAATAATTCTCAATCTTTGGCTGCTGAGATGCGACTCCTGACACTTATCGCTGTGGGCTGGTAAAAAAGTAATTAATTTTCCGAAATTGAGTGGCTTTTCTCATATGTGCTGTGTCTATGGGCTATTGGGAGTACATCATAGACATCGTAACGTACCTGCTCTGAAATACAATACGATGCTTTTGATTGATGTTCCAGCGCTAGTTTAACAGTAGATATGTAATTCTACTGAGTGACGCATGAATAAGGCAGAAATCTGAGATCACGGTACTCGTTGCGTAAGACGTGATAAATTTCAAGCTCTTTCAAAGGAAAACTTTATGTAACAATAGGCTTTTGTAATGAAAGAACTTTTCACGAATTAAAATATTTCATAACAAAAATATTTAAAGTAACAGATATACGAAATAATTTATTACAGTTCACAGTTTCCGAGTGCAAAATTTTAGGCTAATTTAGTCTAAATTAGCTGCGGTACAGAAGCAAATTTATATTCAAGCGTACAGACAAACACCAGTGAATAACGTCCTATTAGCCAATTAGTCATCATGAAATATTCCGTATGATTACTACAGCTCAGCTGAAAGTGTATACACGGTGCACGCTATATACGACCTTATTACTTCAACTCAAAAGCTATGTAATTTGTTAATTTCGTCCATGAGGAAAACGTTGGCTATTGCTGATGATGTTGTAGATTAAGTTATTCTAAAATTGATGTTTGGTCTTTAATGTTATATGATATTGCGAGTGAAGTTTGGAGGGTCTGCAGAAATAATACTATTTGAGCAATGGACATTGTAAACTTCGCAGAGCCTCAGGGCAACTTGTAAAATGTGCCCAGTTTATGGACTAATCAGAGGATTGAAATGTTAACGTAGTAGTAGACGTTTTGTAATATCAACCACCCTCGGGTTCGGGTCGGGTATTAAAATCCGGGAAAGTACCAATGTGACTTTTTCAATTCATATACGTACTTTTTTTAGTTTATCATAGACATAATTGACGTCGGTGTAGGGAAATATCTTAAGGAAACCCGGAACTTTAATTAAACTTAGTCTGAAATAACCAACTAGTCTTGAGCAAGTGTATGAGTGATGATAATTCTTTGTTTGGTTTGCTTAGCAGTGGCGCATTTTTATGCTGGAATTATTATTATCGATGGGTGTAAAAATACCGTTATCGAAGGTAAAAGGCTTTTTTTTCCTTATCATTGAAATATCTTTAGGGTTCCGTAACTTAAAGGATCACTTTGTTGTCCGACTGTCTATTTATCAAGACCCTTTATCTCAGGAACACGACGAGGTATCGAGTTAAAATTAAAATCATATTCTAAAGTATGTAATCTGTTTTTGTTGAGTAAAATCAAATCTCCAATTCTAAGCAGTCAAAAGATATGGCCGTTTATGTCGTAAGTTTGTACGGAAACCTTGGTACGCCATTCTGACTCGCCTTTGGCTGGTTTTTGTTGCATAGAGTTACTTGGTTCGGTATACAGAATGATTGGTGAAAGGTCTGTTTACACCCTGTATAAACAGTGTTACGTCGTGAATGTACCTGTGCAACCCGGTACACTAAATGCCGCCGCGCCGTCAGCAATTTGCAGCACAAATTGATCAAATACAACTTTGTTGCTCCGACCACTCAGGTCGGATCTTCCGAAACTACCAAGTAATTTACTCACTTACTAACTGTCAACTTGACAGCTTGCCACTTGGTTAATTTTCTCTGACGGTCAGACAGACGGGTGCCGCAGGAAATTGTTTTATGCCACAGGAGTTTCAAACTAATTATTATCTATCTATAATAATACAAATCAATTGCCACGTGTATGTCAGAGCAGCACTTGAGAAAGGTTCGACAGTTTTTTTTTAATAACCAACGTTTTCAAAAAGGTTATCAATTCGACTGTTTTTATGTTGGTTGGTTGTTACGCGATTTCTTCCGATTACAAAAATCGGTTGAAGATAACTGTGTCAAAATTGAGTTCTAAGATTCGCCCCGAACAAACTTACATACATTGCAAGTTAAATAAAAGCTTGTAAAAAAAACGGCCAAGAGCGTGTCGGGCCACGCTCAGTGTAGGGTTCCGTAGTTTTCCGTCCGTCACAAAAAGTGTTCCCACTTATGAGTTTAAAGGTCCACAGCAAGCGCTCCGGCTCCGACTTGTGACGGTTTTTAGCGGGAACACAAAGGGGAGCGCTCAAACCTCGACGACTAATTAGATTATGCACTCATTAATAAAATTACGAATATATGTAAGGTGCAACTTACTGTACCACGGTAGGTCATGAAAGCACGGAAAATCATAACATCGACTTTTAAAAAATTACGTCATTACACAACGCCATCTTTCGAACCATTTATGAACTGGTTTTTACCTTAACATTTTGATGGTGTTAAAAAAATAATTTTAGTTTTGTTCTAAATTGCCTTAGCATGTTCTAAATAAAAGTTTTATGTAGTTATAAGATACCGCCAATGCCAAGGAGAGACCAACCGAACAATCCGGTAATACCCGATCTAATGTAATAAGTACCTACAGCGCCATCTCTCGGGGAATTGGGTTACTAATTAATAATTTTGGATTGCCAGAAGCGATTTCAATAATTCTTTTTTTGTTTGAAAAAAGATACGTTCAGGATAATAAAATATGTAAAAGAAGTAAAAAAAAATGCTTGCATATACGATTATACTACAAACTTAGTCCAGAAATTATTTTGTACAACTTTTTGTCTTTTTTGTACAAAAACTGTTGTGTCAATCAAGTTCAAAATAATTTTCATAGAAAGTCTTTATAAAGTTCTACTTTTTAGATTTTTTTCATATTTTCTAAACTTATGGTTCAAAAGTTAGAGGGGGGGGACACATTGTTTTTTACTATTGGAGCGATTATTTCCGAAATTCTTGACATTATCAAAAAATGATTTTAGTAAACCCCTATTCATTTTTAAATACCTTTCCAACAATATATCACACGTTAGGGTTGAAATTAAAAAAAAAAACACTTCCCACTTTACATTTAGGGTGGCTACCCTAATAAAAAATTGTTTTCCAATTTTTATTTTACCACTTTGTCGGCGTGATTGATATACATATTGGTACCAAATTTCAGCTTTCTAGTGCTAACGGTCACAGAGATTAAGCGAGGACGGACGGACGGACGGACGGACAGACAGACATGGCGAAACTATAAGGGTTCCTAGTTGACTACGGAACCCTAAAAAAGAAGACCACTCGAGACGTGGTTTAATTTCAATTGTATTATTATGCTTCTGTCGTTTATGAATCATCGTCTATAGTACACATTTTATTCTATGTGTATGTGGCTGATCTATGTTATTGAACATAAAAATAAATACTCGATAAGAATTTGTGTTAGATACCACCGTACCATCTAAAGAAGCTACAATAAAAGTTTTCTTTTTGTTGTGTTCGTAATTATTATGAAAGGGTTTGTTTAAATAAACATTTTTTCACTATTTTCATTAGTAAGGTGCATCCGCACAATGTCGGGTGATTCGCTAGTTTGCTACAAATGTATCTAATACCTTTTATTACCATAGTATAATGTAGTTAAACACAGAGCAAATCTAACATTGTGTTCCATTGTTTGAACTAACATTTGTTACTAACAATACTGATTTCCTTTTGTAGTTGAGCGAACAACCCCTAGTAATTAATAATTTATAACTACTTAGTTACTTATTTGATCGTTTGATTAATTTCTTTGACCTTTTAAGAACCTTTTAGTAACTATTCCTTTATCACTCACAATTTAATGAATTTTATAGTCATATATATATATTAAAGTTTTATATTTAGCGTTTTATACCTATATTTATTTAGTATAAATTAATAAATCATTTCAGTTTTACACATACCACTGTTCGTTCTGCATGCCCATGGCAGACCCAAGTCCGCCTCTGTACTTTGTGCTTGAAGTGTTAAATAAATAAATAACAAAAAAGGTATTATAAAAATCGTATAAAACACTGCATTTAGCGAGCATCATTAGTAATCGCAATGCATCGTAATCGATGTATCTGTCAGACTGTCACTTTTTATCACAAAACTTAATAATTAAGCAATTATTTCGAAATCACTAGGACTAGAAACGAAAAATCAGAAGGAACAGAGATATAAAAACGAAATATGTATCTGTGTGTCAAGATTTACGGCTTTTATCTATGAGCTTTCAAAATCGGGCACGTGCCTTTGTCTCGAATAAGACGTTTGCGCCAAGGTTTGTTCCAATCTTGGGCGAGTGTCTTCTCCAAGGAAAAATGTTGGTGAATGCTGGTTGGTGAATATAGGCAAATCTGTCACGCGTGGCTGAGAATGTTTATTAGAGTATGAGTTATTGCTGAAGTGTGAACGTGATCCATTGTGTACGTGTAAGGTCCAGGATTGGGGGAAGATGAGCTCGGCTTCCTATTTTTATGAGAGCATACAACCGGATGGGATTTGTCTTTGTATTGCGTAGATTTGAGAGGACTTAGTATCTCAAGATGAAAAAATGAATCAAACTGCCAGCTGTGTTTTTTCTCACGATATTGTGCAGCTGCTGGGTTAAATTTAATTTAATTTTAAGAAAAATGTATTGTGTATCTATTCCTACATCAAATCATATGAAATAATGTCCACTTTAAAAAAGCGAAGAAAGATTTTTAATACCATAGATTTTAAGATGTAAAATTGATGACGATTTGTGTTTGGTTATGAAAAAGAAAATTGATGAAAATTCTACACAATCATCTGGCTCTCTCATAGAGTTATGTAGATAATTTCTTTGGTTTTTGACGGATCATCCGACCTTACGAAATCCAAATAACTGAGATTCAATCTCTCAAGCTTCGTCTTCAGTCAAACAAAGAGTTATTATTGCTATATTCATTCTCTGAAGGGATTCTGAATTTTCGTTTGTTCGACGTTCCTCATGATTTCTATTATCTAGGCGTCTTTATATGGATTATGTGGCGAAAAATACATGATTATTTTTTGTTTTGATTAAATTTAGAACTATAATCGAATATGGTGCGTTCCATGTAAATGGTTTATGTAAACAGCATGATATTGATCTATTTCTCTCTAACGTGTCCTCGGCCAGGAAGTGCTTGAGCCGTTTATTTCACTAAGTAAAGTAATTATGGAAGATTTTTAGTGCGAGCAATACCGTTTTTAAACTCCAGTAATTTCTGAATAGGTTATTTTCTTTTTGGTGTTCTGTTTCAGTATGCTAATGTGATGTCCATAGTTTTTTTTTCAGTTTTGTTTAAATAAAGACTTGTGATTGGCTGTCAGTCTTATTTGCAAATTATTGGTAGGTATGCTCTCTTAATCTTCAAGAGTTCTTTGTGTTTAATCTTACTTCCTACTATAAATAAAATAAATGCGAATGTTTGTGAGAGTGGATGTATGGATGTTTGTTACTCTTTCACGTCAAAACGGCTGAACGGATCTTAATGAAATTTGGCACAGTGGTAGATTATAGCCTGGAAAACACAAAAAAATCATAGTACGTAAGTATCCTATTACTTTTTTTTTATTTCATTTCGATATCACGCCGGCGAAGCCGCGGGCGCCAGCTAGTAAATAAATAAATAAACTGTATTTCATTTATGAAGCAAGGTCCCTGCTTAATCTAGGTATACATTCGAAATGTGGGTTTGTTCCACCATTTAACTATTTGCGCGAAGTTGTGGGCGAAATTGAATACTGATAATTTTGGAACACAACACTCTGTGGGTTGCTAAGTCAATATTACTTAAAATAATTCGTTGTATTCTAGGTACCTACTCGATGAAATACGATCGCATTGTTTCAGCTTATTGTTACATATCTCTCTATATTTTACGAGGAGTTACATGTACATAAGTACTTATCTATTGTACAAGTGCTATCCTCTGGTAGGGATATATTGTGTGTCAGTTATAGGAGGGATGTTTGATACCCGACACGTCGCGCGAGGTATGGCACGAACTGATATCTCGTGCTAGACGCGACTACTGTTCGTAATCAGAGTCTTTAGCACGAGGGCACGGTATAAAAGCAATGCCAATTTTGGAATCGACAATACAATTATTCCATAGCATTTTCAAATTATGTGCAACAAGCATAATCAGTATCATTCAATGACATTTGAAACGAGTATTTTTGTTTAAAAAAAAACCGACTTTTGTTTAAATTTGATTTATAGAATTTTTTGCCAACGACTTCTGAAAGTAGATTTATTTTCCGTCTTTTTGGAAGTGGGTTTTTTGGAAAAAAAAGTTTTTAATGTCAGCTGTACCCTTTCGATTATAAAAATAATTTTGAAAATGGGTCCACAACGGACGGAGAAATCGCGTAACAAGCATTCCTTTTTTGTGAAGTTGCGTAAAAATCGATTCGTTATGGTCGACATTGACATGACGATCGATTTCAATAGGTTTAACCCGCATGTGCTAAGTGCTAGCTATATCATTTGAAAATAACCAAATTCTAATTTAAAACTAACTAGTTTTAACTGCATCATATAAATGAAACTTAATTTAATGATGCACTTGCTTGTAATAATTTGAAACAAAACCATTGCAACTTTTGCTACCTAAATGTTAGTTAAAGTGTAACTTAAGTTGCTTCGAGCAAATAGCAAATTCATGCGCAGTGAGTGTCAAATTACTACCTGTACTATCTGTAACTATCCTGCTCTCATCCTAATGTATTTGGGATCAGTTTAGTATACTTCGTCCATACTTCTATTTTAGACTTCATTTCAGAAGTCAACCCTTTTCTAACCACATCAACTTAGACTCAGTCTATCATTGCTGAGAATTATGTATTTCCTACTTCTGCCGCTCTCGTTAAGCAAGTGGATGATAAATAGATGGATGGATCAAGTGTTTGATTTGGAAAGCAGTACTTCTGGGCACGGCTCGTATCGTCAGGAGGTTCTTCTCTCTGGAGCCCTGACCGCCAGTAGCTTGGACCCTGTTCCTGATACCAGTGTGCCACTATTTCTTTATATTTTTTATTTATGATTTAATGATATATTTTTAAAATAAAAATTTAATAAATGAAAACTTATATGTTAAAAAAATAAATAAACGAAGTAATGGACCCCTTATACCAGAGTTTTTCCACCTTGAGGTAAAACTTCCAATCTATTAAACTAGCGCTCCTGTTGTTCAGGGAAGAATACATCGCTCGTCATGAGGTAATTGGAAGAAGAGGGGATCATGTGAATGCATTAATGTAAGCAGTGTCATTATAAAATGACGCTAATATGAAACGTGATCGTTCGCATGTGAGGGGGTCATTAACATGCGCCACTTCGAATTTTAGCTTGAAAATGGGTCAGTTCTTTTAATCGGGTTTTTTTATGATGAAGTTTGTGTAACAACGTTGTGGAGGTATTAGGAAGTTGCCTCTCTACCATTTTTAACACGTGTTTAGTATCTTTACCTGACTATATCTTTACCTGACTATATCAAAAAAGATAAGAAATAAACTTTGACTCACTTATTGGTTTCCGATTAAGCTTAAACTTTGCATATAATATGTTAAGTTGGGAACGAAGAATTACATAATCTTTGATAATATAATGCTACGTGTGATAGCATGACAATACATGGTTAGATAATATTATCTCGTCATTCTTACCTTCCAATATTATTGAAAAAGGTAAACAGTACACATTCAAATCACAACATCATATAATTATGTCAATCGGATTGACATTGACGATGAAACAAGGTTGCCAGCATAGTAAAAATTCTATACCTTTTTTTGCCAATGGGAAATTTTCAAATAACTCAATACACTTTTACTGACTAAAACCCACCCATACAACGAGAGATCCCTATAAACTGGTAACGTCGTGCGTTACGTGTTAGTGTTCCACGTGCGCTTCAAAGAGATGTCAGCAAAGCAGAGGGGCTGGCCAGGGCCACCGTCTGCCGAGGTTGCGGGTTGTTCCAAAGAGATACCGTGCCCCCCCGCAATCCCGCTCCGCCCAGAGCGGAGGAAATTATTTCATGCAAAAAAAAGTCGTGTTTAAAATTCAGTTAAAAAGTCGGCAAACAATAATTATGTTAATTTGTATTCACTTTAATCGAACCAGCATTACAATTCCTTAAAACACTTAAAATAGTAAAAAAAAGACTTAAGTTTGAAAACTTTTTATAGAGTTATGCATTTTATTAAGTCAAAAGTTCAGACTTGGCTGAAGTCGACTGACGATTAAAAACTGCTTCCCTTCCAAGTAGAGTATTTATATTTATTATTAATTAAGCTGTGAAACTTAAACAAGCTTTATAATTTTGATTTCCTAATTATTCGTTCGAGTTGTTCAATCTTTCTCGTAAAACAAGCTCTTAAACTCGTTTTCACAAGCACTAAGACATCCCTAAATAAATGCCTGAGTAGAAGTGTATTTCAGTTTTGTCGGAAGTACGAGTAAGTATAAGTTGCAACATTGCTTTAATATAAACGAAATTCAATTTCGTTAATTATATTTCAGGTTTTACTTGACTTTTTTTTGGTGCTATGTAGTGAAAAGGGTCGCTTTAATATTTTAAAATAAATCAATAGAAATATAATCATTTGATCCAGCATATAATTGATAGGTATAATCAACTTTAACTCAGTACACTTAAGGAGGTTTTTAGTTTAAAGATATAAGTAGTAGTGGCTGCGACAATCAAACTCCTCGAGGGAGTCGTTTAGTACAAAAAGTAGCTATTTTAGCATTCAGCACACTTGTCCTCATTACAAGGGGCTCTGCTCTATTATTTATGGCCTACGTGAACTCTTTACTTGGCAATACATTCGCACATTTTTATTAAAAACGACGTTATTAATTTGAAACATACATTTCCCAAGTCGGGAATTCTTCTTCATGTATATGTTCACTGAAGTACCAATAAAAAGTGTTTTTGCAATATTCATAATGTTTTTGAGGAGTATACGTTAGTTAAAGTAGGGTTGCCATACGTCTGGAATTTTATGTCAGTGTTCGAAATGCAGAGGAAATTTTAGAAACGAGAAAAAGGAACTTACAGTACAAAATACTGTACAATTTAAAAGTTAAAAAAACGTTCTCAATTTTTTCAAAATAAATGTCTAGAATTTTCTCCAGATAAAAATTCTTACACCTGGTAACCCTACATTACAGGCATGCTTAATGGTGTAGGGACCAAGGCTAGTACTTAAACTCTGAAAGCATTTAAATAAATGCGCTGTTTGAAAGGGTTATCCTAATCTCTGGAGACTCACCTTAAATCTACATAAAAACCTAAATTGTTTTGGAATTCGGTTTCTACTCTATTTACATAATTTTGTCTTCACATTAACCCTTTATGTCATTGTGAAGACTGGAGGCAACATACTGCACAAACGGTTTTAAATAATTGTTTTCATACCGTAATCGCGCACATTCCGAACTAACGAACTAGTACTAAAAAATCGACTCTCGAACTCAGTGTTGCCTAAATTTTGTATTTTTTCCTGTTTGTATAAAATATTAGATCCCAAAAAGTTAAATAAATCCTAGTTTATGGGTGATTACAGGTTAAGTTTATTTTGATGATGAACAGAATAACAATTTTTAGATCACCTAATAAGACATATGTAATTTATATAAGTTGGAACCTTGTTTTTTATCCGAAAGCGGTAATAAATTTACCGCATAACAGGATCTAGTACAATACGAGTATTTAAAAAAAACCGACTGTTTTTCTGACACACGTAAAGGTTTCCAGCTCCTTAACATCCCACTGTATTTCTGAAATAAAAACCGATTACTCTTTCCACCAAGTTTGCAATCACAGAATCCTCGTTCAAATATTTCGGATCGATCTCATGTTCGTTTCTCGTGATTCTTTCCGAACGTTACAATTGATATGATCACACGATATTTGGCAAGGCCATTCCCGTTTGGCAAATAACCAGAATGTCTTTCTAGCGATAGTGTTCGGCAATTGAAATTAATGCTCGTTGTGATTCATTTATCGCATCTTGCGACAGAATTCAAGGCTGCTCTTTGACATACATTTGTTTTTCTTTTAATGCCGTTATGAATGTAACGTTTAGCTGAAAGTTGTTTGGCTAGACTGGGTTTCCCTTTTTTATTTTTATAGAAATACATTTAAGTTATTAAAAAAAACTCAAATGCAACCTACCTGTACCGGTGGGAACACAGAGAACTAAAATAAATGTACCTTTTACGTTCGTTTCACTTATCACTGCATATTTTCTTGACAAGCACCTTATTGAAGTGGCGCCACCTTAAGCATACTACGGATATTTTCGAGAGTTTCTTGTTGTTTAGTCAGAGATGTTAGACACAAATTATCCAAACCTTTAATTAACTAATATGATCTGCGAAGGTTCAAATCGAATCGGTTCTTATATAAACCAACATTATCAATAATTTTTTTATTTATAGCCACACTCTCAACATACTTGAATTAGGGAAAAATCCGGATAAATTCCTGGATGCTGAAATTGAATACCGCAAAAATTATTCATTAAAGAAAAGCGATCTGTTGCCAAGAGCTAAAAGTCTTTTTTAGAGTAAAGGAGATCGCTATAACAATATCGTCGAGTTGACATCATTAAAAATAGATACTTGTACGTAGGCACGAATGCTTTCATATGTGTGTGTTAGTATATTTTGTCCTATTCAAAAATATTATTGTTTCGAGTCGTATTGACTGCTCACACATTGATGCCTCCTAGGGATACTTCTCGGCAACATTCTATAGAAATAGGGTGTGCAAATGAACAAGCACATTTTATCACATTCGAGAGAATTCCCTAGACGTCGCTACGTCGTCGGCGCCTTTTAACGAGGGTAGCTAATATCTTTGTAAATAAATCGATTATTTTAAAATTCAAGTAGGAAGCCGAAGCGGAAGGAGTTCAACGTGTTTTTCAGATAGGTATAATGTTTTTTATTACAGTCACAATTTTTTCTATTGGACTTTGTTTAGTCATCATACATAGGTTTTGTACTGTAGGTAATTTGGTCTTGATCACGTGTGTCTAGTTAAATGCTGGTATCATTTTTTCATATTCAATGTAAATTTGATTGACATAAAATAATTGTATGTTGTTACAATTTGAATGTGTTTTCATTCATACTTTTCGTTTACGCGATTCTATACTCCCGAGAGTTTACTTACTTTTTCTAGGTGATCATAGTGTGATAACACAATAATTGGAAGATTAGAATGACGTGATTTATTTAACCACGCATTGTCATCCAAATTAAACACGTAGGCATGCAAAATTTTAGCTCAATCAGAAACCGAGAGATAGGTCAAATTGAACTAATATATTATTTTACATAGTAACAGTGGCTAATAAAAGTGTAATTAAAACACTCTACTAGGACTTACGCGGGAGAAAACCTCAACCAACAAAACGGTTGATACAAGTCCCGGCCACCGTAGTAGCGGGTATGTGGACAGTGAGCAATGGGTAGCTCACCGTCTGTCAGTCCAGTGACGACAGTTCATGTCGAGGGCGCGTTTGTATTCCAAACGCGCCTCAAAGATACGTTAGCAAAGCAGAGAGCTAGCACTGTCTACTGGAGTTGCCGGTCTAA
This sequence comes from Ochropleura leucogaster, assembly GCA_958449745.1. NCBI lineage: Eukaryota > Metazoa > Arthropoda > Insecta > Lepidoptera > Noctuidae > Ochropleura > Ochropleura leucogaster. The sequence goes on along the minus strand of OY288207.1, from coordinate 8,135,637 downwards.
AGAGATACCGCTGCCCCGGAACACAACGGGCGAAACAAGGAACATGTATGGGTTTTAGTCAGTAAAAGTCTAACAAAAAGTTTAACACTCACCCCCGCTCTGCTCAGAGCGGGAGAAGTTACAAGATGATTTTTCAACCGAACAAAAAGGGACACAAGACTACTGCAAAAAATCAGATAAAACCTTTTTCATTTAATAGGTACTAGAGGTAAAAAGGGTTCAGAGACGAAAATAAGTGGCATTAAGGCCCCTGGAAACTGACTCTAAAGAAAGTTGAATAAGTTACTCAAAACTAGTAATATTGAAAGGTAAGTTAGCAGTTTCAGGGAACAGCCACTTAGCAAGATAACAGCTCTTATTACGATGCCAACTTTAGAAAACCTAGATAGTGATGTAAGAATAGTTTTATCTGATAGACAGAATCAAAAGTTCTTCCGATTACATTAGTTATCATCTTCAGCCTAGCCTTTTCTCAACTATGTTGTGGTGAGCTTTGAGTCTAACCGGAAGCAACTGAATAAAAAATATATCTTTGGTAAGATTATAAAATTGACTAGCTGGCAGAACAACTAGCAACAAACAAAACAACAGCTAACAACAAGCTAGAAAAACTAGCTTTTGCCCTCGGCTTCGCTCGCGTTAAATTTGGGGTAAGCGAGCTTAAGCTTGAGCTTCTCCTTTTTTGATTTACAGATGCTAATTGTAGTTTTTGCCCTAAAGCCTTATTTATTGTAATAGCAATGCTAAGTTTTACCTTTTCTTCTCTCTTTCTCCCTCATATCTCAATTTTTTTTAAATATTCTATGTCCGTCTCCAGGTTCCCAACTATCTCTTTACCAAAATTCATCTAAATCGGTTGAGCCATTTAAGCGTGAAGACGTAACAAACAAACTCACTTTTGCTTTTATAATATTAGTAAGGATGTTGGATAAAATTTGTTTTGTTGTTGTTACTTAATTCTGGCGGTACGTTTAAATATATCCTAGACATAAAATATGTATATATAGTTTCAACTATGAAAATTTCTAAAATTTTTAATCACTTAATTTCATTTCTCAAAATGAAAACTGGCTCGAGGAGCTCGTGGCTAAATAATAGCAGCCGCTCGGGTCGATCTTTAGGTTAAGCCGCGCTTGCCTAGGTTGATCTGTGGATGGGTGACCCGTTACATACCGAGTTTCCTCCGTGCCTCGGAAAGCACGTTAAGCCGTTGGTCCCGGCTGTCATTTGTAGATCTTTGACAGTCGTTACAAGTAGTCAGTGTGCCAAAGTCTGACAACCAGTCTTACCAAGGGGTATCGTATTACCCAGTATTAACTGGGTTGTGGAGGTCAGATAGGCAGTCGCTCCATGTAAAATACTGATATTCAGCTGCATCCGGTTAGACTGGAAGCCGACCCCAACATAGTTGGGAAAAAGGCTAGGCAGATGATGATGAAAATTAAAACTGGCTCAGTTGGAGTTTTAAATAGGTAGTTAAACGATAGCGGACCATTCTTTCATTAATTGTCGTTATTATATCTTCTGATGGCGCGTTGGTTGATTTAGAAGCTTTTTAAACACGATTGTGGAACAAAACCACATTTATTTTACTCTTACTCGAGTAACTGTAAGGGAGAGAAATAAATAAATTTAGTATTTTTAATTTAAAAGCGAGTACAATTTGTACACATGCTTTGTGCCATTAATTACCAACCTAAGACTATTTGGTTGTTAAACTCTGCTGTCCCACTTTCCTGCATACTTTTATTCACTACCCTGCTTTGTTCCAAATGTAGGAACGTGATGACGTCACGCTGCCCCTCTACTAGGAAATGATTAAATTGAAAAGACGTTAAGATGTACCCTATACGTTTCAATATTACCTTTTGCCTTCTGCAATAATAAAAGAGTTCTAACTAATATTTTTTTTAATTAAATGTAACTGGGAACTAGTAAAAAGGTTTTAAATTAAATAAGTAGGTTTCTACTAACTCTTTTATACGTAGTTTGTTTTTTAACTAGATGAGGCTGGTGTTTCGTACCCGACTGTTCCGAGAAACAGGCGAAACAAACTCAGAGGACATAGTCTCTTTTAAGGTCCGGAAAATTATTGTTTGAAAAATGTAATTAATTAAAATTTCCATTCAACGTAAATAAACTTTGTTACCGTTTTAGTAAACGGAACAAATTAATTATCAAACTTTCTACGTGGGTTAAACAAATACGAACTATGAACGATTGATGCGGATCAATTAATAGATGTAAACATTTAAATGATCTGAGACTCTGAGTGAGATCTGACTGGTTAAAGTTTCCTCTTAATTGTATGACAATATTGATTTAAGATTAAACTTGTAAGCAGTCTTCCGTTAATTTTAAGGGTGGTATTTAATTAATTACTTATCGTAGTAACTTTCCAGTTCAAAGAAGACAAGTAACGGGGTGAAGGGATTTTTAATTCATCTGTCATATTATAGTTAAACAAATATTATAATTTATTAAAAAAAAAACATGCTCAAGAAAGATTTTCTTTGTCAATACCTTATGTCATAGACAATTGTCAGTTTGACGGACGTAAATCTAGTTTTCTTATATTTGAATGTGTTTCTTTTTGTGCCAGATATTTTGGGTACGCAAAGCGAACGTATAACTACTTTTCTTTTATAATTGGATGATTAGAAAGACGTAATTCAAATAATCATGCAATTCAGCTCAATCCACAGGTTACTTTCGGCTCAATTAAAAATCGGGAAGCGGCTCAATTTCTTTTTTGGCCTACTAAACAATGTGATTGATTAAATATTAAATCACAATCAATTATTCAATAAAATTCAGTAATCAATCAAACAATTTTCGTGTAGGTTTCGGATGTGCACCTGCAGTGTATATCCGAAACTAATCTATATCTCACCTATCTGGCCGGATACTGGATTGTAGTACAATATCCGGCCACAAGACTATCCGTTTCGTCTTTCAAAATAATAATTACTGCCACAGCATCATGTTAATGAATTAGAAACAGCAATAATGGGAATGACTAGTGACATGTCACAAGTAATATTATCTACTCCAAGTGGACACAAATATTGATAGAAACGTCATGTATGGTTCATAACAAGCCATTAAGGAATATTGACAATAGCTATTAAGGTCGTTGACGAGAAACTAATGTCTTTATACAACATATTACCTATAATACCTAGGTAGACAAAGAAATGGTGGATAGGTGGAACCTATTTATATTTGAAACTGCTAGATTACCTAAACACGTAGTTGTGAATCCATTCTTTGTTGTCTAATTTTTTTATAACTATTCTGTCTTTAATGTAATATTATAATGTTCTGTATGCACGAATAATGTTTTTAGAATAGTTGTCTTAATTTTTTATAATAATGTTGTGTATGCCTGTAATTGAAATATTTACACAGCATTGAAGAATTGTATTTAACATGTGTTATTTTTATATTGTAAACTAGCTGTGCCACCGGTCTCAGCTAGTTTACGTATGCTAATGCATTGCAATGCATTTTTTCTACCCTACCTACCCTACTTTCCTATATTTTTTGCATAAGAACCCTTTCCTGCCATTAACCGACGCACCAAAAAAGAATAAGCGAAATTGGTCGAGCGGTTCACGCGTGATGTCGTGACCAAGGAAAATGGGGATTAATTTTTATATATATAGATAGATGAATATGCCGTTGGCGTGCCTTATTTAATAAATAAATAAATAATGTTAACAGAACCAAGTAATTTTCAGATACTTGAAAGATTACGTTAACTTACACTGAACATCGGTAGTAAAGACCAGTGGAAAGAGGGAAAAGAGGTATTTGCCTGCAATGCAATATGGACACAAACGACTGAGTAAAAATACACTGAAATAAAACCTTTGAAGAACTACTAACTAGTTTTAAGACTACTTATTACTTTACGTTTTATTTAATTAACTTGCTAGACTGAAAAATAAACGAAAGTTAGTGCAGGTATTGCTGCTGTCCAATATTAATTATATCAATGTGTAAAAAATAAGTCCTGAAAGAGTATAATATATATATATATATGGGTAGGTAGCTTGTACATATATATATATATATATGTATGTAAAAGAAAGAAAGAAAGAAAGAAAAAACATTTATTAGTCGCAAATTACGACGAGCAACAAAATAACAAAGAAAAATAAACATTCAACATGCAAAGTTTTACACAAACATTTACAAATACATATAGGTATGGGACAAAATAAAAATAGCTTGCACGTCGTGACTGCGACAGATCGGTCACCACTCAGCATGATGCTGTGCCATGGGAGCCCACAGCACAGCGCTGGTTTTCAGTGGTCAACCCGTGAGTAAAACGTACGGAAGTCAAAACAGCATACATAAATGTTTTAAATACTTAAATTAATAAAACAATAATAGAAATAAATCAAATAGACAAAAACTAAAATAAAACAACCCAATAATTTAACTTGTCACTATAAATATGTCGGCATGTCAATGTCAAAAACGTTAAGAGTGGCAGGTTGTCACTCTAGCGCAGCGCTGTACAAGCTACCTACCCTTCCTACCCTACCTATCCTATCTTTCAAGTTGGATCTAACTGCACACGGTATGCAAATTTAATTTAAAATCGGTTACAAAGTTTAGGAGTCCATCGCGGACAAACAACGTGACACGTGATTTATATATATTATTAAGATAAGATATACTTACATTTATATTTAAAGCTATCTGTGCTGTCTGTTTGCTTAGATCTTTTGAAATACTCAACGGATTGCATAAGAGTGATTCAAGAAGGTTTATATGTATAGTTTTAGTATCTACATTGCACCTATGTAAAACCGGGGCGGCTCGTTGGTCTAAAATAAATAAAACGTAATATCGGGTTGTGTGACTTCTGCCAACCCCCATGGGAAAAAAAGCATGAATTTATGTAAATGTATTTATGAAATACAAGTTTAATGAGATTCGAGTCACCCGGATATGATGAGCTTTATCGCTCATTCGCATCAAAGGACGCCCTTTTTTATTTCGTACGAGTTACCACTGAACGAGGAATAAACGCATTTTATAGGATTTTGAATTTAAATTTGGTTAATTTAACCACCTTTAAAAACATTTATATTGGCATGATACTTAATGTAAATAATAACTGCCTTTGCAGGTCGTTATCCAGCTTATATAGAAGATAATGTTCTTTTAATATTGAATAATAATAATCTACGGAAAATGAAAAAAAAAAGAGCAACGCAGGAAAATAAGTATGTGCATAATCAAATCGTATTCGTAAGAAATACTCATGTTATAGGAAACCCACCCTTAAAAGTACAAAAATAACGACGGTACAGGAAATGGAACAGTTGTAGGTATATGTATTGGTTTAAGCCCGTACAATATCAAAATATACAAATATTTGAGCAAGGCGCGTTTCAACGAGGTTCCTGACCTCGATAACTCTGTGAACCTTGGTACCCATTCCATAAAACCACCAGCGGGTACAGGTTAGGCAAACAACTGGTTGTTGATTCTAGGAACGGTGTAAGGCCGTATAGCCCCTCACCTTCCCTATAGTTTGAATAAAAATAATGCTAGGAACAGAAAGATGTTCATCATTTTTGATAGGCTTTGAAAGGAGAGGTAGACAACTTTAATACGCTTTGAAATTACCAAACCAATTTTCCGCAATTCCATAAAAATCTTTTATGTGTAGAATAAAACCATCTTTGTGTATTCACTAACATCAATAAAGGATCCCTTTACTCTAAAATCAAACCTACACGGAATGGACGAAAACGCTTTGTTGATAGAAAAACAAATAACACAATAAACAAAGCGTATGCCAGACAGAGGGAAAAGAATGCAACGTAATATCCGTTTTTATGCGGAAAATACTGTTCACATTTTACTGTACAATTGATGTTTTAGAATTCAGCAGAAGTGCTTGTTAGCACCGCAGTCTGTCGGCTCTTCACTTAGTACCTGCATATACTATATGCTTGCATGCAAAAATAACAAGACACTCGTACCAGCCAGGCGCGACCTGAAAACGTTATTTTTTTTTCTTCTTTTTGTACTTAAAAATACGCAAAGCCTGAGTTAGGACATCTTTGATATTTTAATGACAAGGGTCGGTAGGTATGTCACAAGTCCGCATTTGTGAAATTGCGATGTTGGCATTTTTATTTTCTGTCAGCGTAAGCAGGGTTGAATGGATAAAACGTGGTGATCGCCTTTTGGTATTATTATGTATCAATAAAAGATGACCCTAATTTGTGAAGTTTGTAGAACTATCTAAGTTTTGAGACTAGTCCGTGAGACTAGAACTAAAAGTCATCCAATTTCAAATTCCATTAAGTCTAACCCTTTTACTGTTGAATAAAGCTTGAATGGAGAAATAGTGATGCGGTACGAAGCCTACGAAAGGCTTCTGCACTGGACAGGTTATCCCGCTCTGCTTTTGATTGGTGTCAATACAAATAGAGACGCAACCGTCCGGGTGATTGATTGTCTCATACATCGAAACTGAAACGAAAACCTAACCAAAACACAATAACAGAAATATAACATAAAAAAAAAATATGCTTGTTTTCGCCTTGCTCGGAAAATGGATGGCGAGTTTTACATTACTTATTAATCTGTACAGCTAAAAGAAATAACACACGTAAAAACGGATAAGCCGTTTAAGGAAATGTCCATTTTTAAATTATTTGAAAGGGATTATTCTGTTTCGAGTCTCCCGAAATAACGAGTTGGAAACTTCCAGTTTTTTATGAAGATTAAAGCATATTTTATTTGTTGGTTTCCATACATTTTCCGGTTTTGAATTCAGAGCATTTATTATTATTAAATATATATACATCATATATTATTGAGAGCAGGGATCTTGCATAATAAAATGGTAGTTATGATAGAAATGATAAGTAGTTTGGGTAACACCTTAATTAACCAATTTTAAGTGTGAGTACCCTTGTTGCTCTAGGCAGAGCGGGAGGCAGTTTCAGACTTTTACTGGCTCAAACCTATGTTCCTAATTTTGCCCTTTATGTTCTGGAGCCACGGTATCTCTTTCAAAAAACCCGCAACCCCGGTAGGCGAAGGCCCTGGCAGGCCTCTCTGCGGGCCTCCTTACTTTATAGTTGACCTAATTGTTACTCTAACTTTTCTGAGAAACAAGTTTACAGTGATTCGCACAACAACAACAGCGGCAAGTATTTGTCTCACAACACAAGTTACAAACAACAAGTATCTTTGACAATAGGTATTGTGCAATGCGTTTATCAGCTCTTCACTACTTACTCAATAACGTTATCAGACAAGTTCTTCAACAATGAGAAGGTGCTAAGCATCGAGGCACTCCATTTTTACTTTAAAGGCTTTATTTCCGATAGATGTGACAAAAACTATTTAAACTAGAATAAATATATCGAAAAAAATTCCAGACCATAATCTACCTCTGTGCTAAATTTCCGTTAAGCCGTTTTGACGTGAAAGAGTAACAAACATCTATACATCCATCCTTCCTTACAAACATTCACATTTACAATATATGTATAGTAGGAAGTAGGATAATTATATAAAATTCAATGGTGCCGTGGAGTTTGGGAACGGCTGGACTGATTTGTATGACATTTTGTGTGCTTATGTATTAGGTTTGAAAATCGGCCAACAACTATTGTTCATACCCCTAAGTGGCCCTCTTCAGGATCTGAGCAGCGGTTGAAACCGCTGGGCACAGCTAGCAGTTTATAAAAAAAAAATACGTGTGGCACTCGGGGACTGCCGCAGTTAAGCTATTGCATAGCATTTTTTTTATCAACTTATGCAATAAATAAAATATTAACTTATGCAATAAATAAAAAAATCTAAATATAACATTAAAAAGTACTTCCAATGTAAATAAGTCACAAAAAGAAAAACAAGACCTTGGGTTTGATCCGGCGTAATGTTGATGGACTATCCGATTCTCTACCAAACACACCAATAGAACATTGGAATTATGATTGAAGTAACTAACCGTATTCGTAATGAAAGTGTTAGGTTCTTTCGTTACGAAATTTCTGAATTCGGTCTCCACGGTCAAAGCCCGCGATAGAAGCTTTGCAATAGCTTAAGAACACGTTTTGTAAAGCATCGACCTTAATGTGTCTCGGTAAATATTGTTTTTTTTTTCGAGTCCCTATAAAGAAATCTTATACCTACATTTTCGGAAGCGATCATAGCGCGTAATCACTCACGATAATTGAAGGTTAGAATGGCGTAACTAAGCTAACCATGCATTATCATCCAAATTAAACATAAAAGCAATATTTCAGCTCAATCGAAAACCGGTATATAGGTCACAGAGATAACAAGTGAAGCTAATATAAGCGTGTAAAAAATGTTGTGTTTTGATATTTATAGGGTTTGGTACCTCAAAAGGAAAAAAATGACTATTTATCTCGACAACGCGTAGAGGAGGTATCGAGTTGATATTAAAATTATAAACTCTGTGGTTCCTTGCAAAAAACATCTACGCAGTCCAAATTCCCGTTTATGTCGCAAATTTACACGGTGTCCTCGATGTGCAACTCCAACTCACACTTGACCGGTTTGTTGTAGCCTTTTTGCGACACGCTTCCATTCAGCTTCTAACAGCTATGTGCTAAGCTATACATTTGAAATGAATGTTAACTTAAAACTTTATTTGGAAAATTAAACTTATAACCACAAAATAAGCGAGTTTCTCGCCACCAAAGATGGAAAACTTAAAAAATAAAATATTAAAATTCAGAGCAGTTTTCTTAACTTAAAAGTTATTTAAGTAAAGAAGTGTTTCCTTTCTTAGAAGAGAACTCTAGTCTATCTTTTACAAACAGGAAGTTGAAAAACTAGAGAGGACGTTAAAGTTTTGAGATCTTTTTGTCTGCACCAACTTAAACAAAAGCAAAATGTTGGCGTATAGTTCAAGCAACATGACATTTGGTCGAGTTACTTTTCTGCTCAACACTATTTTTTGTATAATTTTCTCTTCGTTAATGTCGTATACATTTTGCATAAAAACTGCAGTTAAAAATACGAGTTTTATCTTCCACCATAATTATTCTTTAGCGTTTGCAAATCAGGGTGAATAGGAGCGGTCTGAAGCAGCCAAGTTTAAAAAAGGTTATATTTTAAATGAAGAATCAGGTTAGCCATGCTGACGTTGATGTTAATGTCGGGATTTATTATTCGTATAGAGATAAAATATTTTTAAAGTCGGGATAAATGGTGCCAACTGGACTTTGCATTAATGTGACACCTGCGTTTTAATCAGGAAACGGAAACTCGTTTTTATAACAAAATTAAATGGTAAAAAATTACTCTGGAAGTCCTTTAAAAAAAAAATATCTATCATTCATTCACCATGTTGCTTCAATACAAATCTTAAAACCAATCTCAATAGTTCATTTGTTGGAAAATGTTCGAATTGTGACTCGATTTTCAGGCTACAAATATACAGTGCCGAAGGCTTTAAACTGAAACTTCATCGTAAAGTTTTGCCAATGTCATGAAGTTTCTTTGTGAAATGTAGTCTTAAACTCGACGAGAAAATAACATTAAATAAGTGAACATATATTTTGATTTCTCTGTTTTGACACTATTTTTCTGCCACTTGTAAGTAGTATATTCAATGTATTGCGTATCGTCAATATTTGAACACTAATAAATGAAATACATACTATTGTTCTATTAATTTCTATTCTAGATTTCAAATCTTCTCAAAAGCTTTTCGGTACCACAACAATTTAATTTGAGACGTCTATTAGATTTCAAGTTTTCAATTAAAACGTTATTCAAGAACCATTTTGGTATTTTGTGGCCGTAGTTGGTATTAAATCATAAGCTTGTAGATGGTGGTTCTACATGCTATTAATTTTCGGCTATGAAACCAACGAGTTGCCTTTGAAATCGTGCTTCAGACTTGGTGGTTTTATTAGCCATTATGAAAGCACATTCATGTATAACTCCACTCCATTCCCGGTTCTCGGAGTCCAGTCTACCCGAGCTATTCTTAAATTAAATAGCAGACACATTGCTGGCGACAAATGATACAAATCTTCCCTGCACATAATAATATATGTAAGGCCATTACGGTATACCCATATTCGCAGACATAAACAAAATGGTATCCAAGTTACTCCGGTAGTTTGTGTCGGACACAACAATTTATCGAGTCCAAGTGCTATTTTCGTGGCTTCACATTCTTTATTGGTTGGTTTCCGATGTCCATATTTATAAGAATAAAAACGGGCAGGGGGTTGTTTTTATTTTATTTTTGCGAGCTGTTTTTATGGCCGCGTACTCAAACGCCCGCTGTGGCTCGATCTCCGCAACTCCGGTTCGTGTGTACGAGAGCATTTGATGCGGAAACTTAGTTAGTCCGGCATGTTACAAATGACGGTCCGTAACGGCGGTCAAATGTTTGCAATACTAGAGTAATTACATAAATAAGATAGCGCCAAATTACCTTTCGTGGTACTTGCGAACTTGTTTTTTGTTTGCTCTGTGGCTGTAATAGTATACATTTTGAGGTGTAACGATTATGAGGGCAACGTTAGGGTTTTCAAGGTGAAAGACTTAGCCTTAATTTTGCTGAGTTTTTAGATTTTAGATCAGTTGAAATTAATAAAACATTTATAATTAGAAAATGTTTTAACAGTGTCTGTTAAAACATTTTCAGCAAGGTGGAATATTTACCCTTAATTGGAAACTGAGTGGGAGTTAAAGGAAACCTACACAAATTAATGATTTGGCAGTCACTGAAGTGGGAAGCAACAAACTTGGTAGCTATACATAAAATTAGCGTATAGTTGCCAAAACGACAGGAATTTGACCCTCGGCCAGGCAATCACGATGTATTACTACCGATTTTCCGACCCTTTTCCCCTGTCAAACATAATAATTTGGTGCGTCACTTTCGTTTAGCTATAAACCAGAGCAGGGCGTGTCTTCGCCACCTGTATGAGTGCGTGTGTGCTGACCTTGTAGCCTTATGTCGCCAAAACTGGGCTGACCGAGCCCAACCCGCCAGCTTTTACGTTAATCACTTTTTTAAATTGTTTATTTTGTTGTCGCGCTTGTAAACGTTATGTATTTTTTTGTTCCAGTATGTTTTGGGTACTTTATTATTGCAATCAGGGACGGGAAATGTCTTATTAAGAACATGGCTTTGTGACAACGTTTTATTGAACAGAGTGAATAAACTTACGGCCGCTCTGCTGTTATAAATCCTATTGTCAAACACCTTAAACTTGGAATTGCTTACAGCATTATTAGTTGCAAACTTCTATTTTTGTTTTAATCCGAAAATCAGTGGGGCAATTGACGCTGACATGTTCGCCATTTATTTTTTAAGAGGCCAAAGGGTAAAACGGGACTCTAAGCCTCCACGGTCCGTCTGTCCGTCCATCTGTCACCAGGCTGTCGGTATCTAATGAACCGTGCCGCTATAACAATAAACAACTATAAATAGAATGAAATAAATATTTGGAGACTCCCATACAACAACCATGTCTTTTTTGCTATTTTTATCAATAATGGTAAGGAACCTATCGTGCACGAGTCCGACTCGCACTTGGCCGGTTTTTTTTTATATCCTTTGAACAAAAGACAAAGAAGCTTGTAAAATATACGTGTGTTTTGCAATATTCCTCAAATATCTCCCAATCGTTTTTCAGAGTAAATAGGGAAATGCATGCTTTTATCCGTAAAGGTACCTTCAAAGATATGAACCCGTTTCAACCCCTGGGGATCGAAAAGGGGCAAACGGTGTTGTCAGTTTATCATACGTTTTTATCTTCATCATTATTTTTGGTCGAAAAAAGGCCATCGTACTGTGTTTTTCCTCGCGGGCAATTTAATCCTTGTTAGAACCTGCAATAAATAAGGATTTTGATTTCTTATTAATTGGCAAGGATATTTCATTTTCTAATGTGTTTTTAACGCATTTAATTCAATTCAATTCATTTCATTATGGTTAGTTAGTGGTAGTTACCGAAGTGTCTCAATTTACAAAAATAAGAACAAATAAATCTGTTTGTTGATTAAATCAAATGTTTGTATACGTGACATTTTTCATGATTTTAGATTTTTCAAGATTATCAAGAGTCAACAATGAGGATTACGAAGGTATAATTATACCTAAATTAACAGAAATTCAAGTGATAATTATAAGGATAATGATCAATGAAGTATTACTCGAACCCAGATAATTTGGAATCTTTAAATCACCATTTTTCATTGCTTGGAGTTAGTCCGGTCTATTTAAGCCTAAAATCAGGAGGAAGGTTACATAAATTCCCATAAAGCTGAATATTGGCATAGTTGTTCAAAACATCATTATAAAGAAAATCTCAAAAGTCCTCATCGTTCCGAGGTGTGCTAAAAATTTGGCACGGGGTCAAAGGTCAAAAAAATGAGTTTTTTGCGATTTTTAGCGAAACGGTGAGTTTTTTCGTTGAAAAAAATAGAGAAAAGTTTCACACGCAAAAAGTTAACAAAAAAAACTGGTTAAAGTTGGTTTTATTTTTTACAAATTTTAATGTTTTTTATTTCACCATTTTTAGTTATTAGGTATAATGATTTATTACATAATTTTTATCGAGATTCATTTTCCATTGTTACTAAGAGATCATCCATATAGACATAGAGAAATATGATGTATTATACATAGACGACGACTCATAAACTACCTAAGCATTATAAATAAAATTGATATAGGACCACCTTGGAAGTATAACCTTATCAAACCCTAAAAAAAAGAATTGTTGCAAATCGGTTCAGGCGTCTTTGAGTCGACGAAAATCGAAGAATTGAAAACCTGCTCCTTTTTTTGAAATCGGTTATTTATTAACAAGAAACATTTGACGGGTCGGCCCGACACCTAAGCTATATTAATAAAACGTAACAAAGAGTAATTGAAAATTTTATAATATTTTCTTAATACGACATCAATCAAGTAAAATGAAATTACTTTTCGGCAACACACATCTGACACACATTCTTGCAAAATGTACCAAACAAAGTAAAACCGTTTCTCTTCATGTCAATCTGTTTACACGAAAAACAACAGACACACGGAAAGAAATAAAGAAAGTTATACCACCATTTACACGTGTCGAGGGCAAGGTAAATAAATAATTCATCCGAGATTCATACACTTCCTTGTAACGATGTATGTATGATTGAGGTCGGAGATTGTTTATACTGCGTCCCCATTCGACTTGTAACCTAGTTACAAGAACAATTCTTGCATAGGGATGTACCTTTCTGTAGACTAGGATCTGTGGCGATAAGCTAATCGATAAGAGCTGGAGAAGACTGTTTCAATCAATCAAAATATTTTTATTTTATATAAGCCTACATGGGCACTTATAAAACGTCGAGAAAAGGTGCGCGGTTCGGGTTGGCCGTTTCTTATGGAGAAGAACCGGCAATAAACTCCATGTTGAATCGAATGATGGCTGATTGAATATGCACCTTGTGCAAAACAGTCATCAAAGTTTCAAATGTGTTTGGTCATTACGTATGCGTAGCCTTTTTCTGACTTCTGGACTTACGGGGTGCAGCTGAATACCAGTATTTTACAAGGACCAACTGCCTATCTTATCTCCACAACCCAGGTAGTATACTGAATAATACGCTACGCTTTAGTCAAACTGGTTGTCACACTTTCGGACCATGGCCTAACGTCTCTCAAAGATATACAAATGACAGCTGGGACCAACGGCTTAACTTGCTTTCCAACGCACAGAGAAGTTAATATTATTAAGCCACAAGGTTCTACTCGCATTTTTGTACAATTACATACGTTGGCAACTTTATAGCAGCATGTCTATGGCTATCTACCCCAAACCCCGGACACGCTTGACACGAAATTAAAAATCGTATATAGAATCGTATAATAGAATTGTTTCATCGTGTAATTAACACCTACATTTTTTTGCATCACTCATCTATAAATAAATACCCAAGCAGGTTTTCACTGTTCCTGTTGTTTTGCCTTTTCAGATATAGACACTTATAGCTTTATCGATAAAGTATAGGGTTACCATTTTGAATAACATTATAACATAAGTTTCGTGTCCTTATCCCAGTCTATTTAGTGTCGGCGCAACACCTTTCCTTCTTCCATTCTCCCCTGTCGTCTAACAGGGGAGAATGAAGGCATCATTTATTCCTTTCTCCTTTATATCATTCCTTACAAAATCCATCTATCTTTTATTTGGCCTTCCTCTCCCTTGCCATCCATCAACATTCAGATTCATCACTCTTTTAGTCACATTTATTAATATTATTATTTAACGATTAACATAACATAACAAAATAAATATCCCGGGAAAGTTAGCATAGAAGTTTGTTAAGGTACGTCACAATTTAATTTATTAAGAACACAGACAATTAAGTACACTAAAACAAAGGTATTAGTTACATCTGTTAGACTTGAACATAATGCAGAATTTATTTGTCGTACTTAAAATCCTTACTAATATTATAGAAGCGAAAGTGAGTTTGTTTGTTACGTTTTCACGCCTACATGGCTAAACCGATTTTGATGAATTTTGGAGCAAAGATAGTTGGGACCCTGGAGACGGACATAGGCTAACTTTTTTTTAAAGTGTTAAATAAGGGCAAAAGAGGCGCGAAAACTACAAGTAGCAGGTACCTGCAAATCAGGAAAGGGAATTGTGTTACCCCAATAAGTTATACGTTCTTTATCAATTAACTTGATTATCAAACTGCAATATCCAAGAATGCATCCTCCATCAATTTTATGTTCCCATTAAGATTTGCAGCAATTCAACCCTAGCACGCCATAAACTATTCAATGCAGCTATTCAAGCGTTGCGATATCCATTGTAATATTGATTGATATAAATCGCCTCTGTATCACAGTTCCAAGCGAATGGGCTATTATACCGTCCTGGTCTCCTGGTGATAGCAAATTATCCGTTTATATGGCCTTTATCGTATGTATCTCGATACAGACCTCTAAATACGCCACGTATAGTGGCGCCTGGTTGCCGTATCTGGCTGTTATCAAACGATGTAGATTATATATGGGGTGGCGGTACGATAGGCTATCTGCATTTTGGGGTCGAATGAACCTGTCATTTATGTAAGTTGTGTTACGTACTTTGACGCAACATGCTCGTATGAAAAGATTCTATAGTAAATTGAAAATTCTGTAGTTTTGTTAGAGTATTACATACACACGTTTTTACGTTTAAATACTGAATGAAAAGAAAACGATTCCAATGAATGTTTTATATTCATTTAATCATCACAATTTAAATTACGTATGAACGGTAAAGCTTGAGCTCATGTTAAACGGTAATCGTATATCCTCTCAGTTACCTTATCTTTTGAATTGTCGCATCGTTCTCGAATAAAAACGTCGACGAATGAAAAGTGTTTAAACGAAATTGGACAAAAATGACCGAAAAAACTGCACGAAACGAGCTTTTACCTCGGAACTACTCGCTACGGACGGTCGTCGTCAACTAATGTGCAATCACTCTTAAGCATATAGGGTAATGGACTCGTGATCCTAGTATATCAATAGGGAACAAGATATATGGGCTCTTTACATGCCATTTGGTGTCGCTGTGAGTAACTGGGCGTTGAGTGGATACGATCAATAGATACTTCATCATTACGGCTTACGCTCAAGATATTCCTACACAGACTAGTATAAAAAATTGCAGTAACTATCCCTTTTTTCTGTAACGATCGTTAAAAACGGTCGCCGACCACCAATCTGCATCGATTAGTATTCTCATTCGAAACACGGCTTAACGATTATTCGTATTTTAGAGCTGCGTCAGCTACTGGTCCAAATTAATCGATTGGATTCGTCCGAATTCCCACCGTTGGGCGAAAATATGGAAACGTAGATATGAGATAAATATAAAATTGTGCGTTGTCTACGAAGTTTCATTTGTTTTACTCTGCAATTTTGAATGGCGTATTCTGATTTGTTTGTTTGTATTAGTTCAATGAAATGAAAGTCATAAATATGAAACCTTTTATTATTTTTATGAGGCTTACGTGCGCTGATTTAAAATTGGAATACGGATGGAAATATTCTTTAGTATGTATGTATGACTTGGTATAGGTAATAATTAATAGTTTGTTATTAAGAAAGTTCTTTGAAGGACTTTGCCCAACAAACAGAGAGTATCTATGGGTAAGGAAAAGACAAATCAGTTCTGTTTTTTTTTTCTTAAAATAAATTAGAATGAATAATTTTAAGAGACACTTAAAGGTAAAATTAGTTTTCGTTATCTTTAACTACCTCTAATGAGTTATTTTACGAGTAATGGTAGCCCGCATAGCGCCAATAAAGTCTTAGCTAGCTCTTTATTGCCTGTGCAGATGACGTAACACCTAGATGAGATGAGAATATCAATATAATCGTTCAGGCTATGCTACAGAACGCAATTTCCACAAATTTCTAAGAATTATTTACTTAATCACTTTTAAAATCTTCAATTTGTATTTTTAAATCATTTTCATCAATCGAAAAGCAATCAAAAGTTCAAAACTAAGATTAAGTGGTTTTAGAACACCAATCATATTTCGTAAATAAACATTAGTTAGCGATATTTGAAATTATCATAGAATCTACTGGAGATTTCATCAAAAAATAAAAATACAGATCAGAAACTTAGGTGGTCGTAAGTTAGCGCGACTATTATCCGCGCGGACGATATTCCAGCGGCGCGGATCAACGACGAGTCGACGGTCCGCGCGGATGAACTTCGATTAGTTGTGCAGTCATATTACAGTACTACAGTTGCTACGCTGTATTGCGGTGTCTCATGTGCCAAGTGCTGGAGTACGGTCGGGTGGTAAACGTGTGTATTAGGTATCAACGGATTATATACAAGCCAAATCTATATGAGATCCATTTCACCGCCTGCCGCGTCGATGGGCGTCGTTGTGTGAGTATCACTTAACTAAATAATCAAGTGGTCGCCTGCTGATAATTATAACCTGAGTTCGTTTCCTAGACGATAGGTTTATCATGTGGTACTTTCATATAAATAGCGAATTGTAGGGTGTACTGTACCGTTTAGGAATGGATATAGTTCTGTCTTATCTATTAGGGACTACCAGCGTGATGTTATATTACATACATACATAAACCTGCGCGTTTTTTCCATGGCGGTTGTAAGAAACCACAGAACACGATCTGATACGATCCTTATTTTACTGCTTTTTTTTTCGGCTGGGAAAGCATCAAATGACTTCCCCCGCTCTGGGCGGAGCGGGAGGGCATGTCAGACTTTTACTGAGTAAACACACCAATGTTCCTTCTGTTGCCCTTGACGTTCCGGGGAGGCGGTATCTCTTTCGAACAACCCGCAACCCCGGCAGGATCCTTATAGACTGCTTAAGCCTTGTCCACATTCATACATTTGGACATACTCGCTTGCTAAGACTAACAAAAATATACACAAACGAATATTTTAATTGAGACATAAAGTGAATTTTATTCCCAAAATAAAATTTTCAATCATAAAAATTAAAAAATAAACACAGGATCCTTTCAGAGTACACTGATGTGATTCCCTCTCCCCCATTCCCCAGTCCCTACGGCCCGCAACTCTATTCAGGGTATAAAGGGCATATCTACCTGTAGTAAGGTCCCTTTGCAGGACCAAAAAGTCACATATACATCCTTTTACTAGTAATGTGTGTACCTTAATTACATATTGATCTCGAGGCAGTTAGCGTAGATTAGCCACAAATTGATGTTGCTTAACTATTACACGGATGGGAGTGGCGTGTTACGGGACGGTCTGTTAATTAAGTATGGTGGGTGTAAAGATATTGATTGGGGCTCTTAAATAAGCGTTAGCTGTTAATTTAATTATTCTGTGAGGCAAGTTCGTGTTTCACGCGCGCCTCAAAGAGAGTCAGCAATGCAGAGGGGCTTGCCAGAGCCTCTGCCTGCCGGGGTTGCGGGTTGTTCGAAAGAGATACCGCGGCCTCGGAACGTAAAGGGCAAAAGAAGAAACATGGGTGGGTTTTAGTCAGTACAAGTCTGACATGCCCTCCCGCTCCGCCCAGAGCGGGGGAAGTCATTGGATGATTTCCCACCCGAAAAAAAAATAAAAAAAAAGGCAAGCGTTTCAGTAACATATTATTATGACAATACAATCTTTTACTTTTCCGACTTTCTGCACTGTGGGTGATGTCAATTTCATGTATATATATGTTACAATGCCGTTTCGTGGCGCCATTTGTTAATCATTGATAATCGTTACAGGTAATCAGTAGTCCGATATTCTAGGGAACCTATAAAAAAATTCTGTAATAGGTATTTTAAATTGAGTAACAGTTAACATTATAATATTTGATTTTCAACTATCGGTGCAGCGAAGAAAGTTGATCTAACAGCGTGTTTTTATCTAAGGATCAATTTAGGTATCACCTTGTGTGTTAGTGAAAATGGGCATCAGAAAGTTGGTATCACGAAATGTTGTTTCATTACTGGTGCTGGTAAAATGACTGGCCAATACTAATCCATTACGGTACTGACCCATATCCTTATTCATTAGTGGAACTAGCTATGAAAGCAAGATAACGAGAGCAACCTATTCAGTGACCTATAATAGCAAAACACTTACCCTCAATATCTCATTAATATGTTTATCGCCTAGTTTACCAGTAAACCTCTTTGCTGTTATTTGTTCCATCGTTTAAGCTTATCGAAAAGCACGTAAATCCGTTGGTTCGGGCTGTCATTTGTAAATCTTTGACAGTCGTAACGTAGTCAGACGCCCTAGAGTCTGACAACCAGTCTTAACAGTTTATCTTAATACCCAGTGACTGGGGTGTGAAGATTTGAGGGTCTAAAACGGTCATTTTAGCGGCCGCTTAAACTTTGCCATTCGTAAAATAGTCACAAAGTGACAATTCAGAATATTTTTAGACCCCCAGAAAAGTAGTCGCTCCGTGTAAAATACTGGTAATTACACTGGAGCCGACCGTAAGATAGTTGTAGAAAGGCTAGGCAGATTATATCAGCTTAGTAGTCGAATCAAAATGATCAACCCCATCAGGCAGGAACCTCTGCTGTGTTGACATCTCTTTGAGGCGCGCGTGGTGCTCGAACGCGCCGTCATCAAAGGAAAGACAGATGGTGAGCTATCCGTTGCTCACCGTCCACAGACCGGCGCCTACAGAGGTTGAGAGTCGTCTCGCGGCGGCGGATGCCTGGAGCATCCTCCGCAGCAGATGGGTTGGTTTGAACTTCTTTAATTGTTAGGTACTTACACAACCTATTTATCGCTTTCTTTTTTTCTTACTATTTCCCAAGGAGTTAGGCTAAAATCACTCAACCACCGGCTATAATCTTTACCGGTCTATAAATATATCTGTAATAAAATCTACGTGGTGATACACGCACGCCGTTTGCGAGCCCAGCGCACTTTCAATTAAAATTACATTATTTATGTAACTTGTTAATAAAATCATAACATATTTTAACAACAGATTGCCTATATGCCTGTTAAAAATTTGTTTCCGAAATGTTAAACATTAAATTAATGGTTAATACCACGTTAAAATGCCCCGAATATTTAATTATTATTGAACACAATCCCCAAGTTTTCACAAATGTTACTCTAAAATTTACTACAAAATACGAGAATTAATTAAACAAATAAAAACTACTAAATTTTGCCTGCGGCTTTGCTTGCATTATGTTTGAAAAGCATGAAAAAATAATTTCAGCTTCGAATCACAAGTTTCTAGTCTAGGAATATAGTAGGAGAATGACTATTTTCGATTCGAAGCTGAAATTATTTTTCACTATAGGGATATTCACATTACATATAAATGCTTTTAAAACATAAAGCGAGCAAAGCCGCAGGCAAAATGTAGTCCTTTGTTCTCGAGTAAAGTAGAGACAAGTAAGAAAAACGATAACGAAATAAATGCCTGACAGGCGTCAAAGGCTTTTACTAGGGATGTGCCCGCCACGAACTTTTCAATAACGTTTAAATGTTTCTGAAAAGTTCGTGAAAGGCCGCTGTCGTTTTGAATTAACTTTGATTATATCCGTCATTTCATTGGTTTAGGATTATTTTAATGTATTGTGAAAATATTTTTTTTTGCGTTCCTTACCTTAAAAGGAAAAAAAACGTAATCCTTATTAGATCACGTTGTCCGTTTGTCTGTATGTTTGTCAAGATAATAAAATATAAAATTTTTGTGTCACAATGTTCGTTCCCATACTCCTCCGAAACGGCTCTACCGATTCTTATGTTTTTTTGTGCATATTCAGTCAAGTCTGAGAATCGCCTTCTATTTATCTTTCCTCCTCCTAAAAAGGAGTTTCCTTTTCAGGAAAGGAGCTGCTACCCTACTATGACCTCTTAAAGCGATTCTTATTCCGCTGAGGGAAAGAGACAGAGCTATACAGGGTGTCTAGCACCATCTCTTTCACTCAGTGGAATAAGAATTGCTATAAGATGTCATAGTAGCCCTTCTGATCAGCGGGTGAAACCGCTAGACCCAGCTAGTCATAACATGAAATAATACCGTTAAAAACGAAACCTAAAAATAAATACATCTCGATGCAAACAATAAATTTAAATCCAAACAATCTAAAAAAACAAACTCTATTATTCCAAGCTTAATAAATAAAACATTTCGTATTCTATATACACTACATTCACAAAGCAAAGCCGCTTAAATTCAGATTAAATTAAAATGTAGTATCATTAATATCTCAGTACAACTCCAAGAAACTTCTCAAGCGGGTTATAGTAGATTTTAATTACCCTTGAGCCGCTGATTTCATGGCCCAGCCGTAGTATCGTTAGCGACCTGAGTAATAGTTAATCGTAGAAGTAGTTTGAGCATTCAATTATTGTGCCGTTATTTTAGAAGAGAAATGTTTTTTTTTATTATACTTATGAATATTGAGTGCTAAGTATGTGCTGTTATTTTAGAAGACATTTTTTTTATTTTATATATGAATATTAATTGTAAAGTATGATTTGTTCCTTCCGGGGTTGCGGGTTGTTCGATAAAGATACCGCGGTCCGGGAACATAAAGAGCAAAAGAAAGAACATGGGTGGGTTTTCGTCAGTACAAATCTGCTCCGTTCAGAACGGGGGAAGTTATTTGATGATTTCCCATTAGCAAAAATGGGTTATTTGTTAATAATTTTATAGTTGTACTCTCATTAAGATTAAATGACGTTGAATGATATTTAATATTGTGATTTCTTCAATGTTCATTAAAAGTTTGCAATAGATATTAATATAATAGATGGTTTTTTGATTTCGAAACGCGAAAGTACATTCCCATGAGCAATTTCCCCGAACTACACGCGCGCAAAACCACGGGCATAAGCTTGTATTACATAAATAAACTTAGGCCTTTATCCCATAGGGACAGATATTTTGATTACATTTTGCAAAAAATGATGAAGTACTTTGGTTTACATCACTATCTAAAGAGACCAAACGAAAGACGTCAGATTTAATATTGTGATAAAGAATTCAATTACAAGCATTCACAAACGTTTATTTTCGTCATTATTCTGTTTCTAGATATTTTTTAAGTTATTAGGGTTCCTTACCTCAAAAGAAAAAAAGGGAACGGAATTCTTATTAGATAACTTTATTGTTGTCTGTCCGTCTGTGTGTCTGTCAATACCCTTTATCTCGTATAGGTATCGAGTTGAAATTGAATCCGTATACTCAACCCTTTAAATCAACCCTTTAAGTCTATGCAGTCAAAATATATGGCTGTTTATGTCGCAAGTTTGTACGGAACCTTCGGTGCGCGAGTCTGACTCGCTCTTGGCCGGTTTTTTTTTAACTTTTAAAGTACTTAACCCGTTACTTCAAAGACTCACGTTTTCTCCAAACAGCTTGTTTACATTTGTTTGCTAACACCGAATAGAATAGCTAACAATTCTTTTATTATGTAAAATAGCTGCTGAAGAGGGAGAGCTAAAACCTAACAGCTTGCGTAGTTTAGAAAACAAGAATTAAACCAAACGATTGAGCTTAGATGTGCTAGGAATTTAAAAAGAACTGTTATAGTTTTTTTTTTCTGGTAGATACCTACTTCAGTCAGATTGGGAAGACATTTCCGGATCACAGAGAAGGGAATAAAAAACATGTAGGGTAAAGTCGGTATAGACGCAACACTTTGAGAAATAATTGTTCGTCCTACCTTTTTTTGTGTAAATTGGTTATTTATCTACAAATACATGAAAAGTAAAAAGCATTATCTTTGATATTTCTAGAGTAATAGCGATTTTTACCTCTGCGTTGCGTGTCGTGGGTTTGATTCCCGCACGGAACAAATATTTGTATGGCTTAAAAATAGTTGTTACGGGTCTGGCTGTTTGTTTATGTGATTCAATTGTTTGTAAACGCACCCACGATACAGGAGAAATTCCTAGTGTGGGGCACCGTACTATTAAGAAAAAAAACTATACCGACTTTACCCTTGGTATATACTTAGTATTGGTTGAAATAAGGCTGCACATCGATGCAGGAGACTTTTAAACAACTAAAATTATGATAATCAAGGATCTCCTACAAATCTGCTGAGCACTAATGATCTTGCAGATGTTCATTCACTATCACAACGTTCCTTTTACCTGAGTCATTCAGTCAAAAATATTGCGCAAAGAAGACTACAAAAAAAAAAACTTTGCACTGCAATGGATCGTAACCCATTCAGTTAATATCGTTCTAAAAATCTAAGGCTTTCTAAATGACATCAAAGTATTTAGCTAAGCAATTAACTTTTTATTTCCTGAACGAATGCTTAATACAACACTTCACTTTGGTTGTCTCTCTTTAATGGTCAGCCTTTGAGCCTTACTGTAATGGTTTCCACAAGTTTGACAGCGCTTTGAAAACGGAAACTTCGGCTTTGATCGGAGAGCTCCACGTTACACACTTCAATACTTCCTAGGTTGCATGTTAGTACTATAGCCAAGCTACGTCATAATAAATATCGACAAATAAACTGAAAACGCTAAACACGTCAATGTTATCTTTATTTATGAGTTTGATTACCTTATCCTCCGCCTTTTTGTGATCGTAATGTCTCTTCGTAATAGTTCTAGGTTTTTTTATTTCTTTTCTTATTACTTTACTTCTAAATATAAGTACTATATTGGATCTAAGTTATTTATTGTATGACTAGCTCCATTATTTAAAGTTATTGGAATTGTAACGATAGCAATCTTCGTTTTTGTCGGAAATTACGTATCTTATTATTTGAACGCAAACATATTTTGTTTGATGTTCCCATTTTTATCAGAACAATTATTCCTATAAATATTTGCCTCACTCCGTTTCGTCTAATGTGTAATTAACCTTTTAAGTTTAACTCTCAAAACAAAACCGCTAAATCAACAACACCCATCATTCAATATTGCCCACTAAACATAATACAAAGTGTATAAACATGATGGCCTGCCTTTCAGAAACACGCAACTCATCGGCTATTTATCAAAGGCCTCCATAAACGCCTATACCTACTCCTGAATCCATTAAATTTATTAAACGAGCATTATGTTAACCAGTTTGCCTCTCTAAATTCTCTCTATGTTCCGTCTGTATCTTTTTGTAATCGTATCACGCTCTCTTCAGTTTCGTAATGGAATAAAAAGCAATTTTTCTCTGTTTTTGCTTGGAGCGTTTCTTTGTGCTAAGCTTACGTCTAAAGACTGGAGGAATTCTTTGCATAAGTAATATTGGTTTTAGCGAGTTGGATTCATATCGCTGTTTCTAGGCTGATTCTTAATTTGATTAGGCTCAGAATTTACATAGCTACCGTATAAAATGATTAAATTATATTGTCTGAAACAAAAATTTGGTAGAATAACACAAAGTCTGGTAGTAATGTTACATAAGAAGTGCAAAAACATTTCATTCTAGCTGGATTTATTATTAGGGATTACAAATCTACAGAGAAAACACAAGAATAATATAAATGAAGCAGTAGAATAATTACTTCGTAAGACCTGAGAGGCTAAGCGAAACTTATCATCCTCTTTCCGTTGCCGAAAAACATTGGAGCTTCCTATTATATCGCTAAATTGCTTCATTACAACAAAAGTAAATAAGGCAGCGCCCGCAGAGACCACAAAAACTTTTTGAATTCGTCTCAATTACGAGTTGCTACAATAAAGTTAGGGTGTATTAGGAAACTTATTAATACAATCTGAGAATTGGAGATATTGAATCAAATTTATCAATCTATATTCTTTTTTAGCCTTTTGGATCACCTTATTGTCCGTCTGTCTGTCTGTCAAGACCCTTTATCTAACGGTACGCGTGAAGGTATCGAGTTGTAATTAAAACGATATACTCAAGTTAGTGCTCCATTAGATTTGAGAAAAAATCATGTCTTAGTCTACGCAGTCAAAAGATATGGTTATATAAGTCGCAAGTTTGTACGGAACCTTCGGTGTGCGAATCTGACTCGCAATTGCTCGATTTTTTCTCGATACTTTGCCTGTTTTGGGAAACTTGTCACCCGCAAAATCATTCCATTTATATTCCTTAAGTAGCAGCTTGACCTCACTGGTCATAAAAACGTGTTGTACCAAACATAATTATTATCTTCTTCCTTCCTTTATGCCATCGTTGCTTCCTCTTTACTACTAAATCTTCTCAATTTCGCACAATCTGGTCCGGCCTTCATGTCGAGTTTATTAGCACTTCGGTCGCCTTTTACGATATCCCGCTAGCATTTCTTGGGCCTCCTGCGGGGCTCACTTCGGGTCTCAGTAGGAAGAGGATTACCCGCTGCTCTATGAGCAATAAAGTGTAGCACTCTTTTAAACAATACCACGACATATTTGTTACAAAGTTGTCTATTTGCTCGTTTCCAGAAGTTTCCATGGGTTTTTCACTGTTTTGACACTGTAATATTATAAAGTTGAAAGTTTGTGTGTTTGTTACTCCTTCACGCTCAAACGGTTTAACGGATTTTGGTGAAATTTGATATGTAGCTTATACCCTGGATTAACACAAAAGCTACTTTTATCCCGGTCTACGTGGGTGAAATCCCGTAGGTTAACTGGTGATTTCAAAAAAAGGATTATTATTCAGAAAAAGGATTTTTTCTTAGAGTGAAAAACAGGGCATTTCACAATATGTTTCAGTTACATTAACCTTCTCACTCCCATCTAAAATTATCGCCACCCACACAACATCAGTCTCCACAGTATTAATTAAGCCAGAACCCACGTACGAAAAACTAACTACACGATTCAATATCAAGAACAGAAATTAGCTTTGTTCAAGTTCAAAAGTGTATTCTTAGACTCCATCGTGTAGACTGCACTTTATTGTAAAGTTGTTGTTCTATTTAACATCCGCAACTTTGGCACAGAACTGATTACTTCGCTATTTGCTGCGAGGAGCGCTTTTCAGTTTAGGTGTCTCCTTTTTTATTTTCATTCAATAACTTCGAACGTAAGACCGGTCGTCACAATGGCGCTGTTAGTTGACTTGGTTCACCGGTTATATGGATTTTGAAGTTTTATTTTGGAGACAAAATTGAAAAATTTGTTGCACAGTGCTTTTTGAAAATGGTTTTTTTTTACCACATACTCTAGTCTTAGAAGTATAAATAAGTCGATACAAAAAAAAAAAACAAGGTAAACCCTTTTATTCGATTTTCATTACTTCGCTTAGATTTTGTGATTCGACTAGATTTTATAGGTTTGCTAGTTACATGATACTCCTTTCGTTTTAGCTTTCATTTACAAAATGGTTTCAATAAAGTAATTGCGTGATTTTGAAAGAGACGTTTATAGGACGAGAGATAGTCATATATGGCAATTCGAAATTCGTTTCTGGAGCTTAATATAAAGCGTTTTGATACGAGCACCTTCTTAAAGCTGATTCGAAATTTTAAATCTTCGTTGCAGTTGATCTGGTTTTCACTGCCGACAATAATTCC
The DNA here is from genome assembly GCA_958449745.1 of Ochropleura leucogaster. Taxonomy (NCBI): domain Eukaryota; kingdom Metazoa; phylum Arthropoda; class Insecta; order Lepidoptera; family Noctuidae; genus Ochropleura; species Ochropleura leucogaster. The sequence goes on along the minus strand of OY288207.1, from coordinate 8,109,668 downwards.
TTAAAAAAAACACAAAGGTTTTAAAATATTTAAATGTCACGTGGATTGTCACGTGGGCCGAAATAAAACTTTATAGTTTATTTAAACTACATATATAGTTTTACTAGCTTTTGCCCGCGACTTCGTACGCGTGGATTAATAGTTCCCGTACCAAATTTCATTAAAATCGGTTCAGTAGCAATAAAATTTTAAAATTATGTTGCTATATATTATACTTGAACATACTTTGGTATTAAGCGCCGGATCGCTAATTGACCACGATTTATGACTTACTAGTAACATTGAATCTTAGGGTGATAAAGCAATTACGTCAAATATACAATTGTATGTCAGTTGAGATTGAACTACAGGCGTTGCCGGAATTGATGGTGAACTGAATGATTGATGACACAATAACGGAGACCCAGTTGAGATGATTGACACTTTATTGACTATTTTAACCTACGAGGGAATATATACACTGTCTTTTGACGTCATTATTTTAGTAAAAAAGTTATACTGGTTCCTAGAATGCATATAGTAGGTACTACTAACATGTTACAAATATTCACTTATAAACAAGGTTCGGGTCGGTAGATTGAAATTTGGCATCTTGCATGCATAACGAGGACATAACTCTAAAAACAAAAAACAACTGTAGTTTCCGTTTTATGCACCTAACACTATTATAAAAAAATAAAAGTTTTATTGCTAAACACAATCCAATTTATAAAATACATTTCTGTTATGAATGAAAAATGAAACGAATGTGTATTTTACCGTGTAATACCAAATTAGTTAAATTAAAATAAAAAAAAAAAACAAAACATTTAATAACTTACATATTAAAATTAACTATTCATACACAGGCAGTTCGGATTTGGCTATAAACACCCTCTTGAAAGAAACACCTACTAGGTTGTAATTATAAAAAAAAATACGTGAAAAATAAAAACAGATGTCCGTTAACAACCGGTACTGGCCTACTTTTCCTTCTTCGATGAATAGAATAATATTAAACTCTTTTTATTTTTAAAATCTCCGAGGTCTTTTTTTTTTAAATTAGAACACAGTATCATGCATGTAATCTCCGAAAGGTAAGCAAGGATATATTTAATATATCTTAAGGGCAATCGACCGCCGCGGTGTCGGGCGCCACGAGACGACTCCCGGCCACCGTAGACGCGTGTCTGTGGCCGGTGAGCAATGGGTAGCTTACCGTCAGTCCGTCTAGTGAAAACAGGTCGTGTAGATGGCGCGTTCGTGTTCCACGCATGCCTCAAAGAGTTGTCAACAGAGCAGAGGTGCCTGCTGGGTTTGCGGGTGGTTCGAAAGAGATACCACGGCCCGGAACACAAAGGGCAAACGAAGGAAGACGGAGTCCCTCACCCCGCTCAGCGACTTAGCTTAGCTTGACCCGGGGGACCTAAGAGACTTAGCTTGACTCGGGTAATGAACCCAAAATCGTAAACACAGCAGCAACAGCTGAGTTTAAATTTTATACTACATTTGATTTTCACAGTGTTTTTTCTATCTCAAAACGACATTATACAATACTATTCAAGAACAAATAAAATTACACTTCTCCCAGTTCTTCAGAGCCCGCTTGACCGCTTGACCGATTAAACGGGCTGGCGATATATGATTGTATTAATAAATATACCTTCGCTTTAGCAAGCTGTATACTGAACCAAAATGCACCTGAAACTATTCTTGAAGTGGGTCAGTTTATCGATCAAACGTGTCGGTTCCGCCCCTGACCTTTGCACTTCCACTAATGAGTTCTGTCTGTAGCCTTAGTGTTGACTGTTCTCGCACAGCAAGGATACCAGCGCAGCGTCACGTATAATTGTGACTTGTTATTGCCTGAATACCAAGTGTTGAGCTACCGTTGTTTTAAATCGCAATTTAAAAAAAAAAAGTCAATATAAGTCTACCACGATAACGTTTGTTTTAAATACGGATAATTAGATTTTGCCCGCGGCTTTGTTCGCGTTAAATTCGGGTTAACACAGTTCCCCTTTCCTGATTTGCAGGTACCTACTACCTGTAGTTTTTGTACTTGCGCCTTATTCATTGCAAAAGCAAAGCTAAGTTTTCCCTTTTCTTTCCTCTTTCTCCCTCTTATTTCTCACTTTAAAAAAGAAATAGTCTATGTCCGTCTCCAGGGTCCACACTATCTCTGTACCGAAATTCATTTAAATTGGTTTAACCATGCAGGCGTGAAGACGTAACAAACAAACACACTCACTTTCGCATCTATAGTATTATGTAGTACTAGCTTTCGCCCGCGGCTTCACTCGCGTTTAATTCGGTATAACACACCAAGCAAACCTGCAGTTTTTGCTCTTGCGCCTGATTGATTTGTAATAGCAACGCTAAGTTTTCCCTTTTTTTCCCTCTTTCTCCCTCATATCCAACTCTTTTTTTTTTAAAAAGTAGCCTATGTCCGTCTCCAGGTTCCCAACTATTTCTGTACCAAAATTCATCAAAATCGGTTTAGCCATTAAAGCGTGAAGAGGTAACAAAAAAACAAACTCGCTTTCGCTTTTATAATATTAGTAAGGATGGTATAGATGTAAAATCCCAATAGTAAAAAGAAATCGGAATCGGATCGGTAGTTTTGAAGAAACACACAAACTTTACCATTTTTTAGATTCTCAGTTGAGAAATATAGGTACTAAGATGCAACGCGATATACCACAGACAGCTGACCATGGTAGAGATGGCGGGAAGATTTAAAGTTTGTTCCTTCCAACGGACTGGCTGGCACTCAAAACTCAAAGCATCTATTTCAATCGCACTTTGAGACAGGCGCTGTTGAATATCAAAAACAAACATGAAACAGTTCCAGTAGCAAGTTATATTCACTAGTGAAAGTACTACAGGTAACCATTCATAAGTGTTGATCTCTATGGAGAAGAGTGGGTTAGAAACTCCATAGACACCCTTTTAAATCATAATATTTTTCCAATATCTTGGTTATGTAACCATTATTATATTGAGAGATCATACAGTATATATGATAAAACAACGGTTTATAAAATAAAGTAATTGTAATTGTGTGCTTAGTGAGAGGTCAACTCAAGCTAGTTATTGTCTGCCCTTAACCCATTTGGGGTCGTCGTAGCATGTCTTCCTTTTCTATAATCTTGTATTATTTGTCATTTCATCAAACCAACAACACAAGCTAGATAGTAACTCAAAGAGATGTCAGCAAAACAGAGGGGCTTGCCAGAGCCTCCGCCTGCTGGGGTTGCAGGTTGTTCAAAAGAGATACCGCGGCTCCGGAACGTAAAGGGCAATAGAAGAAAGATGGGTGGGTTTTAGCCAGTAAAAGTCTGACACGCCCCCGCGCACGCTCCGCCCAGAGCGGGGGAATTTATTTGATGAAAAAGCTAGATAGTAACACACAATCACAATTTTGTTCACGAAGTTTTAACTCCCCTATTTCCACGATTTTTTAAAACATTTCCCTACGTTTTATTACCAGGAATTAGCACAAAGACGCTACTACTAGCTACACAAAAATAAAGTTTTAACTCAACTTCATAGGAAAAAATTTTTCCTTTCTTTTTATAAATACTAATTTGTATGAGAGCACTCAAATGTAATGCACTGAGCATAAAAACACTGCCCTGTAACACCAGATTAAATTGTATCCTGCAACTAGGTTAATTAAATCAGCATTGTGGACCTGTCCTAGTTCAGACACAGATTCAGCTCTTTTATTTATTTTCTTTACTAGGAAATGTTTTGTCTTCGTACTCATTATGACCGGCACAAAAACTTCAAACCACAACATAATATTACATTTTCCTGCTAACTGGGTTAAAACATGAAAATCTCGGAAAAGTTTAATACGACGGTCTATTTGAAATTTGAAATGTGACTGAATATTTTTTACAAACAAAAATACCTTTGTATTTTTTTCTTTTATTAAGACTTACGTATGGATATTTTATACGAATTTTCTTTGACATTTACATCCCAATGTTGGTACTTTTTTATTATCTTCGTCTGTAAACAAACTTTTAATAATATAAGTTCAAAGAAAGCTTTCCTTCGGCGTCGGCTTAGGGGCTGTCATAATGAAGTTAATCGTATAAGCAGGTCTAAAGCCTGAATGTCAGAATAAAAGACCAGAGGGACAGAACAAAGTGAGCGCTGGTGTAAGGAACTGAATTTAAATGTTCTGAATATAGCCAAAATGTTGACATTTGTGTTAACTAACAACGATTCTGAGAACTGCTACGTTATTTAGGAAATGGAGAAGCGATTTCCATTGGACCGTTGAGTACGATTTAAGCTAAACGAAGTGCATCGAAGCGTGACACGCACTGGCGAGGTGGTCAGAAACAAATAAAGAGACAGAATTCCATAAAACATATCAATGCCGATAGTGTTTTTTTTGTGGTTTGTTTTATATAAGCCTCTAACAGATTTACAATATTATAAACTATTTAACAATTTTATAAAGAAGAAAAAAATATATTTTTGTATGTAACGAATAAACTCGCCAGTAAACTGTCCAATAGTTTTCGAGTTTTCAAAAATTTCTTTTGCAATTAAAAAGCTATAATATTATCCCTGAATAACATAGGCTATCACCAAATAATTTAATTTTGGTAATTTAACCAAAGACGCGGGTGAAACCGCGCAGGACAGCTAGTTACTTATATAGCATGAAGCCAATTCAAATCCAATAAATTTAGTGTGACGCCGAATGATAATTGGGATAAACCACATTCTCTAAAACGAATCCCGGCAATTACCATATTCCGCAGCATGCCCCCGTAGTATCACTCTAAATTGCATTTAATAGCTTGTCAAGATCATTTGATAAACATGTTTTAACGATCTACAAGATGAAAACCATCCTAAAAATACAATTTATGCTGAAAATACGTTATCAGGGTAAATTAACCTTCATTCACGGTTTTTATAATAGGTTTTCAGCTCAACGTGCTCACATATTGCGATTTGCCTGAATACTAAAGCTCATAGAGCCTTGATCGAAACACACTACCAACCTCATAAGGCTTTCCTCAGGGAACCGCATACTAATACTCTTAACTGCAAGTCCATAACATAAAATAACCCTTTCATGCAACCTATAAAAAGTTGCAGTTATGAGCCACCAAGCCATTGTTTCCCGAGTACTATTTGAATGAAGGATTTTAATAAATAAAGTTTTTCCATTAAAATGTACGGATACACCACACAAAATAGCGGGCATCCGCAACATACAGACGTTTATGACTCTCTGTCTACATTCTACTACAGAAAAGGAAAGAAGAGTTACTTTGTACAATACTTGTGTTACTGCAGAAGTTATTCGTTTAAAACATACAATAATACTGTATAGGACATACTGGCACACTACTGCGAGGTCATTTTCTAATTACTTATTTGTATCACAGCTGCCATACAGCATGTACCAGTAAAGTGCAGTGGTCTCACTGTATACATAAGAAAGAACAAAAATAAAATTTAATCTTCAAGATATTTCCTGATTTCAAAGAAATGAAAGTACAAGTCAAGGTTTACCGCCACAATAGTGGCGGTAAGTTCCCTCTTTGAGGAGTGGCTGTAGAATCGCGTGGCGTAGGCGTCCTCACCTACCGCCTGACGCAGGTCCCCACGGGAAAAGGAAGTTTCTGGAGGTACCATAGTGACGATCGCCCGGAGGACACGGTGGAGCACACAGTGGCAGTTTGCTCAGCTTGGGTGAAGCCTTGCTCGTAGAGCTGATCGGCGGCGGTGATTCCTCGCGTCCGGCCCTGTTTCAGTCCACGGTCCGGAGCGAGAGGGAATGGGAAGCGGTCACCTCGTTCTACGAAGCAGTCATGCTAGCGAAGGAGTTGGCCGGGTGCTTGAGAGAACCTCAAACCAACTCAGCCGTCGCGGGAGACGCCCCAGGCGTTAGGCACCGCGAGACGACTCCCGGCCATCGTAGATGCGGGCCTGTAGACGGTGAGCAATGGGTAGTTCACCAACTGTTCGTCTATTGAAGACAGGCCGTGTCAACGGCGCGTTAGTGTTCCACGCGCGCCTCAAAGAGATGTCAGCAAAGCAGCCGGGGCAGCCGATTGATCGAAGGAGCGGAAGGGAGTGCCAGACTTGTACTGAATAAAACCCATCCATGTTCCTTTCTTTGTGTTCCTGGGCCGCGGTATCCCTTTCGAACAACCGACAAGACCCAACCCCGACAGGAACTGGACTACAAAGTCACTACAAAGCTTTTACCTTAATAGGGCTTCCATTTCAATAATGATTAAATATGAAGTAAAACAATAATCTTGGCATTTAAATTAAATGAACCTTCTACCAGTTTTCTAAAGGTTTTGTCATTCTATGTAGTAATGTCGAAATTGTACCCGGGAAGACTGCATTAAATAGTCCAACTGGATACCGTGAAAGTTTAATTAAATGTATTCAGTGCGTATCACAAAGATGTGGTCATATTTCAGGGAGTGTTCCGTTATTCACCAGGGTTGCGGGTTGTTCGAAGGAGATACCGCGGCCCCGAACATAAAGGACAAAAGAAGGAACATAAGTGGGTTTAAGTCAGTACAAGTCCGATACTCTCTCCCGCTCCGCCTACAGCGGAGGAAGTTATTTGTTAATTTCACACCGGTAAAAAAATATTTTTGGTGCACCCAGAAGAATATCAGCAGTCATGCATAATTTTGATTTTTTTTTTTGTATTCCACGTAATAACAGCATCCAATTAAAGGGAATATACAAACATTCTCGCGGCGTCGATAGGTGATAATTATGGTAATAGCGATAGTGTTTGTGTACTGCATTTTTTTTTAAAACCTACAAAATCTACAGCGTGCAAAATAAATCGTGTAATGAGACTATGTTGATGATTAAGATGACAGAATCATAGAACAGTCTCGATTGTGTTAATATCACCTGTATATTTCCTATATAACATATTTTTATTTATTTATTTATGCACACACAAAATACATGACAATACATTTTTCATAAGTTTCATCCATTTTTTCATTCTTTCATTTGATCGCGAGCTCTAAGCTCTATGAGCATGAGATCCGAGGTTGCGTGTTGCGAAAGAGATACCGCAGCCCCGGCCCATTTCCCATCCGCAAAAGATAGAGAAAAACATGAGATGTTGGAGTCAATTTCCAGGTCAGACAAATGCTTATTAGGTTTGTTCATCAAAGATTTCTTAGTAGTCTGGATTTTTGTTGTACAAAGTGATTGTGTGGTTCCATTAGAAATATCACAGAGAGTGAATTTGTGCCAGGTTGATGGCAATAGGCTCGCCCCCTATTATATGAGATCTCAAATTTAACTGGCCTAATATGGGTGTATGACATCCTAATTAAATTGTAATCATATAATCATTGACATATCTATTAAAGTTTGACATTGAATAATAATTTGATATTGTATTGAATACTGATAATATTTATTCAATTGACATGCCACTAACTAAAATTTTAATTCCTATTTAATGTTTGTCTTAATTTTTTTTATGCACCAAATATTTGCAAGCCCCCAGTAGCAGAATAGAATGTGACCTCTGTTTATATTTAAGACCATAAAAATGTACCATAATCAGAAAACAAATGAATTTGAATTTGGTGCCACTATTAGGTACACCTCTGCCTACCTTTCGGTGATTACAAGCGTGATGTGATCTGTACGTAGTTCACAAAGATCGAAAAACTAACGACGCTTTGAATTTCGCTCCAGAATATTTGCCTTCATTACCCGCTGGGAACCAAACGTGACCACTTGAATTGGGTCTCGAACGTCAGCGATCTTATTTATGCGGTCTGATTTAGTTTACGTTGGTATCTAGACTTTCAGAGAACTCGTTACCTTCACGCTCGTTTAGCTTGTGGCGTAAGCAGCGATATGGGTGATTGCATTGAGTTGGTATTTCATTTGGAAAGATACGGAAAGGTTCATGGGGTTTATTATAGGCTTCATACAGACGTTCTCTATATAAACAGTGTGAACCATGAGTGTTTATTTATCTACTTGAATTGTTTTTGTTTTCTATTGTACTGGTTTTGGATCTACTTGACACAATTTTTGTTGTAGCATCCTGTCTCTAATATTTATCATGTTCGATGTCATGCATACCTGTTATTTGCATGGTTGCTGAAACGCAGTTTTTAGATGTTAGTTTATTTCAATTTGTATGTATGCAACCGTGCTGTTAGTGTGCTTATTATAAATAAAAAAATAGAGCCAAGAAGCATTTCTGACATAATCGCTACTAAAATTCATCATCACCTGCCTAGCTTTTTCTCAACTATGTTGAAGTCAAGTTTCAGTCTAGCTAGATGCAGCTTAATACCATTATTTGACGTGGAACGACTGCCTATCTAGTTTCCACAACTTAGTACTGGGTAATATGATATATACGTTGATAAGACTGGTTGTTAGATTTTCGGGCCACTGACTACCTGTAAAGACTGATCTTTATTCGAAATTATTCTCATAATAATTAATCCACTCAACCCAACATAGCATATTCTTGGCTAAAGGAGTAAGACTACATAAAAAACTGCTTTGCGTTGATGGAGATCAATATTGATTGGTCATTGGATTCATTGATAATGTCTATCGATCAACCTGCTTGGAACGCTGTTCAAATCCTTTTAAGTTCAAACTAGTACATTTGCTCTATGTTTTGGATGACAATAGAAATTTCGGTGGTTGTTTACGCCTTGTTGCCACGACAACCAAAGATGGACAACGGATAGTCTTAGCGCTATTGTGGTTAGTTCCAAAACTTAAGCCTATTAGCATAATTACAAAGTTCGATGTGAAACAGAGTGGAATCAAAATTTTCTGAGAATATACGGATTTGCGACGATCTTTCGCGTTAACTTTCGAATGCTTGAATAACTATCATATTAAGTGTGTCTTGCAATGAAAGGCTATTTGGCATTCTGTACCCACAGCTTGCCAAGGACCTTATTACAAAGGATCCCCTCTCTGTTCTTCCTTGTGTCACATCTTTTGAACCGTATTAGGTAGACACTTAAAACTGTGTATTATGATGGCTTTTTTTACGGATGGGAATACATCAAATAACTTTCTCCGCTCTTGGCGGAGCGGGAATTTCAGACTTTTACTGACTAAAACCCACCCATGTTCCTTCTTTTGCCCTTTATGTTCCGGGGCCGCGGTATCTCTTTCGAACAAGCTGCAATCCCTGAAAGCGTATTTTGATGGCTGCTATAAAATGAATTAATATCATAAAATTAATTTAAAAGTTGTTTTTCTGTCTTAAAAACGCAGTATGTGAGTATGTATATAAGTTTTTTGTCAACGCAGTATGGTATAAAGTAAAGTGTATGTAGTAAGTTTTTTTGTTATATCATCACTTCGACGAAAGTATAAAAATACTTAAATATTAGTATCTACCTACCCAGACTAATCCTTATACTAAATAATATTAGTACCTATATTAGTCAAGTTGATGAATAATGTAATAAAGTGGCCTAATAAAGGGTGTAATAAAGTAGTTTGAAGGACAATGTAATTGTTTAACACGGCCTAAATATCGGCCATTTAGGCATTTGTCGCTATAGAGTACTAACACACCTATGCATAAAATACGTTACGAGTCAACATAATAAACTAACCAAGAGTTTTAGTAGCTTGTTTCCCTTAATTACCTTTGGGTATTTATTAATTATCGCCTGGGTATTGAATACAGACAGTGACCGACTAATAATTGCTTGTTTTACGCATCTATAATTACACTTTTACTACTAGTTAAGTCGTTAATATTAAGACGCGAGCCCACCGCGGCTCATGCTAAGCAGGGGCACGCGGCGCATTTTAGCTGTGGGTTTTAATTTGTTTGACAACGTGGGTCTACGTATTCACTGGAGTACCTACACGAAAACCCACGAGTATGTATAGCGTGGCACGGCGCACGAAGAGGCTACACTGCAATAGTCATGGGTCATATTCGTGTACTCCAGTGGACACGTCGACCCACGTTGACAGCGTTGAGCTATGTAACCGCCTATTCGAGCAAGCCAAGCATGTATTTATGACGTCAATTTATGCGTAGCCTCTCCGTGGATTGCAGTGGACACAACCACATACATTTTCTTACAAAGGCAAGCTCCGTGCCCCGCGGTGGGCCCGCGCCTTTATGCCTATCCAATTAACTGTACCTACCTATTGGTTTCTTTTAAATTTAAATACGTAAGAGCTAGCCTCGTTGGTCGTGTGGTCACAAACGCGACTATTGACCATAGGGTCATTTTTTACGGACGTGAAATCATCTAATAACTTCCTCCGCTCCGGGCGGAGCGGGGCGGAGATTCAGTCTTGTACTGACTAATACCAACCCATGTTCCTTCTTTTGCCCTTTATGTTCCGGGGCCACGGTATCTCTTTGGGAATTAAAACCTGTTTTAATTCCCGGATCATTCTTAGGCATTTTTATGCTCAGTAAATGCCACAGAGTCTGGATTTGTGACTGGTTAATGGCAATAGATTCGTACACTACTACGTGGGACTGAAAACTTAACTAGTCAAAATATGAAAACGGTATATACCTATTTACCGGTATACACCTACTTGAAGTGTTAAATAATTAAGACTTCAAGTACGTACAGAGGCGGACTTAATACCATAGGCATTTTCTACTAGTCAACTTTTGGGTGATGCAGATAAAAATACATATAAATAAAATAAAATATCAAAACATTCTCAATTTCAGGCAATTCATAGCAACAACTTTTTGACACATGCAATTTACATCGCAATGCACTATTTCTCTCGTATAATAACATCGTAAATTTACGTAGCACATGAAGATGCTTTCTATTAAAAATGTTTTGTTTTTTGCAAGATATCTAATCTATGTATAATCCTTACTTAATATTATAAAAGCAAAAGTGAGTTTGTTTGTTTGTTACCTCTTCACGCTTTAATGGCTAAACCGATTGTGATGAATTTTGGTACATAGATAGTTGGGAACCAGGAGACGGACATAGGCTAATTTTTATTAAAAAAACTGGGATGTGAGGGAGAAAGAGGGAAGAAAAGGGAAAACTTAGCGTTGCTATTTCAAATCGATAAGGCGCAAGGAGAACTGTGTTACCTCGAATTTTAACGCGAACGAAGCCGCGGGCAAAAGCTAGAAATATTATAACGTAGAAAGATTTGTTTGTATCGAATAGGCTACAAAATTGCAGGACCGATTTTAAAAGTTATTTTCACTAATAAAAAGCTTCATTATCAGTAAGTAATATAGGCTATACAACATTACGCTATTACCCACGGGAACGGAGCAGCAATTAAAGACGCGGGTGAAACCGCGCAAGTTTTATGGTAAAACAAGATATTAATAATCTTCAGAAACTTTGTCTCTTTTATACGTAAGTTCCTAACATCGCCATAAGCTTAGTAGCCATGAAATTGCCTTAATTGAAACAAATGGTCACAAAACAGACCCTTAAGTAAATAAAGCTTATTGTGGGCTTGCGGTCAACAATAAAAACAGATTGGAAGCCACAGATTCTAGGAATTTCTGTTTGCCTTTTGTTGTACGGAAAAAAATAGCAATGTTCTTTTATTTCGAATAAATTCTGCACCAATTTCTGTACTTTATCAATCAACTAACTAAAAAAACTGTAATATCGTTATATTACAGTTTACTTTTCGTTAGGGAAATTGCCATGAAAAATATGCTGAATACGTACACAATTTTGATCAGAATTTTAAAACTACTGCGTGAAATACTTTATAAAGCAAGCCATAATTAAAAATTCTGATTATTTTAGAGTAGTCCACCACTTTCCTGACATACGAAAACGTGCCCAGAAGATAGACAGCACTAACAAAATGTTTGCAATATAAGCAATTGTATTTACTTATGTAACTGCATATTTGTTATAAACCTGATATTCCCAATCCTGGGCAAAGGCCTCCCTCCATTCCTTCTACTTTTCGCAATGTTGCGCCTCTTTCCAATTGACGAGAAAGCCACCCGAAGCGTCCCACCATCTCCTCCTCGGTCTGTCGCGACCCCGTTTAGCTGTCTCAGGGATCCAGTTTTGCGATATTCAGGTTATTCAGGTATTCCAATATAAATACATACAACTAGTAAATAGTACATTAGTAAATACGTAAACACATATTTAACGTGATCGTTTACGTAGAGAATGTGTCTAAAGTCAGACATAGGTATAAATCAAGCCGTTTTACATTGCACTTGGTCTTGCATACTTCTTGAACTAGAGCCATTAATCAGGCTCCTACATTCTCCCCACTTGTAAGATGTTACAAGGAATCTGATACTATACATGTATGAAAATAAGTAGGTGCAGTATAATAGGAGGTAATATATTTTTTTTAAACTTTGCCCCACTCTAGGAACTTCTCCTGTATCGTGAGTGTGTTTACAAACATTTAAACTCACATACACAAACAGCCAGTCCCGAAACAGCTATCTATAGGCCATAAAAATATTTGTTCCGTGCGGTAATCGAACCCGCGACAAACGGTGTATTGTTGTCATTAGGTTACAATTATTGAGGCTCAAATTAAATTCACTGACAACAGACCTCGTTACTGATTCTCTATACATTTTAGCTACTTAATTTAATTTATTGTTGGCGCAGTGGCTAAACGATTCACTGCTGCGCTGCGTGTCAGTTTCGATTTCTGCACAGAACAAATATTAATGTTTGCATGGCGTACAGGTATGTGAATTTAGGCGTTTGTAACCGCACCTACGATACAGGAGACAGTGAACAGTAGTGTGGGGAAAATAAATATACCTTTACGAAATTTCCATGTCATGGCGATAACCAATATAATGGCGTCAACCAAAGATAATTCCTGATTCAGGATGCATTTTTCCGACTTGAGGATCAAACTCCCTGCGCAGCGGTCTCACTAGCATTGTCTAGACCAGCCAACGATGCAGTCGAGGCAATATTAATATTAATGTCGTAATAATGTGGTGATTTAATCTATGCAGCTTGGTCATGTTTTATTTTGGGGTTGCAATATTAAATTCTTTGGTGTCTAGAATATTTTAGATATGATGGTGTGAGTGTGTTTGTAATAAAAAATTGTGGTGTGTTTTGGATCTTTTAACATTTGCTAAGAACTTTAAGGTATGTTGCCTATAATTACAAGATATAATGTTTTCTTAGCTTAGGTATTGGCTGCAACTCTAATATTCAACTTTATTTAAATTACCTTTTGGCATACATGTATTGTAAATTATATTTGTTTTTTTTTGAAGGTGCAAATCAACTATTTTTATTTATTTTTTTACTAGATTCTCTTCGTACTGCATACTGTACTACACAGATAGTTGTTCTACGTCTGGCTGTTTGTGTATGTGAGTTTAAATGTTTGTAAACGCACCTACGATACAAGAGAAATTCTTAGTATGGGGCAATGTTATTTTTTTAAACTATTTTTGAATTAATTGTCAACACTAGTACCGGGACAAAGTTAAAAAAAAAAACTGTGTGTTGTGTTGATTGACAAAACTGGAACACTAGTCGTACCCTGTGGAAAACCTGAAGTGTAGCTTTGATTAGATACATTTATGAGCTGTCATAGCACCACGCCTGTAATCAACAAAGGATTAGGCAGAGGTGTACTTAATAATACATCCACATTTCACCAAGCCTATTGCAATCAACCAAGCATAAATCTAGACACCGTGACTGCTACTGAGAAATTCCTGATGGAAAAACCTAAAAACACTTTACATGACCTGGGAGTCAAACTCAGGATCTTATGCTCAGTAGTCCCGCTCGCGTCCACTAGACCGATTGGGCAGCCTATGACAAGTATTTATTTAAACAAGGTTGTTCATACGTATAAAGATTCAGTGTAATGAATTTTCAATCAGGAAGATGTCCTACCAATCCTACTAATATTATAAATGCGAAAGTTTGTGAGTATGGATGTACGTTTAATCGTCCTTCACAAAAAACTGCCGAACGTATCTTGATGAAATTTAGCACAGAGGTAGATTACAGTCTGGAATAGCACAAAGGATACTTTTTTTTAGATATCACGCGGGCGAAGCTGCGGCCGCCAGCTAGTACGTAAATAATATCGATGTTTCGTTATCTTTTTTTCATATTCACGAGAGGAAATTGAATCTTTATCCCGAAACTTGTTCACACCGTGATATGCATGTACTTATCTTGCGTGAAACAGTTCGAACGAACCAAAATGAACACACACAAAATCCATTTAAAAATAGTTTTCCGTTTAGTTTGAAACTCAAAAACTATCTGTTGTTCAGTGGCTGCGCAATAGTTGCGAACAACTTGTTGTTTATGTACTAATGTGTAGTGTTATAGACAATTTGGTGAAACTTGTTGTTTTCGAATAATATTTATGATTAAAATTCTCGCGAATGCTTTGACTGGTCTGGTTTTAGTTGGTCGTATAAATCTCTACTGCAGTTACAAAATGTACACACGGCGGCACATTTTTTTTTATTTGACCTGCGTTGTGTGTACCTAAAATATGGTCCTCAGAGTTAAAAGCTAGATAATATTTGCAGGTAAGTTACATGACCCGGGTACTTGGTGGCATAATAATCACACCATTTTAACATTTTTCAGGAACATTATAAGGTCCTTGCGGATGCTAATGCATTTCACTTCACACCCACTCGTAATGAGGTAAAGTGCACAAATATACATTTCAGGCGTGGTACAAAAGTAAATAAATAAGTTACAAAAGCTTTTTTTGGATGGGAAATTTTCAAATAACTTACCCCGCACTGGGAGGGAGGAGGGTCAGACTTTTACTGACTATCCATGTTTCGTTTTTTTACCCTTTGTGGTCCGGGGCAGCGGTATCTCTTTCGAACATCCCGCAACAAGCTTGTATAGTGTACGATACATGTGTTCTAGAAGCTTTTGCGATAGTTGTGGTGGCCATCAACTGGGTGCGGGGGAAGGGTACTATTGAATGAGGTTCTTAAGTAGCAGGTACTGGTTTATTGGTCTTCTAGACCGAATGGTATGATTAATTAGTTAATTATGCCAAGTTGTTAGTGTGTTAGAACTGTCCATATACTTGCACTTTTTATGCCGCTATTGGTGTGGCCGGCTACTAGGCTTACCTGAAAAGAAAAATAAAAAAATATATTTATTTTTTACATAGAACTGGCATGTATACAAAAACGTAAATAAAAGGAAAACACACACAACGCAAAACAAATAGTTTTCAAATTTGTCCGCTGGCAGTTTATTTTCCGCAATCCCATGCTTTATAATATAATAGATAAAGTGCTCAATATTTTTCTTTGTACTGCGGGATTGGAAAAGAAATATTAACAAATGGCTTCATATTCTCACATACGAAGAACTAAAGGATTTAGTCAAACCCTCAAATTTTCCTCCCGTAGACATTCACACCACATACACGTAGCGTAGAGTGTGCTTGTGGGATAGCCCAACAATCACACTCTACACATACATCCCACAGACTCTCATTATACTCTTTTATTTTACAATACAATACCCACATGTTCAACACTAACCACTATCTAATTTTAAGTTTACAATCTGGAACGCTGTTGTCTCCCTCTTGGAGGTGCGACACAGTTTTGCAACTAATGCAGCTATTTACATACGCAACACAATTTTGTCTTGTGTGTTTTTGTTCCAATAAAGATTATTATTATTAACTAAGAGATTTTATTTCTTTACGATTGTAATTGTGCATTTACGAGTAACATCGACTACAAAATAATGACAGTTTGTGTTTAGTTCCCAGAATTTCATCCGTACAGTTTTGGAATTGGCCATCCATGCCCACCAGAAAACTCACTCTGTAGGAAAGAGGTTACCCTTTACATAGTATACAAAGTGTAATATAATAAGCCCAAGACCCCCCCGGAGGGTGTCTTAACTTGAACACCTTTTGTTCTATGACTTTTTTTGTTTTCCCCAACATATTTATCAGCTGATAGTATCAGTTTATATTCTAAGTACATTATTTTTTCAAATGTCAGAAAAACTCGTTGAAAAAATGGTTTATGGTCCAAAAGATCGACCGGCAGGTTTTGCCCTTATTATTTTACACCTACAAAATCAAATGTCATTTATTCAAACTTGCTGAACAACTGCAGTTTTTGAAAGTCATTACACAAAACAGTACCCTGAAACACCCACTTTCCGCTACTTCCTAACGTTTTAGCAGGGAAGGAAAAGTGGCGCAACCAACTCCCCAGCAACACATCTGTCTGATAGGTTTTCTGACTGCTGAGCCGGAGGTCGTGGGTTCGATTCCCACCCAGGACAAACTTTGTGTGATGAGCATGATTGTTTGTTCTGTGTCTGGGTGTGATTTATCTATAATATGTATGTATTTATAAATTATATAAGTATGTATATCAGTTGTCTGGTTACCATAACACAAGCTCTGCTTAGCTTGGGATCAAATAGCCGTGTGTGAGTTGTCCCAAGATATTTATTATTTACTAGCTGTTCCACGCGGTTTCACCCACGCTGCTCAGCACCTGTTGGTCGTAGCGTGATGTTATATAGCCTATAGCCTTCCTCAAGAAATGGACTATCCAACACTAAAAGAATTTTCCAATTCCAACCAGTAGTCCCTGAGATTAGCGCGTTCAAACAAACAAACAAACTCTTCAGCTTTATAATATTAGTATAGATTTAGGTTTGATGAACTAGAACTCTTGTATATTTGTCAGACTAGCAATGTTTTCCTACTAATTTCTCCACATGAATTTTCCCAGAAACAGAACTCCTATTTGGATATTTGCTCCCCAAAGTAATTAGCTTGACCAATATCCGTAAAACTACGGGCGTTGCGCTTAAAAGCCATTACTTAGTTAGACCACCGGCCCACTGCCACATATCTGACGGCTTGTGTAATTTACGTACGACATTCATTGCTGCGTCAGCCCTCTGTGTTTGATGTGGCAGCCGTTGCGAGCAGCAATGTGACTGCAAATGGATTTATACCTGTTTTGTGTAGGTACCTATGTACCTAACAGTTTGGTGCATTGAGCAGATTGGTGTTTATGACGATGTTTATATTATGTTCTTCCTATCCATATCCAATCTTACCGTTTTTTACACACTAAATGAGATAGTGGGTTGGTCAAAAAATTAGTCTTTCTGTGTATAATACACATGGATACACGGGTATACAACAAGGATTATTTCTCAACATCTCATTTTTTCTAACAGTGGAATGAAACTACAAAATACATTAATATAAGCTCTCCATTACATTTTCAACGCTTAGTTAAACGCGGCGAGTTGAAAATCAAAGCATGCAATAATAAAATCCTTACTTATATTATAAAAGCGAAAGTGAGTTTGTTTGTTTGTTACCTCTTCATGCTTTAATGGCTTAACCGATTTTGATGAATTTTGGTACAGAGATAGTTGGGAACCGGGAGACGGAAATAGGCTAGCATTTTTTTGAAAATAGTGGGATGTGAGGGACAAAGAGGGAAGAAAAGGGAAAAGTTAACGTTGCTAAATTACAAATCAATAAGGCGCAAGGAGAACTGTGTTACCCCGAATTTAACGCGAGCGAAGCCGCGGGCAAAACTAGTAATTTATATTTCGGACCAAAATAATAATTAAAGTGTTACTAACATAAGCTTACAACCTAGTTCAGTATTGCATAATCACTTTGCATAACGGGAAGCTGAATAAAGCTCTCAGTTACAGTATTTAGATTGCTGTTTACATTGTCTTACACTCTCCTTGACACCAAAACGATGTTTTTTTGGTCCGAAATATAAATTCACTAGTTTTTACCCGCAGATTCGCTCACTTCAAATTCGGGGTAACACAATTCCCCTTGCCTGATTTGCAGGTACCTAATACCTGTAGTTTTGCCCTTGCGCCTGATTTGTTGTAATAGCAAGTTTTCCTTTTTATTCCCTCTTTCTCCCTCATTTATCCTTTTTATAAAAAAAAATATAATAGCCTATGTCCGTCTACAGGGTTTCAACTATCTCTTCACCAAACTCATCAAAATCGGTTGAGCCATTTAGGCGTGAAGACGTAACAAACAAACAAACTCACTTTCACTTTTATAATATTTGTAAGGATTCAATTATTGCATGCGATCCTTATATAATTCAGCTAAGTTTACACCCAGTAGATATCAGCACGCAGAATGACGCACCCTTAACCTCTTAGACTTATTGATGTCCGTGTCACAAGTGACATCCAGACAAATATCAGCGCGAGCAGCGTTTGTCGATAAAGCGCTTTAAATAAATTAATTTGGTTGACAAACAGGCTTTGCTCGCGTTAAATTCGGGGTAACACAGTTCCCCTTTCCTGATTTACAGGTACCTGCTACCTATAGTTTTTGCCCTTGCGCCTAATTTATTGTAATAGCAATGTTAAGTTTTCCCTTTTATTCCCTCTTTCTTCCTCATAACTCAATCTTTAAAAAGCTGCTTATGTCAGTCTCCAGGGTCCCAACTACCTCTGTACCAAAATTCATCATAGTCGGTTTAGCCATTTAGGCGTGAAGACGTAACAAACAAACAAACTCACTTTCGCTTTTATAACTTTAGTAAGGATTACAACAGTAGTCGCCTTTTATTTCGTGGTCCAAGGTCACGAAAACCTAAGTTAATTTAAACTACAACTTAATAATGGGCGTTGGTAACTCAGGAATTTGAAAACTAACTGGTATATAGACTAACTAGTTAGTCAGATAGTACGATGACAGAAAAGTAATAAAAATGGGACTAGCTAACCTACTTAGAACTCTACGGCAGTTATTAATAGTACGGTTGGCGCAGTTGCTGAGGGATTGTCTGCTGCATTGCGTATTACGGGTTTGATACCCCCACAAAGCAAGTTTTCATGAAACAGATAGTTGTACCGGCTGTTTGTGTATGTGAGGAGGAGTGAGGACCTCGTAGCTAAATAAATAGTAGCCGCTCGGGTCGATCTTTAGGTTAAGCCGCGCTTGCCTAGGTTGGTCTGCGGATGGGTGACCACCCGTAACTTACCGAGTTTCCTCCATGCCTCGGAAGGCACGTTACGTTATTTGTAGACTTTAACAGTCGTTACAGGTAGTCAGTGTTCCGAAAGTCTGACAGCCAGTCTTACCAAGGCGTATCGTATTACCCAGTATTAACTGGTTTGTGGAGGTCAGATAGGTCGCTCCATGTCACATACTGATATTTAGCTGCATCCGGTTAGACTGGTAGCCGACCCCAACATAGTTGGGAAAAGGCTAGACAGATGATGTTACTGGATTTTTTTTTAGTACAAGCAACGTTTAAAAATATAAAAAGCCATAGAAATTGTAGTAGAAAATACGAAACGTTTTGCAACCAATAGTTACCGTTCCAATCTCTCTTAAAGACTAGTTCACACATCAGAATAAATTATGCTTTGAGTACAATAAGGTCAATGGGATAGCATTTCATAATTAGTACAAAAACAAAAGCCTCAGTACCAATTAAATCAGTGCACCATTCCATTATATCACAACAGGCCAATCACTGTCCTAACAATAGCAATAATACTTTCAGAATAAAACCAAATTAAGATTCCGCCATTATTCCGGGACAGCACACGAAACGAATAAGATAAAAAGATAGAAACAACAATTAAACATTGTTTTCGTATACCAAAGTGTACTGCAACGATCCCGCTAACCAATCCCGGGTAACAAACGAAGATTATGCAAATTATTTCATTAAGTATGCTCGGGGCCGTCCCTAAAATACCCACTTGATTAACAGACGTGGTCAGAATTCGTGCTGGATTCTGGATAGTTCACGTGAACGTCAGGATTGTGCAGGGTTGTAAGATCTGGGTCTGATTAGATAATAGTGTTGTGGGGGTTGTCATTAGATCCTCGTTTTTAACCGACTTCAAAAAGGAGGAGGGTCTTTGGTCAACAGTATATTTTTAACTAGCTGTTCCACGCGGTTTCACCCACGCTGCTCAGCACCTGTTGGTCGTAGCGTGATGTTATATAGCCTATAGCCTTCCTCAAGAAATGGACTATCCAACACTAAAAGAATTTTCCAATTTCAACCAGTAGTCCCTGAGATTAGCGCGTTCAATCAAACAAACAAACTCTTCAGCTTTTAGTATAGATGTATCTTCACCGATTACTACACCAACCGTGAACCGATTTTTTTTTTTTGTTAAAGCACATATTCCTCAGGTGGTCCCATTGACGTCAAGTTAGGATCTGATGATGGAAACTAAGAGAAATCAAGGCCCAGCCTTAATTTGTGGAAACGTACAGCGTGGTACATTATAATTGTTAATGTTATTTAGGTAAGTTAAGTAGTTAAAGCAAAAAAAGTCAACAAAACTTCTTCCAAAAGTAAAATTACTTTTCTTTTCTAACTCTTTTTGCTTCTAATCGTCTTGTGTGAGAACCTCCTAGAATATATATATGATGCAAGCCAGGTTAACCATCGAAAATTCAGGAAGTCTGAATCCTTTATGAAAACTTTAAACAATCCTTTAACTGGTTAAGATTGCGTGGTTCAAAATAATAGCATCTGTCGTCTCTAATGGGTTAGGTTGAAGTGTACCTAATAATACAGTTCACCGGTTATGTATTATGGCCTATTGCCATCATCTTATCATCTGCCTAGCCTTTTCCCAACCCTGCCTATCTGACTTCCATGAGCCAGTAAGTACTGGGTAATATGGTTCCCCTTGGTAAGACTGGTTTTGAGACTTTTGGGATACTGACTAGCTGTAACGACTGTCAAAGATCTACAAATGACAGATTGGACCAACAACTTAACGTGCTTTCCGAGGCACGGAGGAAACTCGGTATGTAACGGGTGGTCACCTCTCCACAGACCAACCTAGGCAAGCGCTGCTTAACCTAAAGATCGACCTGAGCGGCTGTTTTTTTTAACCGCGAGCTCCTCTTTTGCCATCAAACGAGCCTATTGCCATCAACTGGGCACAAATACAGACACCGTGTTAAAAACCTGATAAATACCACTTTGTTCAAAATAGTCGATCAATAGTAAAATGTTAAAGCCTTTTTAAAGAAAATTCAAAGGTATCAGCCCTAAATCGAACGACTATGCTACACTGGTTATATATAAAACAAACAGGAGTAACCTGAATTCCGAGAAACTGCTAAACGTAGTGACTTTAAATTACCAAAGTTAAATCCGCTTATACTACCTTTTAATAACTAACAAATTAGGGAGGATACTTAATTGGTAAGTACCTTTTCATTAAAAGACAAGTTAAGTTTTTTGTTTAATCACAATTTAAATAAGGTACACAAATTAGTATGAACTGTTTTTTGTGTTTAGGTTTAGGCACTGCCACACTTGATGGTAGGTATATACCTCCTTCAAAATCTCAGTTTTCTGTGGAAAGAGATAAATCTGCTTAAAAAAAACAAACAGAAATGCGTGATAAGTTGACACCTGAAAGCTTCAGCTAAGCTTTCAGCTGAAAGGTTTCTTCAGATGAGGTTACCAGGTCTATTGCCTGCCGGGGTTGTGGGTTATTCGAAGGAGGTAACGCAGCAAGAAGAAGCTCAAGCGCGGCCGAAATATAAAGGGCAAAAGAAGGCCGTGGGCCGTGTCGACGGTGCGTTCGGGTTACACAGGCACTTTAAAGAGACTTCAGCAAAGCAGACGGGGGTATTGAGATACTATGGCCCCGTAATGCAAAAGGCAAAAGAAGGAGCATAGGTTTTAATCAGTAAAAGTCTGACACTTACCAGGAAAGTCCGTGATAGTTATTTGATGATTTCCCATTCGCGAAAAAGCTGACACTCTTTTTTTTGCCATACTTAATCCGACGAGGTACCACAAAAGCTCTCCCATTAAATCCTAAAAATATTATAAATGCGAATGTTTGTGAAGATGTATAGATGTTTGTAACTCTTTCACGTCAAAACGGCTAAACGGATCTTAATTAAATTTGGCACAGAGGCAGATTATAGTTTAGAGAATAACACATAGGATCCTTTGTTTTCGATATCAGCGGGCGAAGCCGCGGGCGCCAGCTAGTTATGAAATATTTGTGAAGGTTCATAAGTGTCATCAAAACAAAATACATGTAAAGAGGTCCTTAGACACCATAGTCAAGAATGTTGCAACTTATTCAGGTTATCACTACTGGGAATCACTAACTCCTAACTTTAGATTATTCACAGCACACAGGCTATTTAAATGTTGAAAGTGTTAAGGTTACAATACATTGTGGTTAGTAATTATCCATATTTTTGCGGCATTGAGACATAGTGCAACGTATTTTCTTACAAAATAGTGATAACCCGCCCGCCCAAAATGTATGTAAATGATAAAGAAGGGTTTTGCAGTACGGTACCTACGGCCTGTCCAAATCTGCATTTTGCCTTTATAAGGCATAATTATTAATCTATTGTTACCCCTCGAGCACACAGGCATGTGAAATCTATCAAATGCAGATTAAGTACAAACACCTGAATTAATGGGGGACCCTCCGCGCATACAAAGTGGGTACAAATATATTAGAAGAGGGGGTCACAAATCAATGTATGTTACAATACAGGTCGATTTCCAAATAAATGGTCCTGTATCTACAAATACATTCAAATAATTGGCATTGTCATCATTATCTGCTTAGCATTTTTTCGACTAGGTTGGAGTCTAAATACCAGGATTCTACATAGGGCGACTTAATATCAGACTTTCACAATTCTGTTAATAACTGGGTAGTATAATATTCCTATTTTTGTGGATGGGAAATCAAAAAATAACTTCCCCCGCTCTGGTCGGAGCGGGGGGGAGTGTCAGACTTATAGTGCCTAAAATCCACCCGTGTTCCTTCTATTGCCCTTTATGTTCCGGGGCCGCGGTTTCTCTTTCGAACAACCCGCAACCCCGGTAGTATGATACTCCTTGTACTACTCGTATGATTACTCCTCGACTTTAGAGCCACACTTTTCCCTACTGTAACGACTGTCAAAGATTTACAAATGATAGCCAGAACTTACGGTTTAACGTGCTTTCCGAAGCACGGAGGCCTAACTACGGACCAACCTAAGCAAGCACGGTTTAACTTCAACATTGACACGAGCGATTAATAATTTAGCCAAGACCTCCTCAAATTACTGACATTGTCCTCTCCGAACCTATAATATACAATGGAAACTGTAACGTAAGTTCTCCCAGACGGCTCTAAAATAATAAAACAAGTGCTCGCCACCTCTGGAGGACGCTGAAATGTATTTATTGTTCCATACTCCCGCTGGTCTGCTTTAGCATATACGTATTTCATAGAGCATAAAGTTCTGTATTGTATTACAAAGTGGCGCCATTTAGGGCAGTCTCGATGAACGATTTTATGTAGTACCATCATTATCATTATAAGGGTTCGCCTTTGTTATGGTTGGTATGAAACGAAGTTTATTTCATGCAGATAATTTTACTGACACTACCTTTGTGAAAAATGCATTTTAAAACTTATCACGATTTTGTCCTATTAAAATTTCTGCCCTTTTTTATGGATGGGAAATCATCAAATAACTTTCCCGGTCTTGGCGAAGCGGGGGGGGGGGGAGTGTCAGACTTTTACTGACTAAAACCCACCCATGTTCCTTCTTTTGTCCTTTGCGTACCGGGGCCATATTATCTCCCTTCCGGGCAATGGCCCTGGCAGGCCCCTCTGCTTTGCTGACGTCTCTTTGAAGCGCCCGTGTAACACGAAGGCACCGACGACACTGCCTGTCGTCACTAGACGGCTCACCGGACGGTGAGCTATCTATTGCTCACCGTCCACAGACCCGATCGACCCGATCTACGATGGACGGGAGTCGTCTCGCGGCACAACGCGTTTATTTTCTTCCAGTGTCACGCTATCACTTACTACGTTTTCCTTCATCTCATTCCTCACACAATCCATCTTTTTGGTTCTACTTAATTTAAGGTCAATATTCTTTAGGCTTTGCCACCGCATTTGTATCTAATTTGCTCGAGACCATATGCCAGTCTCAACATAAAGTCTGAGTGTCTAGTACAATATCATCGACAAACAGCATTTACTAGAGAGTTTCTTCCTGAATGTTTGACATAATACATCTAGGTAGAGGCTTCTACTGAACCAAAACATAATAATTCAGTGATTATTAATTCTGTTTTACGTATTGTCCTGTAATGTCAATTGCCCTAAATTGTAACTTCTGCCCTTCCCCTATCCATAAGCCATTATTTTACAGCTAACTCAGATACGTGAAAAGAATTTGATACAAATTCCAATTACAGCAAGGTAAATCTTTGAAACGTGGCATAAAAGGAAATTGTGTTACACTGAGCGCAATAAATCCATTGAAACGGTCAAATAAACAAAAAAGGGCACGAAGACTGGTCAAAAGTTTCCGCTGTACCATTGGAAAGGATGAAAACATCTGTGGTCCAAACTGTCAGTGCACAGGACCAAAACACGCCGCAAATTGTTTTATCCCGATATAAATTTTGGCCCTCTCGAACATGTTCGATACGGATGAATGGTACTCTCGAAAGGTTTTAATTAGTTCCTGAAAGTAATATATCAATTCCCAGGTGGCGCTGTAATCGCAATTCTCCGGATAAGTGACTCGATAATAGGTCGGTCGGGTCGCAGACGGCAAAAGGATGTTTGAAGATTTAATAAAGTTCATGATTCGTTTTAACGGTGTTCGTCAATATTTGGTGAAATAATAAACGATGTTTATTTCTTTCAGGATTTAATTTCCTATGTCCTCAATATTCCATCAGCATACCTTTATTTATATGATAATAATATTTAGCTTTGATATTTCGTCGGAAACGTAACTAACTGGGTTGTGGAGGTCAGATAGGCAGTCGCTCCATGTAAATTACTACCGACCCCAATAAAAAGTTGGGAAAAGGTTAAGGAGATGATTTTGTCGGAAACGTTAGAAAATTTGGATCTATCTCAAGTCCTTGGTTCCACGGTTTTTCAGTGATTTATCTTTTAGTTCTCCAACTTAAGACCTCATGAAAGTTTTAGTATCGTATAAAGAATTTCAAGACAGCGAAAGGAACTTTCACAGTTTTCAAAAAATACAACCTTAGGGTAATAACATGAACTGCTGTCGCGATATAAATTCAAATACTTCATGGACCCTCATCATTGCTTGTACTGACTCCAAACATTTATTTAAAGCACCAATATCGAGACATAATGCACAAACCACCTTATCGGGTTTTCCATAGTTCCGTAAGCACTAAAAAGGTTGACATACCCGCAGCCATATCTAAGTTCCGCAATAAAATAGGCCAATGAATTTTGTTATTGTTGAGCTGTGAAACTGACACGGTGGCATCGGACTCTTTAGTAGGTAGAGCTGTTTCAGGGTTTTGGGACCGTTTTATTTCAGGTCATAAAACACTTTATAAACACGATCCCATTTAGGTCAGATAGGTACCTTATGTGTTAAAGATTTCCATACTTATGATACACATAATGAATCTTTACGTCGATTTATTTTTATTTATTCATTTATTTCAAGTAACAAAACGCATCATTTTAGGTAACATCAAACACAAGCATTCCAATTTTAATTAAATAGAATAATGTCGGGAAAATAGAATACCAAATAACAAATAAATGATTTCTATTTCTCATCAAACAAATAAATAACATTATGTAACGTAATCCAAGAACTAACACATTGTCATAATGATTGATAACGAAAATTGTTCCCAAAAACTCGTAAATACGTAATCAACGGGAAAAATACGATTATTAGGAAATATCCTACATAACCATAAGGTTACGACTTATATATCGCCAACCAATAACGCAGGATATCTCATAAAAATATATACTATATTTTTATTAATACAGTAAGATCCAAAAATAACTCATAAACCCGATTTCTTCGATCATAAATCAAAGCCAGGCTGTTTACAAAGCTCGGCTTTTGGACCAATGTGCGGCCTTTATTGCTTGCCAACAAATTGTTTTATATATCACCAAAACTGGTTCATGTTACCTAACAGAACGTAGTTTAAGTTAAGCAAAGCATTAAAACTAAAACTCGTTGGCAATAAGCTTAGGTACTGGAACCTAAAATTTATGTTGTTAATTCTTTCTTTTTGTGTTATAAGCCTGTGTTTGAACAGAACAGGTAACACCAATTGTGCGTGGGTGACGTTAGAGTTGGCGAAGGGATTAAAATGTCTGAGTAAGCAGAACTTGTACGTATGTATTTTTGTCACGGCTATTTCTGTAATTAATGAGATCATTTAGTCTTGGCAAAAAAGCTGATTGTTCCATTATCAATTCAGGATCATTAAGAGGAGTAAAAAGACAGATCAAATTAGTAGTGACTACATTTACGTCTATTTAAACTACTAGATAAATTAACGACCGTCCGAAACGTCGAAATGAAACCTGAATTAACTGAAGGGTTTATTTAAACCAGGTTTCATAGCCAATGTACCCTGAATACCGATATCAATAAAATAGAGGTAGTAAAAATACTTTTGGCAACAAAACAAATGACAGCGGCAGACAAACAGGTCAAAACAACAACACAACTACAATCTAATTTTTTGTTCCCATTTGTGAGACAAAATTCCGTCTAATACAAATGTTTAATGTACCATCGGCAACATTGCTAAGCAAGAACGCAAACTTAGCTAGTTTGGCTTGGACTAACAGATATACTGCGACAGAGACTAATACATTAAATAGGAATCGTTTGCCTTCCTAACTGATATTCATTAGGCCATTTTGTTTTGGCACTGAGCACTGTTCAATGCCTAATTAATTAAATATCGCTTTTAAATATGACTGTGTCTAATCAGATATTTGATAGTAAATGGATGAATGAATAAATATTGATTCAAAAGACTTGGGAATGATAAGAGCAGACAATGAAAAGTGATGTAAAAGTTGAAAAAATAAACACAAATATTTTTGTTACGTAGATGTGCTTACATGAAATAAAGGCTTCAGTAAAGTTATTAATGGTACAAGATTAAAATTATTTAAAACTTTAAAATTTAAGCTTTCTAAGTTTTTATATTTTCAAAAAATCCACGATCTACATACTCTGTAACTTTAGGACGATATTTGCCTTCCACACAAATCCCGTGAGCAAATAATAAAAATTGGGGCATAAAACCCATTGCACCAGATTTAAAGTTTGTTGTATAAGATCTATATATCAATGAGAATACTGAATGGAAGCCAAGTCTGGGGTCACAGTGGCGACGTAATGTCTCGCCAAGAACCAGTCCATGAAAATTTGGTGCAAATAAATTAGACAGTACGCAAGACTTGCGACCTATATTGTGACCTACGTACCAAATAACCGTGTATCAGTTGTCTTACATTTGTATTATATTGTCAACAACTATGTACCGTTTCTCATAACCTACAAGAACTGAAGAACCCTTCATACTCACAGACAATTAAAGCCAGAAACACACTAACGTCTACGATGATAAATTCACTTAACCTTATTTTTTGTGCTTGTCGCCTCTCTGCCAAGCCTTTGTTATAGAATTTGGCACTGAAATAGCATTAATTATCAAAGATATCTACGAATGGCAACGTGGCGAGAATTGATGATGTACTCTCAGAGACAAACACTGCCCGGTACCGGTCGTTGCTCAATTATGGAAGTAACAATAACGAAAGACCTGTCATAACACAGGGACCACTGTAATGATATATTGTTAGTAGGTATAGCTTACTTCTAACCACTGCACAGTTGGATGAATACAAGGAATGTTTTCATAAAGAAAGCTTTAAAAGCCTGTCGATTTGTCTGTCAGGTAAAACTTGAAAGTCCACATCGCACTAAAGAAGCAGAATGCTAATTGCAAAAAAAAAAACGTTGTAGTCAAAGAGGGTATTTACCGGCTCAGAAGTCTGTAGAAATCCGAAGAAAATAAAGGGCGTAATAAGGGCGCTAGCAAAGCCGGGATTAATCTTGTCTGACATCAAAAATAACAAATAACTGAACTGTCTACATGAGTTAGGTCGTAGAATATCAGTACTTACAAACTGCCAGAGCATTGAACCACGTTTTCTGTACATGTAGTCACGTGCAACACGTTTACTTATAACCAATGCAGTATCTAACAATCTTCGTTGGTTACTTGAAATGTCGAGTCTGAAAGGTAGAGCGTCTGCAAGGACTTAGTGCTGATAGTAAAGGTTTTAACGTTTTAAGTTAAAACCTTCGTGAGCAGCACTCAGTCCTTTCTAAAACGACTTTAAAACATTCGATTCATTCGTTGTAATTACCAACGTTTGGTCCCAAAAAGACACACGTAAATCCCCAAAGTAGATAATATCCCAATGAATCTCGCCCAGACACAGTAACGGTTGGTAATATTCAGAAATCCTTTAATCCATGTCGCTATAAAATACGTACAAACGTATCGTGAAATACTTACAACGCGATACGGATTCATTAAGGCTTTGGTAGAAATTGTTCGTAACAAGTTTTTAGAATCCTCGCGAAGATACAATCAGCATTTCTTAATGTTTATCAAGAAAACAATGACAGTGCCACCGCCTCAAAGTTTTGGAAGTAACATTACAAATTCATCAAGACTTGATGTAAAACTAACGATCTTTTCTAACGGCTTCTAAAATCTTGAAGTATTGCTGTTCTGAAAAACTGGAATATTTTATACAAAGGAATGACAGATTAAAGTTATGTTCGTCATAATTAAAAATGTTAGTTTGTAATTGAATTTCTTTACGTTTTATTAATCTACACTGAAAACCGGTTCAAGCAGCTTTCCTATTCACATAATTAGAACAAGAATAGTTGTTCGGACAACAACTCCGTCTTCCCCCGCTCTGGGCGGAGCGGGAGGGCATGTCAGACTTGTACTGACTAAAACCCACCCATGTTTCTTCTTTTGCCCTTTACGTTCCGAGGCCGCGGTATCTCTTTCAAACAACCCGCAACCCCGGCAGGCAGAGGCTCTGGCAAGCCCCTCTGCTTTGCCGACTCTCTTTGAGGCGCGCGTGAAACACGAACGCGCCGTCGACACGGCCTGTCGTCAATCGACGGACGGACGGTGAACTACCCATTGCTCACCGCCCACAGGCCCGCATCTACGGTGGCCGGAAGTCGTCTCGCGGCGCTCCGTCGATGCCTTTGGTTCAGAATTAAACTGTGTATTTCTGCAATCTTAAGTCCAGTCTATAATAGTGAAGATATTTGTCTTGTAGCACTTTCAGCTGACCAGGCATTAATATTGTTTAAAGCTAAGTGCTTTCTTCGCTAGAGGAATGGAAGTGATATACACCTAAATGCTACGTAGAGCTACGGTATTGTGGGAACTAAATCATAGAATATCCTAAGCATTACATTATTACAAGGGGTTTTAAGTAGTCTCATAAAACAAGGTCTAATTAGACATTTTTCTTGTCAGTTTCCTAATTAAAAGTGACAAAATATAATTGTTTGCTAAATATCATATATGTGATAACTTGAAAACATGTGACAAAAGTAATGAGAGGACATTTAATAATGTTCAACTGAAAATTATTTTATGAATTTGAGTCTAAAAGTTCAGAGTAATGAAATTACTTTTCGTTTATTTTAATATAAGCTTTGATATCGAGTAAGTCTAGTAAAATGTGTTGGGAGCTTCTAGAGAATCTCTTACACAATTCCTTTTTTTTTGGTGACTTGCTCGTTGTCGTTGGTCATGTAACAAGGTAGCAAGCATCACTGCTGATCATGAGGTCTTTTTTTTGGGTTAGGTAATTATCAAATAACTTCCGCCGCTCTGGGCGGAGCGGGGGCGAGTGTCAGACTTGTACTGACTAAAACCCACCCATGTTCCTTCTATTGCCCTTTACGTTCTGGGGCCGCGGTATCTCTTTCGAATAACCCGCAACCCTCCGCCTGCCGGGGGCGAGTTGTTCGAAAGAGATACCGTGGCGCAGGCGGAGGCCCTAGCAGGCCCCTCTGCTTTGCTGACATCTCTTTGAGGCGCGCGTGAAACCCTAACGCGCCGTCGACACGGCTTGTCGTCAATAGACGGACGGACAGTGGGCTACCCATTGCTCACCGTCCACAGGCCCGCATCTACGGTGGCCGGGAGTAATCTCGCGGCGCCCAACGTCCGGGGCGTCTCCCGCGGCGGCTGGGTTGGGTAGATGTTCTCTCCCTCAAACGCCCGGCCACTTCCTTCGCTAGCATGATTGCTTCGCAAAAGGAGGTGACCGCTTCCCATTCCTTCTTGCTCCGGACCATGGACCGAACCAGGGCCGGACGCGAGACATCGCCCGCGCCGATCGCCTCTACTAGGGCACGGCAGTGCTCCGCTCAAATTGGGCAGACCGCAACTGCGTGCTCCACCGTATCCTCCAGCATAAGGTCTTGGGTCCTATTCTCGAGTCGGGCAGTGTAATTAGGTTTTTTCCTTTAGAATTTTCCCAGTAGCAACCACAGATTCTGAATTTGTACCCAGTTGATGGCATGACAGTCACAGACAGGCAGTCATACCGCGATAATGGCGCTATATCGGGAATATAATCACGGCAAAAATATCCCGTAAATGACTGGTTAAATATAGTTAGAAGTTAGAACCCATGAAAGTTTAAAATAATGTTTTGCTTCATTGTTATCTAACTCCTGCAACATTTCGAAATCTCGAACATAAAATTCACGTAAACATTTTCTACCCAAAAATAATGTTTACCCGTTTTAGTGGCGTTTCGTCTCATTTATTTCATTTTGCCTGATCACATGACAGCTCACGGTAACCATGACAAAATGTCTTTAAAAGGCGTTCATAGGCGACGCAATATTCATTATGTCACGCTTGCGGTTTGAGCAGCCCGAGGTCATGAATTAAGGTGAAACCATTATACTAGACAGGAAATTTGCGCTTCCCGCGTTTCGGGTGCGTATTATAGCGTGTTCTTACTACCAAATTAGTAATGTTATCATACTAATGTTTTATTAAGAGAGGATTTTGTGTTACCTTTTTGGTTTCTCGGCTGTTTGTTTGTGGTTTAGTTAACTTTTATTAATACTTATGGAGGAGGTTTGCAATTTCAGACAGACTTGAGCTTCTTTTAAGGTCAAGTCCTTTTAGCGATAAGACCGCCCATTGTGTCATCCTATTTATGAGTTGTTTACTGTAACTTTTGTCATTTGTATGGTGAACATAATAATGAATATTCCATCTATCTAACAAATCCTTATCAAAGCGAACGTCAGAATGCGATATCACTTTTCCGTTAACTGAATGGTTAATTCACTAGGCAACCTATTCTTGACATTAGTATAATTTTATGTTTATGTAAGGTCGGCCATTCATCGTAACCAATACGCTCTATCCGCGATCATATGTGGTACAAGTTGAAATTTTTGTTGCTTGAACAATGTTTAGGAATTATTACTTAAGCGTGTATACCTAAGCGTGAAAATACCGTTGTGTTTTAGTATTTGTGTAATAAAATTATGCTAAAGTAATGATAATTTAATCATAATATAATTTTTAAATGTTTTTTTTAAGAATACGGTTCCTATTTTTTATATTAGATAAGCTTCTTGATCTTAGCCTTGTCCAAAAAGTCAAAGAAATGAGGTCGACGATTAAATTTACAGATTTATTTAAATATTATGTAGTTTATGTCTAAGAATATTATTATATACTAGCTGTGCCGTGTGGAACGTACAGGGCAAAAAAGGAACATGACTGGGTTTTAGCCCGTAAAAATCTGACACGCCCCCCTGCTCCGCCCAGAGCGGGGAAGTTATTTGATGATTTCCCACCCCAAAAAAAGGGTATGAAAAATAGATAGTAGCCGATTCTCAGATTTACTGGCTATGCATAAAATGGTCGATGGTCGAGCCGTTTCGGAGGAGTATGGGAACGAACATTGTGACACGAGAATTTTATATATTAGATAAACACGGAGTTAAGTAAAAGTTTTTCCTTATTCTTAACGTAAATTTATGTCTATTTTCGCACTGAAAACATCCAAGTCGTTGTTTGTTGTACATTGCGTAGGTATAAGGAAACTGACGTACATAATAAACGCTCGATGCTCCTTAATTTATATACTGAGGGTAAATAAAAAGGTCGTTGCGAAATACAAACATAATATGCTGTACGAAAATAAACTACACAAAATACGACAGAAGGCTTCTATTCGGAAGCGGGTTCATACTTCTGTCATTTAATAAATTGAGGACTGTTTTATTTTTTATGAAAGGTTTTTTATAGAAGATCATTTTACATTCTATTTCTAATATTTTTTGTTTGATTCATGTGATATTGTGGATATTGCTATTTGAGACTTCGCTGTTTAAACTGAGGTAATTATACTCACATTGTAAAGTTTTGTTAATACAAATGGTTATATTTTCCTTTGACTAGGCTTAAGATGGTAGATTTATACCAGTAATCTAAGTTTTTTTTTTGCGCAGTACCTACTATATAATCAAGATTTAAATTTATATTTATAACATTATAATTTAAATATTCTTGCAAATAAACATACAAAATGGTAACCCACCGGTATTGAAAACCGGATCTAAATTACCAGCCAGCAGTCAGGGCTTCAAAGGGAGTTATAAGAATAATTTTATGAATTATTTCATTATATTTATTTACAGTATCGGTGTAACTACGTGGTAAACAAACTGATATAATTTCTTTACGACACACTTCACAGGAATCCATATCTATTGGGGATAAAAAGAAGCCTTAGTTTTCCGTGACATGAGTATTCCTTTCTATGTTTTATCTTTTGCTTCATTGTGACGACATTAAAAATGTTATTTAATGTCTTCAATTATAAATTTGATATATATTATATATTGCTATATTTTTATGGGTTGACTATCAAAAATCACGGTGTAAATTTAATACAAATTACGTGAACATTATTTTTAATAGGGAAGGCAAAAGTGTACGTGCTCTCCACTTGGGCGGAGCACCACTGTGTCCTGGTAGTGGCTATCGGCGGCGGCGGCAACCTCTTTCGTCTATCCTCGGTTATGTCTATGGTCTGGAACGAGAAGAAATGGGTAACTGTCACCTCCTTCCGCGAAGCAGTTATGATAGACGAAATGTGGCTGGACGTTTGAGTGAGTAAACCTCAAAACAACTCAGTTGCCGGAGACGCTCCGGGCTTCGGGTGCCGCTAGACGACTCCCGGCCACCGTATACGCGGTTCTGTGGACGATAAGCAATGGGTAGCTCACCGGCCCTCTGACAAGTGACAACAGGCCGTGTCGACAGCGCGTTCGTGTTCCATGCGCGCCTCAAAGAGATGTCA
Organism: Ochropleura leucogaster; assembly: GCA_958449745.1. Classification (NCBI taxonomy): domain Eukaryota; kingdom Metazoa; phylum Arthropoda; class Insecta; order Lepidoptera; family Noctuidae; genus Ochropleura; species Ochropleura leucogaster. Next base: position 8,076,405 of record OY288207.1, on the reverse strand, counting down.
GCAAAGCAGAGGCTCCCGCTAGGAACACTACCGAGGTAGAGGGTTGTGTGAACACAAAGGGCAAAAGAAGGAACATGTTTGGCTTTTTGTCAGTAAAGTCTGACACTCTCTCCCGCTCCGCCCAATTGTACATGGGTGCTCTATTAGGTACTCATACCGCTGCGTTACTTTTTAGGGAATTCAGGCATGAAGCTTGGTGAAACTCACAACTTCTTTAATGGCCAAACATATTCCGAGACCCGGAAATCGAAACTTGGACCCAACCCTCAAAAGTCACATTTATTACCACAAGACCAACGAAGCAGTCAACTGAAATATTAAACCGGTAAATAACTAATGGAGTTACAAGGCCAAACCAACATAGCTATGGCAGTTTTCGAGGTATGGTGGTTAGTGGTTATCTTACATTAACGAGTTGGTCACGCGAATATCAGTAGGACATGAAAACGCTCGGGGTACACAAACGGCCTTCAAACATGCTGTTGGGGAGGGAGGGGGGTTAATAAATAGCTCTGACGTCACATGTTAAAAATTGACGGATAGATACAGAAGGCCGACTCAATTAACATCTGCTAAGCCTTTACACAACTATGTTGGGGTTGGTTTTCAGTCTTATCGGATTCAGCTGAATACCAGTGTTTACGTGGAGTAACTGTCCTCGATAACCTTGTCTATTGCTGGGTAATGCGTTACTCCTTGGTAAGACTGGTTTTAGACAACAACAAGAGCGAGTCACTCTCACGCACCGAGGGTTCCATGCAAACTTGCGGTATAAACAGCCATATTTATTGACTGCGTAGACATATACTCGAAAAAATACAACAGTACATCATAGCACAGCGGTCTTCAGAGTTGGGTATATGATTTTAATTTCAACTAGATACCATATTTGAGATAAAGGGTCTTGACAGACCGACACATACACACACAGACGGACAACAAAGTGATTCAATTAGGGTTCCGATTTTTCGTATTAAAAACATCATTGTGGTTTTGACAGTGCAGCAACTGTATATAATAATAACTCTGAATCGTCTATGCAGTGTACACATCATATCTGTATGTGAGTGACCCGCGCGCATACGCCTGTGTGTCCTCGTGTGTATGCGTGTGTCTGAGAGTTTCTACTGAAGTGTCCTTCTGCATTAATCTTTTATGTGTCCTTAACGTCACACAATTCTAAATGGGACACACATGTCGCAAACACGCTCGCATTCAATTTGTACGTGCATTGTTTAATGGAAACTGTTATTAATGTTCTAATTAGTTTACTCTTAGTATTCATTTATTAATTTAAACACCGATTTTAAACTACAGCGCTCTTTAATGATACACTAATTATGAAATTTACAACCATTCCTGATATAAATATTAAAAAAACTAGCTTTTGATCGCGGTTTCGCTCGCATCTAATTCGGGGTAACCCACACACCCTTTCCTGATTTGCAGGTACCTGCTACCTACTATTTATTGTAATAGCAAAGCTAAGTTTTCCCTTTTGTTCATTCCTCACGTTAAAAAAAATAATCTATGTCCGTCTCTAGGGTCCCAACTACATACCAAAATTCATCTAAATCGGTTTAGCCAATTAGGCGTGAAGACGTAACAAACAAACTCACTTTCACTTTTATAATATTAAGTTAGGATTGAAATGTAGTTTTTTTTATAACACAACTTTGAAGACTGCCTATATCAGTTACTTTTTTTCATAATATTTTAAAACTACATTCAGCAACGTGAGGTACGGAACCCTAAAAAATATAAGATAAGAAATATTGTACATTTAAAATATGGTAAGAATATCTCAAACACACTCAAAGTGAGAAGTGCATTGGTGCATATTGAAACCAGAACACATACGGCGAAGGAAAGGGAGTAATGAGTTTTAAAATACAACTCTCAGTCACAAAGTCAAACTCCAAAACCGCTCGACATCAAAAAGTATGATTATGAAAATATTTTTGTTTTTGAAATTGGGTTATTACTTTTTGAGAAAAGTGTTTGTAGCATCAAAACCAGTAGCTTTTTGGCATAAATTTATTGTGACATACTGGCTTTAATGAAAATAGTGTAATTTGATTCGAATAGTGAGGAAACTTTGTCATTGCAACCGAAGAGGATTTAACGCCTAAGCCGCTAGGCGAAGGTGTTATAAGAACCAAGAACAGCAGTGACAAATTGTCAAATGAATCAAACGACGTATCCTAATACGTTTCAGAGAAATTAAATAACAGAACAAAATGTACTTCAGTCAATAATCAATATGAAACTACGATTTAATTTGTTCCTTTCCCGAGCTTTGTCTTCTTATACTGAAGGAGAGACAAAGGTATCTCAGCTCTATACAGCCTAATATTAAAACTAAGTACTAATGAATGTATTATAAAAGATTGCTTAAGTAAGAAACTTATGTCAGAAACTAAAAAGATACATATAGATCTGGTTAAACCTATATTTGAAGCAAATAAATGTTTCTGATTATGAAGATTTCGTCGAAATCGTTTGCGCTTGTAATTGTGAAATCTCATCCTTACTTATATTATAAAAGCGAAAGTGAGTATGTTTTTTGTATGTTACGTCTTCAAACCGGAACAGCTAAATTCCATTATCCATATTCCATTATATATCCGATTTTGGTACAGAGATAGTTGGGACCCTGGAGACGGACATAGGTTATATATATATCTATATTTAAAAAAGATTGTGATATGAGGGAAGAAAAGGGAAAACCTAGCATTGCTATTACAATAAATAAGGCGCAAGGGCAATCACTACAGGTAGCAGGTACCTGTAAATCAGGAAAGGGGAACTGTGTTACCCCGAATTTAACGCGAGCGAGGCCGCGGGCAAAAACTAGTACAAAATAAAATCTCCGCCGACTCGAACACTGATTCGAACAGTTTATTGTTATCCGAGGTGAAAAATCGGATAAAATTAAAACCCTCGCTGTGCGATAAATGAAAAATGTTGTTGAACTTAACTGTATTGCAATAAGAGTAGTTTTCGCAGAAGCGTATTGAAAATATTATGTTCATCGGTGGAACGTACCTCTATTGGAAACAATATCATCATGTCAGTATCAATATTGCGACTTCTAAGCTCACAAAGAGATGCTGTTTTTAATATTCAAATAAGTCGGTAAATTCAAAAGCTGTTTTCAAAGTATTTGTTCTTTCTGGGATTTAATAAGACTTCCTAGTATTTACAAGGTTTATGTGATTCGAGTAACGTGAGTTAAATTTTTTCTTCTTCCCTCTTTCTCCCACATTTCGCCCTTTAAAAAAAAATAGCCTATGTCCGTCTCCATGGTCCCAACTATCTCTGCCATTTGGGCGTGAAGACTTAACAAACAAACAAACTCACTTTCGCTTTTATAATAACAGTAGATAAGGATTTTTTAGAGCAAAGTTAAAGTTGTTATAAGTAAATTATAGGGACCTCCCTAATTTACTTATAACAACAAATTTACATTAATTTGAATTCAAAAATATTTGTTTTTTTTTTATTTTCATTATTAGTCTAGAAGATAAAGCGGGAGAAAAAACAAGTTTAATCGTAGTCTCATGTTGATTAATTACAAAAGTACTTTGGTTCTGTTATTTTGCCAGAAGTGTATCTACTGAAAAAAGTCGTTTGATGCTATTTTCGGCTCTGTCACACTCGCCTTACGGCTCGAGCGGTAAAACTAACTCGGCCGCAATGACAAAGTTTCCTACTTGAAAAGAGAAAAAAAAAGTACTATTACTGTACTCAAAAGTTGCATGTTACTATAGTTAATTGTTCAAAAATAAAAAAAATACCGGCTAGGTGCGAGTCTCACTAGCACACACAGGATTCCGTAATACTAACATACATATTAATAATATTTTTAACGCTCATTCCGATATAAAACACTCAACAGTTAAACAAAAGAAGTTATGCTATATATCTAACCGCTCAACGATGTTTAGTGCGTTTAGTGAATTTAAATAGGTAGGCCGCCGGCAGTTGCTGAAAATATTGATAACTAACTGGCGCCTGCGGCTTCACCCATTTGTCATCGGAAAAAAGTATCCTATGTGTTATTCCAGACTATATTCTACCTCTGTGCTAAATTTCATCAAGATCCGTTCCCCCGTTTCATAAGAAAGAGTAAAAAATATCCATACATCCATCCTCACAAACATTTGCATTTATAATATTAGTAGGATTATTCCAAAATGTGGTGAATGCGGTTTTTGTGGTGATTACTAACTTTCGTTTAAAAGTAAGTTCCAAAAACACTTAACTGTTTACATAAGCATCTAAGCATATCTACTTCATCTAAGTTTAACCATTTACTCACTCATGGTCTAAGTGAAAGCTCTAGAGTTGACAAAGTGACAAAAAAACCTGAACACCAAAATACTTAAGCGCTGTTGAGTTTTTAACAAGTGTGGCACATCGCAAGTTGTGAACTTTTAAACAAATGTTAAAACACCAACACATACCACTGGTTCTGTTGAGCACAAAATTCAGTGAAAATTGTACTAAGATGTAGTTTTTGTTGTCAGGTGTAGAGGGTTTAATGTTGCTCATTTTTGAACATTAATGTGATGCCCGTTTTCACTAACGCAAGGTAAAACTTATACGTAACGCTTAATATAAAAAACACGTTTTATAAGATTCCAGATTTTATAGATATTGGTAAACTTATTTTATAGTTATTGTCAATTAACTGACATAAATATATGTTGTTATAATTTGAATTGGTTTTGTTTTAAATCCAGTCATTTCAAAACGTTTTGATATTGTATTCATAACGGGCTAGTGTCCGCAACTACATGTCTAAAACGCGTATTTTGCGTACGGGGTGGGAATATCATTCAATCCACCCCAGCTCCACAAGAAAGACCAGCAAAGCCTTGGTATTGCTGGAAATCTCGGGAGGAGAACAATACCTTATCTTACTTTTTTGATAATTGAAAGATTAAACTAACTTAACATGTTCGCGGCGGTTAAATTTAACTTCCAAGATTGGATAAAACAGTTAGTTAGTTATAGGTAAATTTAATAAAAGCGTGTTCAAAATAGAGTACTGTAGCCCTACTATGACCTCTTAAAGCAATTCTTATTCCGCTGAGGGAAAGAGACAGAGCTATACAGGGTGTCTAGCACCATCTCTTTCACTCAGTGGAATAAGAATTGCTATAAGATGTCATAGTAGCCCTTCTGTTGTATTCAACTAGCAACCCTAATAAGGCGTCTTTTTTACGTATGGGAAACCATCAAATAACTCCCCCCATGCTAGGCGGAGCGGGAGGAGTATCAGACTTGTACTGACTAAAACACCCATGTTCCTTCTATTGCCCTTTATGTATCGGTATCTCTTTCGAACAACCCGCAACCCCGGCGACCCCGGAACAGGCGGTGGCCGTGGTAGGCCCCTCTGCTCTGCTGACATCTCTCTGAGGCGCGCGGGGAACATTAACGCGCCGTCGACACGGCCTGTCGTCAATAAACGGACGGACGGTGAGCTACTCATTCACAGGCCCACATCTACGGTGGCCGGGAGTCGTCTCGTGTCGCCCGACGCCCGGGATGTCTCCCGCGGCGGGTTTCACAATAAGACATTACATTAACTTCTCTCCTGGCTAAGACAAACGGGTATTACTTCTAGAAACAAAATGTTGTATTTTTTTTTTTTTTTTTATTGAACAAAAAAAACCACAAAGCTAACTATTTGATTTTCGTGTTTAACATGACCTTTTTGTTAAGGCCGAGGATTGTTTAACCTACTTTAGATGGGGTCAACTTATGTGTCCACATGTTTAGTGAATTTCAGCAACTTTCAGCGACTGTGCGATTACAATATATACTGAAGGCATTTGGTTACTAAGCATGCTCTCCAACAATTACGAAACCCCATTTTATTTAATGTCTGACGACGAGTAAGTGCTCATATATGCTGATTTGTTCAACTTTTAATGTAGAGAAGACTTTAGAAGTTCATTTTAGCTTGAAATAGTTATGAAGATTGTTTTTCCATGTTTGAGTATGGAATTGAATGCTTTCGGAATAAAGTTTCGCTGGAAATTTTGTAGATTATTTAAATTTCTACTTATTTACCTCAATGGGTGTAAAAAGGTTTGTTTTTTTTTTAAAATAAAGAATCCGAAGAGAGTTTGTTTTTCTCGTCATCCACCTTCTACATTTCGAAGATACTGGAGATTAAAATTTCAACATTTTAACAAGTTTTAATCATCACCGTCATCTGCTTGACCTTTTCCCAACTATGTTAAAGTTGGCTTCCAGTCTTACCGGATTCAGATGAATATAGGTACTTTACATGGAGCGACTGCCTCTCTGACCTCCACAACGTATTTAATAACAGTGTAATACGATAATCCTCGTTAAGTCTGGTTGTCTTAATATTATACCTTTTACTTTAAACATCTCCAAGAAATCTGTACTATTTGTTGTTACTTTCAGCAATGTTTTGAGTATTATCTATAATTAATATTATAAAGAAGGAAGATTTATTTGTTTGTTTTTTAGTATCGAATAAGCTCCAACAATACTGTACCGATATTAACCATTCCTTCACTAATAGGAAGCTACATTATCTGAAAGTAACATAGTAATAACACGCTACAACCCATGGGAACGGGGCAGCTACTAAAGACGCGGGTGAAACCGCGCAAGACAGCTAGTACATTTATGAACCGAAAACCGACTGAACTGAGATTTTTGGGTAGAGTTACTTAGATTGAAGTACAGAATGCTTGTTTGACGGTGTTGTAAAGGGTCTGAGTGCAACTTGTATATCATGGAACTTTAACATGACTGGCAAAATGTGGGTGTGAATTGCACTTCTCTGCTCAACTCCTCTTGGTTTATTAGCATGATAGCATGATATCAAGCTACATACTCTCCCAGAGAATTTAAACGCGTTAACCTGCCTTTATCCCGAGGTCACTGCACTACCGCTGCATCATTCATTTTCTAAGACATGCCAATCAATAATATTATAATAAATACGTCTTTTGTTAGGTACCTTCCCATATTTCAAAAGAACCATTTTACAGCAGAAGAGCGAATCTTTTTAAAGGTAAACACTTTTAACTTTTATCACATTGAAAACGAAAAATGAAATTGGTTTTTAAAAATAAAACTTGAAAGTCAGTTTATTGGTTTAACAATGTAATATTCTCTGGACGACGACTTGACTTTAATTTAAAACTGTTATGTACAAACGTGCTTTCTGTATTTATGTAATAAGAATAAAATTGCGTTTTTTTTTGTTTCCGGGGTCAGTTTTCTCGAACGGAAAAGCTTAAATTTTTCCGAACCCGTACACGCATATAACATTTAAATTCGGGCAAAACCTACAAAACCAATTCGGCCAAATGACGCGTCATTCGATTTATCTCGATACAGGATGTTAATTGGTAGAAAAAAAAAACGAATTTCAAATGGAATCGCGCGTCCCAAAAAATGTAAACATAAATGGTGAATGGTCATCCAATTTACTTATACGTAAATGATTTTAAATAAATATACGCTTGTGTCAGTTCCAATATTAGGAGGGTATCAATTATTTATTTGATGTGGTTTAAAGGTGAAGAAGTTATTTCACAGATCAACAAACAGTACGAAACTTAAACAAAGGACGATAGATATACACCAAATAGTTTACATACGATTCTAGGGAGTAGGAACTTAAGTTCTAAGCCTCAATTTAGTTGAAACGCGTATTCTATCCGAACTTTCTAGATGATAGTGGCGCCCATATGACCTTCAATTGTGTCTCTTTGCGATAAGACGAAGGATGTGGAAACTCATTTACTTGCGGAGGCGAACTTCGATTTATTCATCTATTCATTCCAGCTTGTTTACTGGAGATAACAATATTTTTTTTTTTACGAAATAAAGGAATGTCCTTGACTTATAGCTTTTATTAGTTTGAACCTTTGTCAAACTGTCGCTAAGTCGTTATTCTGAAGTGTTTCATGGCAGGGCACTTAATTAAATCGGACACAATTTCCTGATAGTACCTAGGTCATTGCTATTAACACGAGGTTTAACCAGGTTTGAACTTTTTTGATCCCATTGAAATCAACAAATATAACAAAGAACACCATGAGAAACATTTTATTAAAGATGGACATATGGACGAAGATTGTGTGAAAATCAAAATATGATAAAAATTAGTTGGCTCGATGAAGATCATGAATTACTACACTGAATATTTCAAACGTGTTTTTCTATAAAATTAGGTCTTGGAAAAGTATTCGAAAGGAACACAAAATAAAAATTAATTGGTACTTTTTATCCTTACTTCCTTACTATTATTATTAATTAATATTATAAAAGCGAAAGTGAGTTTGTTTGTTTGTTTGTTACCTCTTCACGCTTTAATGGCTTAATCGATTTTGATGAATTTTGGTACAGAGATAGTTGGGAACCACTATTTTTTTGAAAAAAGTGGGATGTGAGGGAGAAAGAGAGAAGAAAACGGAAAACTTAGCGTTGCTATTACAAATCAATAAGGCGCAAGGGGAACTGTGTTACCCCAAATTTTACGCGAGTGAAGCCGCGGGCAAAAGCTACTTTAAAATAAAACTGCTATTTCGAGGCTGCGAAGTTATATACACCCGACAAATCGACCACTGAAAAAACGTTGCGTTAAAAGAAACCCTTGAATGAACAAATTCATAGAAAAACTGCAAGGTTGGGTTTTAAATAAGCTCTAGGGACAACTCATTAAGTTTTCTGTAACTAAGACATTAGTAGTTACAAAAAAAAACTTCTTATTAAAACCTAATCTTGGATTTGAAGTTTGCAGATTTTTGACTGCCGCAATCGGTCATTAAAGTTTTGTAGCCGAGCGTATTACGAACATCAAACCAAATTTATTCCGCGCAACTGAGACGCTTGCAAAAAATATAACTTCTAAAGATTTACGATTTAGTTTTATTCTCTCTTAACCCCATTTCCTTAGAAAAATAAAACTATATTTTCTTTAGAAAGAAAGAAAATTATACTTTTATCCCGTGTAAAAAAATAGATTAACTTACACGTAAACAAAGCCGCGGGCAAAACCGGTAAAGGGACCGGAATCCCACTGTCGTAAGTATACAATTTATTTGTAAAAAATATATACAAAGTGAATGTGTGTTTCCCCATTAACGGGGAGGGTAAAGGGACTTGGGAATAATTTATTACCCCACCTGTAGCCAGGTCCGAATAAAGCTGGCTTTAATAACTAATCGCTCGTGAAATTAATATGATAACTTTGAGAAATATACTCAACTTTATTGTAGCTAGTTAAATTAAGTTTCTGGTATCAGCTTCAGCTTTCAGAGTTTGTTACAGTTTATGGATATTAAACGAGAATGTAAAGGATTTATTTTATGTTTATTGCGTTCGTATAGAAGTTTTCTATGTGGTGGTCTTTTGTGGTATTGATGGTCGGGGCTGTAGAGGCACATAATACATATTGGTCCATGAGTTTCTTTAGAATCCATCGCTCTAAATCTATCAATATCTCCAAGTGGTTGGAAGTACTTAATAATAATCAATCAGCAATGCGGACGGTATTGTGTTGCCAACATGATTAATTATTGTAATCTAAACCTCACGGTATTATACAGTTTCTTAGTGCAAGAACTACAAAGGTATTCCTGTTCCATAATATTTTAGCACTCTCAACTAGGTTTACAACGCTTTTCTTCATTAATTCATTATTATTATTAATAAAAGAAATGTTGATTTTTTTAGCGATTGCTTGCTGCGCTGCGTGCCGCGGGTTCGATTCCCGCACGGAACAAATATTTGTATGACCTGCAGATAGTTGTTTCGGGTCTGGCCGTTTGTGTATGTGACTTTAAATATTTCTAAACGCACCCACAATACAGGAGAAATTCCTAGTGCGCGGCAAAGTTTAAAAAAAAAAGAACTCCCGCTTCATGGGTGAGTTGACAAACATTTCAACTCAGATACACAAACAGCCCGACCCAGAACAACTACAAGTTTGTCATACAAATATTTATTATGTCCGGAGATCGAACCCGCGATACGCAGTGCAACTAATCGCTCATCCACTGCGCAAAAGTGTCGACCAACTGTTTTTAGCAATAAATAGAAGCACTCCCATTTCGCTGAACTGTCTTCACGGTACCGATTTTCTTTTCATTTATACATAGTATCCTTCTGGAAAATAATAAAAGTAGGTCAGCTACCTATACAGTAATATTTACACCACATGTTAAGAAAATACCAAAACATTGATAACACGTAATATGTCCAACTAGTGGAAATCATTCCTGAAGCATGCTCCAATTTTCTCGTGTTTTTCCTCATTATTTATAAACAGGAAAAATGTAGTTTTTCTTCGTAATTATGATTTAGATAGAAACTTTGGGGACGTACTTAAGGTTGGATACTTGTTATGTCCATTAGACGATTCCAATATTTATCTTCGTCTTTCGTGTGTACGACTTTTTAAAGGACATTGCTCTGTGCCCATACATTGTTCGCCCTAGAGCCAAGAGCATCGGAAAATTATGTATTATATTCTCTATCATTAGGAAACTTCTTAAAGAGTGATGGATCTGAATGTTGAAGGTCGGAGAGCGAAAGGAAGCCCAAAGAAAAGATGGATGGATTGTGTAAGGAATGATTATGAAGGAGAAAGGAGTAAATGATGCCGTGACGACTGATAGTGGAGAATCGAAAAGAAAACGTGTTGCACCGACCCCAAATAGGACAAGGGCAGGAAAATAATGATGATTAGTACTTCCTAATGATTTTATTTTTTATAACGAACTAGCTGCAGTATAGATTTATTTAAAAAAAAATACTATATTATTAGATAACGAATATTAGGTATGATTTTTCATAGCTCCGAGTGATTTGTAGAAACTAAAAAATTATATGATAAAACATTTAGCTATTTTTAATACCTCCTTAGACGATTAGTAGACACCTATGCATGCATTTTTTCTAACACTTAAGTTGGTACCTTAACAGGTAGGTACCTGTATTCTTAACATTAGGCGTAGATGGCGGCTGACGGATGTTATAAGTCGCGTAAAATACTATAAAATGTACATTTTGGCATACAGCTTACATAATAAAAAAATAATTATCATGTATTCCTTTACAGCATATTTTGGACATTGGCCTTTCCATTGCCCAGTATGAGGCTACCAGTTTTTAGGTCCTCTACAGTGCAGTTGTTGGGTCATTACAGATATTTCAGCAGATGGACATCGACTGGTTGGGATTTACCTACCTTTATCGAAGATATTATTATAATTGTGTGTTAGTAGGATTTCTAAAGACTTTATTTAACGAGAATGCTTTTTTATCACACACACTTTAAATATGAATAAACGAAAGGCTACGCATATGTAGATGCCTCCTGCCAAAACAAATAAATTATTCCAATTCTCTTATAATCCTCAAAACAGATTTAAAGCCCACCTCTAGCCTGCAGAAGTACCCAAACATAAAACAAACTAAAACATTTTCCTCTACTTTGACACATTTATCCTGTGATCGTGAATTAGGGGATAATCCAGCAGTTTTATTAATAACGCTGACAATAGAGTTGCCTAGGCTATAATCCCTTGATTGATTGCCGGGGACCAAGAATTATTCAATGTCGTCTTGTGGGCAATGATAGACACTTAGCACGGTTTGCTGGTTCATTCTGTTTTCGTTGATAAGCTTATTCTTTGTTCAAACAAGATGATATTCATCAATATTGATAGTATGATGCGAGTCTGCCTTAATATATCTATAAAACAATGCTTTACATAAACTAAATATTTTTGTTTTTTTTTTGTATGATGATTTGTACCCGTTTTTATGTTGGGAAAACATGAAAAATAATATCCCCTCTAAACGGAGCAGAAGGAAATGTATGACTTGTAATGACCAAAATCCAGCCAAGTCCTTCTTTTACCTTTCGTTTTAAGTGCCGCGGTATCTCTCGAATAACTCGCAACCCCGGCAGTGACCCTGGAGAGATGCCCTAAAGAGATGTCAGTAAAACAGAGGGGCCCCCCTCTGTTTTACTGACATCTCTTTAGGGCATGCGTGGAACACGGACGCCGCCGTCGTGCGCCGACACGGCTTGTCGTCACTAGACAGACGGACAGCTATCCATTGCTTGCCTTCCACAGACCCTGTGAACTAGGTTCACATAAACGCGTTTTTCTTTCATTCATTATTATTGCTTTTAAAAGAAACGTGGAATTATTTACGTTTACGTCAACTGGGAGCGATTGAGCGCTCTGCCCAGAACAGGGGAAGTTATTTGATGATTTCCCACCCCAAAAAAAGACCGTCCATTTAACATCGTCCATTTCTTTTACACTTCACCTATTTTTAACTTAACCTAAATATAATAAAAAGAAACACATACCTATCCTCTAGAGCACATTTTCTAGAAGCTGTTTCTTTTAAAAACCTCTAAAGACTGTCTCGTTTATATTTTCGCCGTCTTACTTCCAGTCGCGTGAAAACCAAGACACGTTAGTTGAGATTTGTGAACACTAAGGATCCGAACGTGTCTTCACAAGCTTTTTAACTTTTGTTTTTTTTTTTTTAAATATATATTTATTTTGGTTTGATTTATTCACGCTTGAGCAATTGGAAAAATTGAAACAACTAGCTTTCAGACGAATATGCTTATACTATAATATTATCATCGTTTTAGGTACGGAACCCTACCTCAAAAGAAAAAAATGTAACCCTTATTGGATCACCCTCTTGTCTGTGAATCTGTCAAGACCCTATATCTAAAGATCTAAAAAATCTATATGTGGCTTTTTCTATCTATACGTCCGTAATCGCTTAAACGGCTGAATAAATTCCGATGTATTTTGCCACACAGGTTTTGGCAAACCATGACCGGTAAGTAAGTAATCTTTAAGGTTATAAGAAAGTAGACGGCGCGGATGTATCCGATGCGTAATTTCCTACATTTGCATGACCGAAGCCGCCTGAAAAACCTAGTATTCAAAAAGTAAAAACAAGTATTAGGTACGTCTACTATAAATTCAGTGTCCTCTTGAGAGTAGTACAAGGTAACTAAGTTTTTGTTACCTATTTTAAAGTTAAAATAAAATGTAATCTTTATACTGAAGTGCCACATTAGTCACTCCTGGTAAGCAGGAGATGTTCTTCAGTTGTTACTATCAAAGATGAAGAAGATGAAGTGTTTTTAGTTATTATGAAGCTTCACAGCTTCCTATTTATTTTTATGTGAAAGTGATGGTTGATTAATTTTTTATTCTTTTTAAAAAAGCATTGCCCCTCTCTAGGATTTTTTCTTGTATCTTGGGTGCGTTTCCAAACATTTAAACTCACATACACAAATAGTCAGACCCGAAAGAACTACATGTAGGTCATACAAATATTTGTTTCGTGCGGGGATTGAACCCGCGACACGCACCGCAGCAGATCGTTTAGCCACTGCACCAATCGTGCCGTCAAACCGTACGCGCCGCATCGTCGTTGTTTATTTGTTTGTCACTCCTTTATGCCTAACGGCTAAACGGATCCCGATGGTATACGTACCATAATCGGAGTGACAAACGGACATTATCATCGTCATCATCATCATTTTCCTGCCCTCGTCCCATTCTATTTGGGGTCGGCGCAACACGACAACGTATTCCCGTGGGTTAAGTTTCAAGTTCAACTTCCATGCTAGTAAATGGTATATAACTAACATAACTAATGGTAGACTCACATTTCGCCAGTTTTGTTTAAATAAAGTTTAATTGGGAGTGAACCTATTGCCATCAACCAGACTCCGGGCTGGGTGGCAGGCTGGTAGGCTGTTACTGCGAAATCCTGATGAAAATATTGAATAACAAAACAAACAAAACAAAAGGAACTCGTGCTTACTAGCACCCGTGCAGTACCCCTTATGATCATTAGACTTACCAGGCAGTCAAAAACGCACAGAAGTCAATCAGGAAATCAATCAATCAGGTAATATAGATTTATAAGCGTTTTACTGTAATGCATAGATCATTTATGTTGATGTCGCTTTGGGGAATTCCCGACTCGTTTTTTTAACGATAGACTAGCATAAAATGCCTCTAATTAGTTGCTTTCCCTAGAACTTTGAAACGTGTACCTTTTAAACCCTCACAAGTGTCTAATTACCACCCAAGGGTACCAGGATAAGCAGGGATGCGAGTTTGCATTTTTAATGCGACTAAATTTTAATAAGAATAATTCTCTAGAGTAAAATTTCAAACAGGATTTTTAAGGTTGGGTATAAAGCAGATTCAGTATTACTGTGGTAGAAAGTTTGTGATTTACTGAATAATACCAGAAGTCTGACTACCAATCTTACCAAGGAGTATGGTATCACCCAGGTACTGGGTTGTAAAGGTCAGTGGTTCCTATTGAAAAACTGGTATCCAGTTAGACTGGAAGTCAACCTAGTTGGGCAAAGACTAGGCGGGAGATGATTTCTGATCTAAACAGTGTGTGGAAGGAACATGAGTGGGTTTTAGTTAGCACAAGTCTGACATGCCCCCCGCTCCGCCCAGAGCGGGGGAATTCATTGGATGATTTCCCAACCGAAAAAAAAGCGTTAAGTACAAATCTGTATAAGTATTCTAAATAGGTACCAGTTTTATATTTCATGTCCAATAAAATATTGATGATACAGAACAATGAACACTAACGAAAGCAGTAAAAAAAACAAAGAAAAAAAAACAAATCTACGTATTCGTACAAATGAATACTAAATCAACTTTTTGTGAGCTCATTCCATATGCATAAAACATGCTAACAATAGTCAAATAAACGGGATTATTCTTTTCATTCCTGATTAAATTCCACTGCACTCACTTTCATACTCGTATCGGAAAAATGTTCTACAATTCGCGTCACGAGTCACGACTCGGACAGCCGTATCCGCTATTGAATACCTACCCGTAGTTAGACACCATTTTATTTTATTCCCTCTCAGACTGAAAAAGAATATTTTTACTCTTTGTCGTCAGTAATTGAATTTCGTTAGTAAGTACTACCGCAGTTTCATGGTGAAGTAAAGAGATTCTCTTCAATCGCATTGTAGTATTTGACGTTTATGCGGAGCTTTCTTTAAACGCAAGGATTTGATGCTGGGCTTAGTAGAGTTTGTTGGGGCTGTTTATCATTTTAATGGACAGCGTCTTTTCTTATTTAGTAGACTGACACGATACTGCAGAGACTATATTTTTTTCTTTTTCACTTTCTTCTGAATTGTCCCAATGTTGGACAAAGGCCTCCTCTTTCACCTTCCAAACTTCTCTATTTTGTGCGATATCATTCGTAAAATACCATCAAATAGTAACAATTTACGATATCTGCGTCTGTGACCATTCTAAGAATTTAAACGTAATTCATATTATTATCATAAGGATTATGCTTAGACTTTTAGCTAACGTTTTATAGTCGGCCGCCTACCTGACACTAACCCTCCTTGGGAATGCTTTTGTTGGTGCATTACCCGTCACCATTCAGGTGACCCAATGTGCTCGATAGTCTGCACTGGGTCATAAGTTCCCTTAGTCGCCTTTTACGACACCCACGGGATGAGATGGGGTGGCCGTATTCTTAGACTCCGGAACCACACGTCTGATAGGGGAGAATGGAAGAAGAAAACGTGTTGCGCCGACCCCAAATAAAATGGGAGAAGGGCAGGAAAATGATGATAATCATAAGGATTATGCTAAAGCAGCCATTTTAGACTCCCTGGTATCCACGATCCACTGGTATCGATATCCACCGTCAGGCATCCAGTGAGTGACGATCTTAAGAGACACCACGTGTTACAAGAAATTCACAGACATGAAGATAAGGAATGACAGTCTACGTTAGTACGACTACTTGTGCACTCAACACGTGAATGTGTTCGTTCCGACAAATCAGTTCAGTCAAGTGAGTGAACATTTTATCGTAGATTTGCTTCCGCCCGCGGCTTCGCTCGCGTTAATACGTGTGTTTGCACAATATCCTAATGAATTACAGCTGTTGAATTCTGATGTAAGTACAAGCTATTATACATATATTACTGTACAGTTTTATCAAAATCCTTTCAATAGTTTTTGCGTGATAGACTAGCAAACACCCAGCTATCCAATAGTATAAAATAACATTAGGGGTGATACAACTGTTGTCGAAGTCGCAAAATTGATTGTGTATTTTGTCAACCAGTGATCCAAACATGTTTGTAGCAAGCCTTATTTTCATCTATTAATACCAAGAAATCGTAACATCATTTATTAAAACGAATGTAGCATCTGACAACAGAAACGTATCCACGTTAGATTTGTTTTCAAAGTAAACATGAGGCACGCGTCAAAAGTTACAATCTCCTCACAACCCGGTCTCTGCTGAGTCAACACAAACAGGAGCGAAAACTTTTAACCTCTGCACGTCTCCTACTTCCACTTCGTACATACTATTTAGCTATCCTCATGCAAATACTGTTTTGTAGACTTTTCTTCAACTTACTACTAACTTGTTTTGACACTGAGTGGTTTCGATAACTTCTTCTTCTAGTACAAAAGAATTTTAAGATATGTCGGGATGTCATTGTGAAACTACTGCATCGATTTCGATAAAGTATAGAATGCTATAGTAAGACATAGACATACATTCTTTTCGGATGAGAAATCATCAAAATTTCTCCCGTTCTAGGCGGAGCGGAAGGGTGGGTCAGACTTTTACTGAATAAAACCCATCCGTATTCCTTCTTTTACCTTTTGTGTCCTCGGGCCGTGGTAATTCTTTTAAACAATCTGCAACCTCGGCAGACAGTGGACCTTCTGCTTTGCTGACATCTCTTTGAGGCGCGTGTGGAACATGAACGTGCTGTCAACAAGGCATTAACATACCCTGCAGGTGTGAATTGGGATATTATAACTCTGTTTGTGAAAATTTAAATCATAACATCGTGACTTGTAATCCGTAAAAGGGTCAGGCAAAGGTCATCTACATTTCGTTAAGTTCCATGTAATTAGGAGCGAGCCTGTTGCCATCAGCTGGGTGCAAATGTGTGTTCCATGACTGTTACTGCGGAAATCGTGATGGGAAACCCCAATAACACGTTGCCCGAGTCGGAAATCGAACCCACGCCTAGTGCTCAGCAGTCACCCTTGCAACCAATATACCAATGAAACCGTCAAATTTAAAACACAGACCTATTACTTAATAAAACTCAAGAAGATAATAATTGAAATTGTAATTCAAACCGTACCTAATCTTCAGCCTAGTAGTTTCTGCTCTAATTTTAGTTAAACATAGATTTGTTCTAACTTAAACTGAGATTAGAAGCCTAGTCTATAAGCCAGTTAAAGTTATAGCCAGATTGTTAATCACGAGTTATCAGCTTGTTAACAAGCCATTATCAGGAGTATAACACGGTAGTCGGATGGTACGAACAATTAATTGGCTGGAACTTATATGCCTAAATTGAACTTGGGGATCGTGAACGTTAATTAACGCTTTAAATCAATATGAACGGAAAAACAAAGAGGAATTTTAGGAAAGGTGTTGCTCTAGCAACTATATCCTATTAATATTATAAAACAAAAGTTTGTAAGGATGTATGTAAGTATGTTTGTTGCTCTTTTACGCAAAAAGTACCGAATAGATTTTTATGAAACTTCACAATAATATAGAATAAATAACACATAGGCTACAATTCATAAAGATATATTGTATTTTCTATCACCAGGCGAATGAAGCCGCGAGGCGCAGCTAGTCTTTAATACATTTCGCCAGTTATGATTAAGTTGAGACTGAAATATAACTGACACAACTGAAATATAACTGAGGGATCTATTATGCTAGCGGCAAGCCCATTTTTATCAACCAGGTACAAATTAGGAATAAGGACTTCGACCATATTTATGGAGGCAACTAATCTGCCGATACTTGATATGGTAAACGCTAATCGCATAAAATATTAACGCCTTTATTTTTATGCCTAGCCAGCCTTTATGGCTAGCCAGTCCCAGTTAAAAAACTAGAACCAGAACTTATTTGAACTGACAGTGGCAACGATTTAAAAAATATTACGAAATATAAAAAATAAAAACATTTTATCAAATAAATGATTTCTATTTCTATAATATTGATTTTAAGTAGACAATGTTCCATTCATGACCATAATGCAAATCAACATCCAGTGTGGAGAACTTTTTGGTAATTTTCAAATGGTAGCGTAAACTTTCGTACGCAATTATAACTTTTGACAGTGACAGAGTCCCATTTTAGTACAATCATTCTAATTTTAGGAGACAGCCATTTATTTGGCAATTTGATAGACCTGAAGAATTACAAATCACTAACGGGCAGCAATGGCAATAGAATACAAAGCGATAATGATAAGAATGCTTTACATTTCCTATGTTTAAAGATAAAATACACGGATTTCTTCAGTCGAAAGGGGTCGTCTTATTTATCAAAGGCAAACATTCGATTAATCCTTTTTTATCTTCACACATTCTGCAAGATAAAGCTTTCAATTTGAGATATAAACTATTAGGTAAAACAAGAACACTTTTTTATGAGGAACAAAGCCACTCGATTTTAATTACGTCACCGAGTTTAATTATAAAATCAAATCATATCATACATGGACTTCAATCAAATTATGTAAGTAGTTAAAAGAATTAATAAACCTATTTTACATAGTATCCATTCCCTTCTACAAAATCCGCTACCATGCTTCAGGCTAAGCGTTTTTGGATAGCTAGCTTAATGGCTAGTCTCTTTAAAATAACTCGGTTTTCTTTCGTATAGCACCCAGCACCCAGCTACTTAACGTGTGAAATATTGCACTTCGCAAAAATGTTTCAAGTTAAGGTGAGTTCCGAGAGTATTTACGTATTTTTCGCTTGCATGCCTTGAATTTTATTTGAAAATGTTGTATCTTCATGTGCTGTCGAATTTTCTTTCAGTTTGTGAGATGGTTGGTGGGTTTGTACTACATCTATCAAGATTCATATTTCGATGGAAATAGTCTCTTCAGTGACACAATCTTTTAGAAAAACTTTTTAGCATTTTCGGCGTCGCTAGCTACTTCCTGTAGAAGTTGGGGTACAATAACATCGAGTTCTTTTCCTTGTTCCCAGATAATTTATTACATCAAACAATTTCTAACAAGCTATATCCCAAAGCGCTAACAAGACAAAACAAATTGTCCAACGGGAATCGAACCCCGGCCGCCTTTTCCTGACATAAACGACTCTGCAATGAGAAATTGTTCAGAGATCGTGTGGAATATCGTACAATTTTATGCGGTCGCCGAGAAACGCCTGCATTTACATAAATATTCGTTTATCGGGACAACTCTGTGATTTAAGTGAAAATCTTGTTCGGTCTGCGAAAAAAAGGAAGGGAGACAATAAAGAAAAGGTTTAGGACGCCTGTCTAGGATGAAATAATGGAGGCACGGCTGCGACATATGAAGGTAAATGCGTCATAAGAGAGGAACCTAAACGTTTCCATAGAAAACTTTAATATAGTTGTGAGAAAATGATTTCGTGATAAATCTTTGTTACATTGAAAGATGAAGATTTAATGAGTTTATTTTATTAAAAATATGCTAAGTAAGAAGATGCATCAGTTGACTACTGGAATGGAGCACTCTAGTAGTCAAAAACAGCGTAACTTTTCCCTACCAACCCGTTTTTTTTGGGATGGGAAATCATCAAATAACTTCCCTCGCTCTGGGCGGAGCGGGAGGGAGTGTTAGACTTTTACTGACTAAAACCCACCCATGTTCCTTCTACTGCCCTTTACGTTTTGGGGCCGCGGTATATCTTTCGAACAACCCGCAATCCCGGCAGGCGGAGGCTCTGTCCCTACCACCAATCTCATATGATTAACGACTTAAGAACTATAAAAAGACTTGAAGAACACCTCTAGCATGGATTGCATACAGAGGCCAACCTGGAACAAGGCTTTATATAACGTAACAACGATAAGCAATCAATCAAGCCAACGCATTCTATCAATCACCTCGTTCACCTGATAAATTGATAACAGAACAATCTATTTAACAGTAAATGAGTTTCATGTCAGCAAAATGCGACACCGAGCAGTGTTTAAACATTTCCGAGCATGGCCGCTCACAGTCATATAATTGAATTAAAAACTTCACCTACTGGGAATTCTATTTCAGTTTCAACCACGTACAATGTATTTTACGCCGTATTCTCGTATGTGACTAAGTTTATTTTTATGTATTACTCGTAGATATTGTATTGCTTTGTTTTGTATTAGCTACACATTGCTGCTGCATTTGTTTCTAATATTGCTTTGTGTAAATAATATGTTGGATATGAGTTCCTGAAACTCTACGACAAAGTTTTATGCTTATATTTGTATGTAGGGAATGGTACGGTACGGGAGATAAAATCAGCAAAAAAAATAAGATTTATTTCTGTGATTATGTTAGTGACTTCTCTATAAATGAGAAGAGGTCTTAATTCTTATTGCTCTTATTATTATCTTAATATATATAAATCACGTGTCACGCTGTTTGTCCGCGATGTACTGCTAAACTACTTAACCGATTTTAAATTAAATTTGCACACCGTGTGCAGTTTGATCCAACTTGAAAAATAGGATAGGTAGGGTAGGTCGGGTACTTCTATATTCCTAAGTGCTGTGCTAGCAGGTACCTGCAAATTAGAATAGGGTTACTGTGGCTACCCCGAATTTAATGCAAGCGAAGCCGCGGGCAAAAGCTAGTTTCTTATATATTTTGAACTACAAAGCGATCTAAAATAATGTACAAGTATCAAATTAAAAAATAATTAAGTACAGGGTGTCACAAAAAACGTCCACATTGTTGTCAATAGGAAAAGTGCCCAGAAGTCTGGCAGAATTGTCATAGCCACACTTGTCATATCATTTAATAAATTAAGTTTAGATTATGCAAGGAGTAAACAGTTCCGGGATAAACTGACTGACTAAGTCGACAAACAGCGTACAGCCTGGCGCACGGAAGACCGATAGTATAGGATGAAAGGAAGAAATGTTCTTAAGAGAGTTCCCAGTTGTACTCACCAAGAAAAGATTTTCCGCAACTCTTTCTCCGACTAGGGATCGAAGTTAGTATGCGGCTGAAGTTACGACAGCAAGCAATAGCTAGTTTTTAAAAGCACCAATCTTTTTACTCGCATTTGTCTCGCTCCAGTCATCTCAAATGACAAAAACGTGAACATAATACATATATTTATAAGATACAGAGTACACAAACACATAATACACCAAATCAACAGGCCTGCAAACGTGACCTGAAAGTGAATGTCATTCACTCATTCGGTCTCAATTGAGAACAACGTTCGCTAGTTTATTTTCCAGGTGTACACGTTAAACAAACTAGACGTAGCTTTATTACTGTTGGGACTCACCCGGTGTTCTATAAATAATTATCTAGAATGAAAAAGTTTCTTTGAACTAAGCCTGTGATGAGCAGGAAGTTAAGTTTTTAAATTATAATTTTACAAGCTTTGATATTCCCGCCAGCTTCTGATATTGTTGTAGTTTTAATAAAAAGTTAATCTATGCCTCTACGAACTTCGCTGTAATGAAACATTCATTTCATATTTGAGAACAAAACATTTATAAAGATTTGACAAAAAAACAGCTTTAATATTTTTAAAACGTCAAAGATTTTGTGACTGGTAATTAGCCATATTTTTGGTGTTTACTGATATGATGTTTATGCCAGCCGCATACATTTCAAATTTTCCAATCAACGTTATCACTAATCAAAATTGTCCTTTTGTCTAGCAAAGCAATCTAAAAGGCGCTCAAATGTCGCTGGATAGTTTTCAATGTATGTGTTAGCTTCGAACATGGTTCAGTGGTGATGGCATTGGCTGAATGGGTCATGCGCATTGCACACGTTGCTTTTGTCTCTGACACGTGAACCCTGACCTATGACACTTTGAGCATAGGTTTTGCACAGACTAAATAAATGGTTGAATATATCACTATGTCAAAGCAATGATTTTGCAAGCATTTGCCACAACAATTATTCAAAGTGGACATTTTGAAAAAGTTGTTATGTCTTATGAAAAACTTTAAATTGTTTTTTCACTTTGTATTGTTTTATTTTCGACATTTTAATTTCCATAAACATTAACAATCTTCAAAAGATTCCGACGGAAAATGTGGTAGTTTTTTTTTTCGAGACAAAAACGGGATACTAAATATTTGATTTGGCGTTAGTAGAAACAGGCCATTTTGATTTTTCCTGAAATTTCCCCAAACGCGAATACTCAATTTAGTTGGACTTCACTGCCCATTAAAGCGGATTTCTCTCACAAAACAGTTAAAGCCATCTGTGCGAGGCCTAATTTCAAGATCAATATCGAATTTCCAATGACGTTAATGCTGCACTTAATCGAAGAAATAAGTGTCTATCGATACTGTCGATAAATCTATTAATCTTTAGGCTATTGTTGAAGATCGCGATGGCATTGTTAAACCGTCCGTAGACTGGATTTAACGTTATACTGACTTGAAAGAAGATTCCATTTGAAAATATATATCTGTCTTTTGTTACTTAAACCGTACCTAAAGCGAGGAAATTCTCTATTTTGGTGTTCTAGGGGCATCTTGAAATATAATTTAAGTGGTCAGCGTGACCAGGTGTCAGGTGCCGCGAAACTGTGCATGTGCAAATGTGCATATTGGTCCGGAAACAGATGTTTTGCTCCATAGAGACTATGAAAAAAGTGTCATCAATAATCGTGATCTACAAAAACAGTAGGTACCCTATTTTTTTTCCAAAATTAAACCTAAACCAAATAACAACATTAAATACGTCTCCCTTGCTCACCACTCTAATCCTATCTATGAACTGGAAACTTTCTAAATCCTCTGTGTAATCTATAAAGTATACCGTAGTTTAACGCAAAATCTCATAAAATTAAATCGGGACACGTACAGAAAGGAGAGCCATTAGACAGACCATAAACAAGAGAGTAGGATAATATTACACGTTCCGAAGAAAGCCTACGAAATGATTGACAATCACTTAAAAGTAAATTAATATAATTTAGGATTTGATGCTGGTGTGTCACAGAAATATTTGGATACTTGTTTAATTTTAGAGTTCTGTACTCTGTTTGTTTTGTGCAAAAAAGGACATTATTACAAAGGTCCGAGCGTCTGTTACGGTGAAATACCTATTAGTTGCGGGTTGTTCGAAAAAGACACCGTGACCGTGGAGCATAAAGGGCAAAAGAACGAACATTAGTGGGTTTTATTCAATAAAAATCTGACACTTACTATTTGATAATTTCCCATCCACAAAAAAGGATGTTATTTTCAAAACTCAAAATTTTTTCCTAATATTTTTTTTTTTAATTTTTACTTTGTTGGTACTTTCGCCACGCCTTAATAGCTAATCCGATTTTAATGAATTTTGGTACACAGATAGTTGAGACCCTGGAGACGGACATAAGCTAATTTATTAAAAATAAATTGTTAAAAAGTGGGAAATGAGGGATAAAAGAGGGAACAAAAGGGAAAACTTAGCATTGCTATTACAATAAATAAACCGCAAGGGCAAAAACTACAGGTACCAGGTACCAAATCAGGAAAGGGGAACTGTGATACCCTGAATTTAACGCGAGCGAAGCCACAGGCAAAAGCTAGTAATTAATACACGGAATGAAGACTTCCTCCTCCCAAATTAGCAGCGATAAATAATAATGATTGTATCTTTAAATTTGAAGCTTATGTAGAAAATACTTTAATCATTTCCTGCTTATCGTATTGATAAATATAGAATTACACATGTCACATCTTGAAAACATATTGATTACTTCAAATTAGGTAGGACTTTGATTTAATCTGGTAATTAAGATTTCTTAGTAATACTTTTAATTGCGCCGTACATGGTCACTTGATAATTAATTTTCCTTCTATATTGCATTGTAATAGTTAATCGTTTTCCTTGTGGTGGTAACACTGTTATTTTAAGCCAATTTACCGCATTTTTTTTAAGAACCATATAAGTATATTTTATGCCTTTCTTGTTTACTGACAGACAACATACGACCTTAACAATTGAGTCCAAAAACAAGAATTTGAACAATATGTGCATTTAAAAATAAGATAATCCTTTTTAATCAAAGACATCTTATAAAATCTAGATTTTTGAAAATTCATCCCATGAAGCACTAAATAGGGTATGGCATATTTGTATGGAAAATATTTCGGCCTCATTATTTCAAATACGTTCATTAATTAAAGTAATTATATAAAGTAAACACAGGTTTTTCTTTCCATGTCCATGTTATGTGAGGAAGGAAACAACAAGTATTTTAGGACGTAGAAATAGTGAAGGAAGCACTGTAGTTATGCACCCATTTCGGTAGCTTACGGAAGTATTATTTCTATAATTAAAAAATATTTTAGTCTGAGACCTAATATAACAAGTAAACTACCTATAATGCTACCTAGTATAACAAGATAAATCGTTTACATTGCTGCGAAAGCTTTTCAGTTTTTTTCCCATGAAATCTAAGCCATTTTGTGCAAGACTTCTTCTATCATTGGAAAAACAAGAGCTATTTGCTTTGGAGTCAGCCTCTTTTTCGTTTTGCGACAGGATTTTTGTAACCTTATACAAATGTCATTTAAAAAAAAAATTGTCGCAGAATAAATAAAAGTACCTACTAACGAAGTGAAGAATTTAGCTTTACTGACAACATTATTCCAGTTGTAGGCTTCTAGGAGTATGCCACTGCGATGACTAGTGTGACTTCGCTATTCGAAATTATTAGAATAAGTAAACCAAAATCGTAAGACAATGTTATGGGTTGAGCATGTGCGGGTTGTGCAGACTGAATACCTAGGCAGACCGTAAATTTATTTGATTGTCTAAGGGTTTTTTTTACTTTACGACTGACGTAGTTTTAAATCATACACTCTTTTGGCAAACTAATTTGACCGCAAAGTGCTGTTGGAATACATTTGTAAAACTTGCGCTTTTTTTCGGATGGGAAATCGTCACGATTTGTCGTCACTAAATAGGTGGACGGTGAGCTACCCATTATTCACCGGCCACAGACCCGTGTCTACGGTGGCCGGGAGTCATCACGTGGCTCCTGACGCGCGGAGCATCTCCCACAGTGCCTGGGATGTGTCGAGGATCTCTCCCTCAGATGGCTCCGGGCCATGGACTGAACTGCGTTGGACGCAATAGATCACCGATCGCCTCTATACGGACACAGTGGTGCACCGCTCAAGCGGGGCAGATGCCAAAGTGTGTTCCACCATGTCTTCGTCGGAAATGTCAGCGTTAGTGCTGATTTTACCTACATTCCTAAGTATAGTAGTTAAATAATATTATAGTAGCCACATCTAACATTAAAAATACATACTATTTACCTTTTGTCTTAATTGAACCGAGATCTTATCTTTTGAGATATTTTTTTTAAGAATGCACATGAGCTCTAAGTGTGGTCCCCAGATAACCTTGATCTGTTGATAAGAAACCTAGTCATGTTTTTTAATACTTTTCCTTAAACCTAAGCCATACAAATATTCTTTTAAACCTTTAATCTTTTTAGGTAAGCCTAAAAATGCACTTGATCCGTTATTTCCTGTTTTATTGCAATATTTATTTTTTTCCTTCGAAGCGCTATCAATTCCCGTATATCTTACATTTTTCTTTTTCCTGATGACTATCTTGTTTTATCATTGACAGAAGCAATGATAGCCTAGTAGTGTGACCGATGGACTGCCATGTCATAGATCTCGAGTATGAACCCAAAAATAAATAAAATAAAATTCATTTATTTGAGGCCTACACCCATAATTACAATTATTATAAATTACATAATGCAATAGAAAATATATAGGACTTAAACAATGCACGCACCTGTGAGCTTTTAGATTACAAGTGCATATTGTATATATTAATCACTTGATTTCAGCGAAGGAAAACATCGTGAGGAAATCCGATGATAATGTTAAGCCAAGTCTGAGGCCTATGGACGATATTAAATTCTGACACCACGTTATATAATAACCTGACCTGCCGGGGTTGTGGGTTGTTCGAAAGAGGTAGGTACCTGGCCCTGGAACATAAAGGGCAGTAGTAGAACATGGGTGGGTTTTAGTCAGTACAAGTCTGACATTCCCCCCCCCCGCTCCGCCCAGAGCGGAGGAAGTTATTTTATGATTTCCCAGTCCAAAAAAAAGAAGATATCAACCAGAGGATAAAGATTCACTAACCGACAACAAAGGACCCAACCCATTGTGTCCAAAATCATGAAAGTCAACATAATTGAGATGAATGTTCATTTCATTATTAATTAACCTATAATGTCCCACCGCTGGGAAAAGGTTCCCTCATATCTATCCAGATACTGTTTTCGTGCGCCCGAGCCTCCTCAAATGGATTTGTGCGAGTAACGTAAACCGCATGCACAACTACCGCTTATCGCACTTTTTTATTTGATCTAACCATTTAAAAAAAAACTGTATAAGCAATAACAATATTAGTTAAAGCCACATAGACTATATTTCCTAAAGATCTTAATCGGAACCTGTTTAATTATATTCAACTAAAACAAAACCCTTTGTTTTAAGTTCGGTTAGATACCCAAATTCTAAGAACAAACTGTTTACTCATTCATAAGCCCTTGAATTATTAAAATCATTAATCATGAGGTACAAAACACTTTTGGTGTTCAACATTATAAATAGAGCTTTACAATAAAATTCGAACCTTTCAAAAACATTTATTTTCTTATGAAATAGGTCTAAAAGGAAGTTATCATTTGCGTCGAAGCGTTGGATATTTGTGTGGTTATGCGTATAATTTAAGGGAAATATTGGCTGAACGTTATGACAAAGGTGTCATAATATTCAGCCTACTCTTCTCCCAACTTCCAACAACATGGGATTGGCTTCCAGTCTAACCTGATGCAACTGAATACTAGTATGTATTTGAGATTGGGCGATTGACTTTCTGACCTCCACACTTTGTTGAAACTGGTTGTCATACTTTATATTTGTTTTTGGTCGTATTGTATATGAATATTATAAAAAGGTAAAGTTTTTACAAATTGATGTAGGAGGTCATCTTCGCAATAAATTATCTTTATTCTGAAATTCTTTCACTAATGGGAAGCTACACTACGCCGAGTCCCATTAGGTATTTTCTTCTTTTGAAGAATAAACTTTCATTGACCTCTTCTTCTCTTTACTTTTCACAGAAAAAACTTTGAAAAGAGGCCATTAAACATAAAGATAAAAAGAAGAACCTTGTAATCCAAGTTCTCCTGTCCTCCTCCTCCTAGGGTGCGTTTAATTTTAAATAATCACATCACTTTGTAATTATAATGTGACGATAGGATATGACATAAAATGTTTGAATAATAATAATTAACGGAATTAATATAATATTTAATATTATTGTAAAATGTTTGACTGTTAAATTAAGTATGTTTTTTTGATGTTGTTATATGTTTCATCAACTATTTAATTACAATGCCTAAACAGGCAACTAGGTTCTAAAAACCTAGGTACCTAGTTACTGTTAACGTCTAAATTCTGTACACTTAGTTCGTAATAAAGATTTTGACTTTGATTTTGTTTGAAACTTCTACTACCATTGGTATCTAACTGTTACGTGGCTTAGCAACCGGAGTGTTTCATCGCAAAAAAATATAGGTTATGGTGTTAAATACATAGGCCTTTTGACGGGTGGATGCCCATCCTATTCGCCAACTCAATTAAACGTAGCCAGACATAACCATTCACAAGTCCATAATAAAATAAAGGCTAATGATAGTTGATTAGTTTATGCACTAAAAAGCTTTTAACACGCCTACGGAAGAGGAGAAACTGAAATGTCTTCCTACGATGTTGCTTTCTGAAAGCCTGCTACTCTAATTTGAGCATCGTCTTCCACTTAAGTAGTTTTAATTACATTATAATGACAAGCCATTTCTCGCATACTAATTTTACTAATGCATAGTGCGTTAAAAGTTAAAGGAGATGGAGGAACTAGCTGTTAAGGGCAAGTACCGTTGCAAATTGCAATTAGTCCAGGTTCTAAAAGTAACATTAGACAGCCAAGCTACGTTTAGTTTGTGGTTAACCGAT
Source organism: Ochropleura leucogaster (assembly GCA_958449745.1). Taxonomy (NCBI): domain Eukaryota; kingdom Metazoa; phylum Arthropoda; class Insecta; order Lepidoptera; family Noctuidae; genus Ochropleura; species Ochropleura leucogaster. The sequence continues at coordinate 8,048,271 of OY288207.1, read as the reverse complement.
TTTATTACATTTAAATGTTATTTATGTAAAACACAAATAATTGAAAAATACACACAGATAAAGAGCACAAAGTTTTCTTGATGAATTAAATTTCCTTTTCTTCTTAGACGAAAATTTTAGGCGATTACCATGTTTTTAAATTATACTCAGAAAATATGTAAAACTCTGCTGAGCTTTTGTTATTTACAGATTGGAACAGTTTTTTTCGTTTTTGGGATAGTAACTAAATTTGAGAAACTCCTTCTTATGGCTGTAACGAAATAATGACTACCTAGCTTATACCCGTTACCTGTGTGGAACCTGTCTCAGGATAAAAGTATCCGATGTAATAAATATAAATGTTACAAGTAAGTAACTTTGCGATCTCAATACCAGATATATACCGTGTAGGTATATACCGTGTTACGCACAGGTGGATATAACACCGCGTTGTTAAGAAAAAGTATCTTTGGTATGGCACCGACTATTTTTAACCACATTCCTAATTGTATAGAAGAACAACCAGTAACAACCTTAAAAAAAAACTAACTGCACTCCTATTAACCAAATGTTACTAAACCGTATCGGACTTTCTGTCTGATAAATTTTAGTTGTATAGATTTCTGTGTTATAATGTAATATGTTTTGATGATGAACTGCATCAATGTTTGCATGCCGAAATGGTAGAATGTACAAGGATTCTCCGTAATTATTGTTACCACCACCTTATTGTAAATACCTACATTCAGAGCAAATAAATTAATATTCTATTCTAACTTATAAGCTATATGTGTACCAAATTTCATCTAAATCCATTCCGTATTCTCGTGAGTAATAAACATTCAGATATTCATCTATACATCCTTACAAACCTTTGCACTTATAATATTAACTAGAATGAATTTAAAACACAGGCATTACCTACCATTTTTTTGAATTCAGGGTTTTTTAAAAAAGCGTTGCTCCACACTACGAATTTCTTCTGTATCGTGGGTGCGTTTTAAAAACATTTAAACTCACATACACAAACAGCCAGACCCGGAACAACTATCTATAGGCCATACAAATATTAGTTCCGTGCGGGGATCGAACCCGCGACACGCAGCGCAGCAGTCGATCGCTCAGCCACTGCGGCAACCGTGTTGTCAAATTATATATAGTTGTTGATTTTGATAAAGTTCTACAGCTCAATGGCTGCAATAAATTCTTTGAAGAAAACAGTTTCGACGAAAACCATTTTAAAGAATTGCAACCGAATGCAGAATACTTTGATTGAATTATAACATTTTCCTAACTTCCGCAGCCGTCGAAAGCGAGCCAGTACGGTCACTTCATTTTATTTTTGCTTGAAACTAGTTGGCAACCCTGGGCCAATAACTGCCAACTATGATTTAAAATGCTCTCTGAGGGAAGTTCGTTATAAAATATTTACAAAATGTTCGAGATGTTTCTTCGGATATGTTAATATTATATTCCTCAAAGTAATCCTTTTAAGAGGTTGTGAATATAATATTTCTGAGGAAGGCAATTTACTTGAAAGTGGGCTTAGTTATAGAAAAGCTTGCGAAGCTTCATTTTAAAATTAGATACCTACTTTAAAGTAACAAAATAACGGAATAAACCCATGTTCATTTGATAATTTCGAAGCCAGAACTTATTTTAGAAGGAAAATTTATCAAATTTTGAACGGAATTTAAATTTTCCGGGAAATAAGTAAGAATTCCTAAGTATTTTATATGCATGTTTATAAAATTAATATTCAGTCAGCAAATATTTGGTGAACAAACGGTTACTTCTAGGAATATGGATACTCCTTGACATAAACTTTGTGCGTTTTGTGCGACGACATTTCCTCCACCCAACTGTGTAAAGTATTTTGTATGGAGATGTTGAAGCATAGTCCATAGACTGCTTAATCATTAAAACAATCGACACGCGTTACAGTCGCGTTCAGTGCAGGATTTCCATAAATATAAAAATACAGATAGAATATTCTTCATTATAAACACCATACTAATTAAAGGAATAACAGTATACTTATAAATATGGAGACACAATAGGCGGTCTTATCGCTAAAAGCTATCTTTTCAATACAACCTTAGGATGGATTTAAGGGTCCTCCCTTAAACTACCTACAGTACTGTATAATTATCTTCCTGGATATACAGTACTGTAGGTAGTCTGTGGTGTTCCATTATTCTAAGGAATAGCTACATTTATAAAAAAAAATGTAAAGTAAAAATATGCAAATAAATATTTAAATTTTTTGTTCAAAATGGTCGGAGATTTGAATCTTAGTCCGTTATAACCTAGGGATAGAAAAAAGTTATTTAAAAAAAAAAAACTTAGCATACATTTTCTGCCAGGCTTGTTTTGTAACTTAATGTAAAACATAATTATTTTCAAAACATGAACATTTGTCAAACCAAATAACTTTAGAAATTATGCAACAACAATAAAATCAAGCAACTATTTAATTGCAACATCTGGAAATCGTAACTAAACACCAAGATTTCAAATACCGTCTTCGCTCAACAAACCTGATATGACAAGCGAAATCCATGCTGTTCGATGTGTAAGTCCGTAACGGTAGTATATCGAAGCGTTCAGCTGATAGGTAACACGCTTATCTTCTCGGAGCCATGCACGCTTGATATTGAGTGACACCGACATACAGACAGCCGCACTACGAATATAATGAGACAACGCCTACAGGGTTACTGTTTTGATTGGGTTTTCCATGTTGCATTTGACAGGTAGTATATTTGCATAAGACCCGATTTGGTTATTTAAAATTTGAAGTTGTCAAATTATCGAACTCTATTTTAAAAATTGGCAATCCCAAAAAAATAAAACAGTCTTAGAGAATCGCGCAGCAAGAGTTTCGTACACCGGGGTTGCAGGTTTCTCGAAAGAGATACCGCAGCCCCGGAACATGAAGGTCAAAAGAAAGAACATAGGTAGGTTTTAGTCTAATAGTCTAACCTGCTCCGCCCAGACCGGGGGAAGTTATTTGATGTTTTCCCGTCCGCAAAAAAAAAACGTATCATACGCACGAACTTAGAGGCTTGATTTGTTCACATCTCTAAGGAACCACAAACTTTATTTTTTTTAGATTTATTAAGGTAATCCTTAGAATAAGTTGAGAATGAACAAGCTGGATGAGATTTGCCGATAACAAAGTTTGATGTCTCAGTAGTGGAGTATTGTAGGCAACTGATGATAATAAAAAAAAGTTGTGCCTTTTTTAAACTTCGAAGCGCCGACCCACACCCTGCCGTAACTTTGGTCGAAGGCTAAAGTGTTGCTATAAAATTGACAAAGTTGTCAGTGCCATGTCACATTACTAGCTGACAACGTTGAGGAGGAGATTTTCGATGCTCTTTAGTTCGCACACGGTTAGCGCAGTGACTGAGCGATCGATTGCTGCGCTGCGTGTCGCGGGTTCGATTCCCGCACGGAACAAATATTTGTATGGCCTACAGATAGTTGTTTCGGGTCTGGCTGTTTTTGTATGTGAGTTCATATGTTTGTAAACGCACCCACGATACAGGAGAAATTCCTAGAGTGGGGCAATGTTTAAAAAAAAAGTTTTTTTTTTATTTATATAGTATAGGAAAAAGGACATACAGCGACAGCACACTGTAAGTTAGGATGCAGAAAATGACGTATTCGAGCATGGTTTAAGAATGTCAGAGAGCAAGAAAGAGAGCGAGTGACAGAGAGAGAAAGAGTTTGTATAATTGTAAACTATGAGTACAGAGGAGTGGAGAAAGGTTGCGAGGGCTGAGGGTCACTCTTACCTGAGTGCAACAGAATAATTTTGGCGTACGGCTAAATAAGATGTGCTTTGATTTTAATTGTGTATCTTGTGTCTTTTTAGTAAACCTAAATAATCTCATCCCCTGTTTTTTACACTAGAATAGAATACAATAATTTAGCATGTTACATGTATATAGTTAGTAAATATAAGAAATATGCAAAATAATACGTTGTAAACTTACAACGTATTATTTTGCATATTTCTGATATTTAAAGTAACTACTTTGCCAAGAAATATTAAGAAGCTAATGTAGAAATATAAATTACATGCTGATAATGGATATCTCGCTAGTAGCTAACCCTTTTGCATTCTTATGGCTTCGCTCGCAGTTTTATAGTTAAATACCTTTTAACATAAAGTTAATGGATGGCTCATAAATAGTAGCTATAAAGGATATTTTATATTTTACCATAAGTTTTAAAATAGTAGATATGTGAGTTCTTTCCTGGATATTTGAGTTCCTTGGATACGTGTCTTCCAAATCGAGGAAGACCTAAATTCGGCGAAACGTTTGCTTACAATACAAACATTATGCTTTTTTATATTTTTCACATGCTGTTCCGTAAATGATAACTGGAAAATTATGGTTATAAACAAAAAAGCGTTAGCTAACCCCACCCAGTCTTTCCCAATCACTTTGGGGTTGGCGTACGTAGCTAAAACCCCGTTTTTTTACGTAAATCAGTCGCTCCTAAAATACTGGCTATTGCTGGCAATCGCCTCCTTCCACCAATTAACCTGGCTAACATAAAACCCTTTGGTAAGACTGGTAGTCAGACTTTCCAGCTTATCTCCAAGATAAGCTCACTAACTTTTTAATTACGTCGCAAATAATATTATCAATGTTATGTGACAGTAGTCAGGAATCACGATTATCACTGCACGCTACTGATTACAAATTCGTATTTGCGTATTATATTATGAGTGAGGTAGTTAAGAGAACAATTGCATCAGACATAGGGGCTGTACCCTGAACTTTACACATAGCATATTGCGTTGAACTAAAATAATAGGTATTATCATAGCAAATCAGTCATTATTTTCACTAAGGTTATACTCAAAATTTAACATCTTTAGGTTTTTCGAATGTTTGGCGTTTCCTGTGGAATTCGGCATTCCAAAATATATTATACTGGCTTTTGCCCGCAGCTTCACTGGCGTTAAATTAGGGGTAACACAGTTCCCCTTTATTGATTTGCAGGTACCTGCTACCTGTAGTTTTTGCCCTTGCACCTAATTTATTGTGATAGCAAAGCGAAGTTTTACCTTTTCTTCCCTCTTTCTCTTTTTTTTTTTTAAATAACCTATGCCCGTTTCCAGGGTCTCCACTATCACCAAAATACATCAAAATCGGTTTAGTCATTTAGGCGTGAAGACGTAACAAGCAAACAAACAAACTCACACTTGCTTTTATAATATTAGTACTAAAGGATGATTAGATGTAACCAGTACCTAATAACACTAGTACTGGTTACATCACTAGTACTGGATCATCTAATCTCCCTTAATAAAACGAACCTGAGATGTGGTCATGGTAACCCATGACCACATCTCAGGTCCGTTTTCGACCTTTGTATCCTACCTTTTTCTTTGCCGTCACCCTCTTCATGCTTGCCAAATTATCTGAAAACTCAGCTTACCTGAAAGAAAGAAAAGATAGAATAAAAAACTTGAAGGAAGAAAGGTACAGTGCAATATCTTAACACGGTTTACACCTCGTTAAGATTTCTTCCGGGCCTGGATGTTTCCTTAAATAATGTGTAAACGTAAAACAGATCGTAGATAAAAGTTGTTAGCAGGAACTTCCAAGAAAATCGCATTTTAAAAACATTTTGATTGGGGCATACTTTTTTATCGGTCTCATTATTCAGATATAGCCGTGTAAAATCGCTCCCCAATCGTTATTAGGCCAGATTAGGCCTGAAACAGCTGTCCGCAAATGTATCAAAGAAATTATTGTGATTATTGAAACGAAATACAGTCCTCGAGTTTCGAAATCGATTTTTTATTAAAGGAAATAGATTTGTCGATGGAGCAATTAAGGCTCAAAGTAAAGATGAAATAAGCCTTCAATAATGCTGATTCCAGCGTTCGATTTTATAATTCGAATAATTTAGCCCGTATCGATTTGATATCCCTCTCGAGTTGTCATGGCGTCTTGTTTCTTCCATACCTTGTTTAGACATTTTCCCCTCGTTAATTTTAAATCTTAATTTCAATAACACAAATACGTTTCATAAAATTATTAAATCTCAGCGTGTTACTTTTAAACTTGCTCAAGATTCCTCCGAAGTTTTAATAACTTTTGTGTTTTATTTAGCACCTCGAGCTTCGTGAAAAGATTTTGGTAAAACATTTTAATATTTTGGTGGCGGTTTTCTCAAAGGGGTATTTATTCCTTTAAGTTTATTAATGAAGGGGATTAGAGATAAATTGGAATGCTTCTGTTTCATGATTTTTAAAGACGACGACGAGTAGGTACTTAAAACCTTTTGCTATTATAGAATAACAGTTATTTTAAGATAGGATAATGCTAAAAATACCTCTAATATTTGCTTTTACAGAATAGAAGACTTCTAGTTTCAAATATTCTAAGGAGCAAACATACTTTAATGTCTTCTTCCAAACATAGGTTTTAATCATCATCTGCCTAGCCTTTTCCCAACTACGTTGGGGTCGGCTTCCAGTCTAACCGGATGCAGCTGAATATCAGTATTTTACATGGAGCGCCTATCTGACCTCCCAAACCCAGTTAGTACTGGGTAATGCGATACCCCTTGGTAAGACTGGTTGTCAGACTTTCGGAACACTGACTACCTGTAACGACTGTCAAAGATCTACAAATGACAGCCGGGACCAACAGCTTAATGTGCTTTCCGAGGCACGGAGGAAACTCGGTTACCCATCCACAGACCAACCTAGGCAAGCGCGGCTTAACCTAAAGATCGACCCGAGCGGCTGCTATTATTTAGCCACGAGCTCCAAACATAGGTTTTAATAGGATATCATTATTCGCAATCACTCAGCCTGAACAAAAAAAATACTACAGCATATTTTACAACTATAGTGGAGCAGTTGAATACACGTTGGTAACTGTCACTTAACAAAGTACATAAAATCGCAAAAGTGGAAAGTAAATATGTTAAATAATTGCACAATGACTGCAAACTTGATTACAATAATTAATTTTCAATTAATTGGTTTTATTTTACGTCATTGCACACGAACAGTAAGTGTAATATAGTGTAAAAATTCCAAGTTTATGCTGCAGTTTATACCTAGCTTACGTACCGTGTGACAAGGATCTCTTGTGTCACATCCAAGATGTAGAAAAAATTGAAAGTGCTAGCAAAAAAGGAATAAACAAATTACGGTTCGTCTAACGGTGCGGTGTAAAAAATTTATCGGACCACGGACTCCAGAATGTTTAGTCAGTCTAGTCTAAAAATCTAATATTCAAGCTAAAATTAGTAAAGTCAAACGAAAAAAAATATAAATTATTTATATGAATATCATTGACTCGTTCTGGACATGATTTTATCTTATGCGCTTAGTAAAAGATTAAGCTAGCCCGTTTTGACATTATTTGCACATGCAGGTAAATACACACAAAGGGAATAGCATTGTATAATACTATCCCTCTCTAACTCGACTCCGTTTTGCCTGTCGATTTCAAGGTCAGATGGGCTACCCCGGCAAAGGGCTACCCCTTTTGTTATAAACGGGAAATTTTGCATTTCCCGATGACTGGCTCGGCCAATCACTGACAAGAAGCTTATCAGTTTAAGAAAGTCAAGTTTTGCATCAGACAGTGTCATATCAGATCATTGTAAGATACTGCGCTTAATGTTTGTTGCAAATTGTGTGATGTGAGTGGTGGTGTAGTGACTTTATTTAATAGTCTTCAGGTATGTAAAACATTTTTTTATTAACTTATTTATAAACAAAACAAGCTAATAACGGGGTTAAACGACGTGGTTACAAATATTTTTACTTCAGAGCGATTTTCATTTGTGATGAGATGACTTTTTAATATCACAAAAACATTGAGATCTGGATTATACACAAAACTCTGGCGATGTACAAGAAAAAGAGTTTGCAATGCGACAATAAAAATCAGAGTCGATGCGCTGACTATGTAGTTAGTGGTTGTTTTTTTTTTATATCAATAAATGATGTTTTTAAATCTAAAAGGATTTTTCTTCAATTGTTACATCTAAAAATGTTTTGTTTGACTGTACATTTTATTTTATTTCAGTTATCATATAAGTGGTCCCAGCCGCCGGAAGAAAATTATTTATTTTCTACAGATCCGGCGATTGGGACCGCGGTCCTAGTTAATTGCGGTCCCAGTCGCCGGAAACCTCATATTTTGACCATGATAGTTGAGTTTCATCCCTATAATCCTTTGTGAACTCTAGTCAATAGCACAAAAACACTCAGTGCCGTGCATGCCTTCTATTCACTACATTCCAGGACCTTTGTGTTTATTTTTACGGAAAAACATTCTGTTTTACAAGTTATTTTACCTACCTTTTATTACATAAATATTTATTTACTAGTCTTTGGCAATATTCAAATGGTATATAGAACTATGGCAAATTTGAGATGCTGTGGCAAAACCGCTGTGTTTGTGTGTGTTAAAACAAGCTGTGGTAAAACAAGTTGAATATGCCTGAGCTCTAAGGTCACAAAAACATTTATTCTTGCAGAAAACCCTCAGTATTAACCTACTGAAATATTATTGAAATAAAAGGAGGTTCTTAATTCGACTGCATATTTTTTTATGTTTGTTACTCGATTTCTCCATCAATTAAATAGGCTGATTTTTAATTAGTCGAAAGAGTCACGAACTAGTTCTATATTACTTTTATTATATTGCTTCGGTAGTTTATAAGAGGCTTCCGGCGACTGGGACCGCAATTAACTAGGACCGCGGTCCCAGTCACCGGATCTGTATAAAATAAATAATTTTCTTCCGGCGACTGGGACCACTTGTATAATAACTGAAATAAAAAAAAATGTACAGTCAAATAAAAGTTTTAAGATGTAACAATTGAAGAAAAATCCTTTTTGATTTAAAAACATCATTTATTGATATAAGGAAAACAACCACTGACTACAGTTCTGTTCTTAAAAACTTTCGTTATTAAAACATACACTTAGATCGTGTTAACAACAATCAACAAAAAAAAACACATAAATCGTGCATAACAATCAACAATTTTAAAAAAATTAACAATCAGAAAGTAATTGTTTATTACAAAATCAGTCTTTAACTGGTACCGTAAATATAATAAAAAAACACAATAAAAATAATTAACGTGGTACTATCTATGTCAATCACAATTAGTTTAAAATGGCCGATAAGGCTTCACACAAAATCAGTCAAGTAAGTAATTATCACAAAATCAGCCTTAACTGTGTTAAAATATAAAGTTAGAGAGGGATAGTATTATACAATGCTATTCCCTTTGGGTGTATTTACCTGCATGTGTAAATTATGTCAAAACCGTACCCCGTTTTGACACAATTAAAATGTGTTGAGACAGTCGCTCAATTAGTAAGCACACTTGGATTTTCAACTTTAATTATAACCCACTAAGAATAATTTTTCCTTACATAATCCCACTCTTACTTTATATGTTCTTTCAAAACTGTAGTAATAGATTACTAAGCGCATAAGATAAAATCATGTCTAGAACGAGTCAATGATATTTATATAAATAATTTAATTTTTTTTCGTTTGACTGTACTAATTTTGGCTTGAATAAAAGATTTTTTTAAGTTATCTATGAGTGGTCCCAGTCGCTGGAAGAAAAATATTTATTTTTTACGGATCCGGCGACTGGGACCGTGGTCCTAGTTAATTGCGGTCCCAGTCGCCGGAAGCCTCGTTTATAATATAATACATTTTTTTCTTTTATGTCTATATAGCTGATCTGTTAATATTTTTAGTAACAATGGAAAATACCAGAATAAGAATGAGGTGTACCATAACGAAAAACGCAGAAATAAAAAACGTTATTGAAAAAAAAAATAACCGTCGGTGGCAAAAACAAACCAAAAGTCACCAATTTCCGGAAGTAAGAAGTTTTTTGGAATTTGGTTATCTTTTATTTTAGAGTTATGTTATTATACCACCTAACAAATAATGTTGATCTATGCCTAGGTATCTATATGAATTGTTATGAAGACCTGTTTTCAGACCTACAAAGCTGGTCTAAAAATTATGAGGTCATTATTTTTAAACAACTCCTATTAACATTACCTGTAACATAAACTAGAAAACCTGTAAATAAAACTGACCATCAGCTAAGTGACGTCATTCTTAATCCAAAATGGTGGTCTCCCAAAGATACACATTTTTATGGTTATTACGAAGACTACAATAGTGTGTTTTTTTAGCATTTAACACAAAAACATTTTTTTAATGTTGACAAACACGCCTATTCCAGTAAATTTATAGTAAATTGTACGGCTCTGCAAAACGTTTTGTATGGTTTCGCATTCGATGCAGCCAGCCGTCGCTGCACTTAGTCGCAGGCGGGGCGGGGCGCGCAAGCATTACTCATAATTACCCGCTTTTGACTTTGCAACCATTTGACACGGTTTAATTGGCTTTTTTGTAGAGAAGATGAGTTAGACTTTGAAGTGTTTGGCAGGTGACAAAAGAAACTAGCGAGTATAATAGAAGTCTCTGAAATGCAACCTAATTTTAAGTTGGCGTAAAGTTTCATGAAGTATCTGATCTACTAGTTCTACGTGTGTTTCATCTTCTTCCCTTATCGATCACAAATAAAAACTCGACTTACGTATTGGCCAGCCTTTTCCCAACTCATTATAGTTGGATTTCACCTTAACCGGATAGTTGATAAATACTATTAATTCTACTAATACTTCTATATTTTTGGAGTGGATGCTCTGTGGCATTGAGTCCACCTTTGTATATCAAACTCAAAACTCAAAGCATTTATTTCAATTAGACCATTACCCAGTCACAAGACAGAATAACTTGTGAAAGTACTGTACTTGCCCATTCTAAAGCAAAGTTCTCCAAGGAGAAGAATCGGCAAGAATGTTATTATTACACATTTAGTTTAAATAAATCCTACTATATAATATTATAAATGCGAATGTTTTGTGAGGATGTTTGGTACTCTTTCACGTCAATATGGCTTAACGGTTCTTGATGAAATTTGGCACATTGGTAGATAGTTTTTATTTTCGATTATCACGCGGGCGAAGCCGCGGGCGCCAGCTAGTAAATACTAAAGAAGTATCTACCACCGTAGACAGTATCCATACAAGATACCATGAATCTGATGCAGAAACAAAAGCTATTTTCCGACGAGAACAACAGTTAATTAATAAGAGTGGATTTTAATATTTGTTATTTCACACAGCTCTGAAAAAGCCGCTGTTGTTCTGGGAACTTTAATCAAATTAAACTTACATTCAACTTTTTAAATATCTGTTGCCCTTTTTCGCAAATTATTTTTTAACGAATATCCTGAATAAAACTAGAACATGATTTTTTCCTAGGTTTGTCTATTTCGTAACGATCGATTTAGCAGTTTACTTGCAGAAGCATTACTTTCTCATTTGTAACTAATACTGTAGTCGGTTATATATTGTTAACAGGGTATTATTTCTTAATAATACCATTTCAGACACTAATCTGCTTAGTCCTCATATAAGTCTGGACCTTAAAAGAGACTATGACCTCTGAGTTTGTTTCTTCTCAAGATAGTCGGTTTTAAAACACAGGGCTTATCTAGTTTAAAAAACCCACGTGTAAAAGTGTTTGCTTTCATATACATTCAACGGAAATAAAGCTTGAATAGTACAAAATCAGATACTTTTATTTTAAATTATATTGGCTATAATATTAAGTATAATAGGTCTATAACAAGTTGGTACACCAAGCAACGAAAACTCAACACAAAATAAAATTTTATCGTCGTCCCTGGGAACGTTTTGCGATCCCGTTTTAATAGCTTTGAAGAGAATAACATACACTACAAATATTTACGATAGCAGATCATTGTGATAACATGTTTTTATTTTCATGCTTATTTTATTTTCAGAAAAGTTTTTGGGGTAATTGTTATCCCTACTTTATTACAACCTAAGCAATATGTTTGTGATGGAACTAAGCAATCATAAAATAAGTACTGGCCGCCTATTTTTTGCTAGGCGCGTAGAGTAAATTATTTAGTTGAAATTTGTCATCTACACGCCGAGAAGGCAAAATATGCGTATTGAGTTTAATCCATATAAAATTACTAGCTGTGCGTTGCAGTGCAATTTTCCAACTTTCTACCTATCCTATCTTTTGAGTTGGATCAAACTGCACACGGTGTGCAAATTTAATTTAAAATCGGTTATGTAGTTTAGAAGTACATCGCGGACAAATAACGTGACACGTGATTTATATATATTAAGATGGTGAACTATTAAAACCAAGGGGATTCTGGGGCTTTTGTTGTTAGACTACGTGTGCGGTGAGTTTTAAAACGGCTACACGACGATGGATACGTAACCATGTCGTCGGGTACAGCGCATGGGCAGTCAACCAACGCTGCTCCCAAACCCTGACGCTGATACTGACATAGCATTATCAATTCTGTAAGTTTCAAGCTAATATTGACGACTGATGAAAAACAGAAGAAAAACTAATCAGGTCTCAATATTTGTCTACTTTTTTTTAGAAAATAATGAACATAGCTCAGAGAACCCAAACATAAGAAATAAACATTTTTCTAGAGATGTTCCTTTTGCTATTGTACATAATTTTTGTGTTTAAACATTGTATTGTACAAGTACTTTAATGTAGCTTTATAAGCGTCGAAAGCTTAAATCTTCTTGCTTTTCTAGAACAATCTTATTTCTTGTTCGCAATCTTTGTTGAGTTGAAAGGACTAAACTAAGAATAAAATTACCATCATAATGAGTCTGACTAATTTGAAATTGTATAACTGAGTGAGTTATTTCTGCGAGTAAAACGATTTTTTGCCCGTATTCACTAACAATTAGGATAGGTTAATTCATCAATAGGTTGCAAAGATGATGATTAATTAGCGTATAAATGGCAAAGTAAATCAAATCGGTCTAGAACTAAGATACGGGGTAGGCGCCTTCAGTAGCCTCCATCAGTTTTTGAAATGTATTTATATTATTTTAAAGAAAGTTTACAGAATACACATATAACAAACGTAAATATGTATATAACTACTTAAGAATACGTTATTTGAGCTGACCAATTACTACAGCGATTTAAGTGAGTAAACAGAAAGAAAGAAAGAAGAGTTTATTTGTCAGAATATAATACTTACAGAAGATGTTACAGTTATTACAGACTCATAATATATTCTACCATTTCTGGTGTGCAAATATTTGCTTAAATATCTAAATTCAATTATAGTTAAAGCATCCCAGAGAACTAAAACAAAAAAAATACAATATATTTTTTGACTATTACAGATTATTTTATTTTATAAATGATGGATGAGGTACTTCATTGAAGAATAATAGCATTTACTTAGTATTAATTTCATCAATTTCCGCTTGAATGAGTTTAAATAATAGATTACAACAGATAAATTACTATTTGTGAACATATTGGTATGTCAAGTAAATAGGTATGTCGTACAATATCAAAAACTTTTTTTAAGGTTGTGACCAAGTCCTCGTTGTTCAAAAAATTCAGATTTTAAGTGCGCTGGCGCAAAATAATTCGATATCAAGGTATGATGGAAAACTTTTAAAGCCATAACACGACGTGCACTAAGCCATTGCACCTGTATTTAGTAAATAAACAAAGAACAGCACGCCCAGGACACACACACATATCAAGGAATGGAAGTTTTCAATGCACAACAGACCCAGGTTTGTCGAAGCACGGAAAACCGGCTCAGTTGAAGATACATTCATAACAGAACTCTGCTCTATAGTGAAAATGTGTTGATATTCCACAACCAAGCATTTAATTTACTGTCCCTGGTCTTTAAGAAAGCGAGTATTAGTCCACAGAATTACGGGCCTGTTGGTCTAGTGGTTAGTGGCCCTGACTGCTGGGCCGGAGGTCGTGGGTTCGATTCCCACCCAGGACAAACTTTGTGTGATGAGCATGATTGATTGTTCTGTGTCTGGGTGTGATTTATCTAGTATGTATTTATAAATTATATAGTATCAGTTGTCTTGTTAACATAACACAAGCTCTGCTTAGCTTGGGATCAGATAGCCGTGTGTGAGTTGTCCCAAGATATATTATTATATTATACTGAGTCAAACGATTTGCAAAGCAGCAGCAGTCTTTGTGAATAACTAAAATTGTGTCATTTAGTACACTCGTATTTCGGTGTCATAATTAAGTTGTATTACATGTGAACCACACGAGATGTAGGTATAATATTTTCAGTGCAAGTCATGAAATATCTAACATTATTTACGTTAGAAAGGTACCTTAATAAATAATCTTTAGACTACTTAAAGTTTATTTTTCTTTTTTTCACATTTTTCTATTAAACAGTCTCCTAAAGTTTTTATTACGTTTTAATAGTGGGGGTAGTTATTTAATGATATCCCATCCAAAAAATAAGGTAGTTCCCGTTGGTTATGAAAATTAATTGCTGTTGGTAAACAAACTGCGACATATGTCGACATACGGAGACAACATTTTCTAAACAGCATAGTTAAGTTTGTCCTTCAATACAGTTTATCTTTTTGTTAGAGAAATATTCGGTGCTTACATGCGTGCGCAAGTGTGAGTCATATTTGACTGAGTTAATTGTGAACATGAAAAAAAAGAAACATTTTGACTTCACGCAAACAATTTTCATCAAATGTTAGCAAAAATCGGAATCGCATTTACAACAGCACTCTCGAGTCTTTTGACAAAACACGTTGAAAGTGTACACGTCTATATTCACTGTGTATTTTAAATCATAGACGAACAGCGTAATATTGGAGGCACACCTGCCGGCACCCGTTGGTACCCGTTCGATTTAATAACACGACTTCATGTTCAATTCTACGATGACGTCGTAAAATTTAATATTTTACACATAAGTTTTGAAGTTTGCTTTGATAGTGCAAAATTTATGTTTTGAGACAAAGTTTTTGGGACATTTTGTTTGTTCATTTTAATGTGTTCTATAAGCGACTAACTCGTCAAACATTGACTAAAAAAATGTATTCTTAGACCCTCGATAGGTATTGTTTTTCAAGAGCTATCGATAGGAACCCCACTTAGTGATGCGCTTACCAAAAACCGGCTAAGAGCGATTAGCCTCACACACTGAGGGTTCCGTACAAACTTGCAATATAAACAGCCATATCTTTTGACTGCGTAGACTTAGAGGGTTGATTTTTTCACAGCGCAAAGGAGCCACAGAGTTGAGTATATGAATTTCAACTCCATATCTCTACGAGTTCTCGAAAAAAAATGTCTTGACATACAGACGGATGACAAAATGATCCAATAAGGGTTCCGTTTTTTCTTTTGAAGTACAGAACCCTGAAGAAAAGGTTCCCTTTACTTTTACACGTGGAATGGAGGGCCATCCTTATTCTTTTTGTGTGGCGGTTCAGAAAAGAAAACCTTTAAACTTCAACTGTATTCTACCAACAGTTGGATTAAAATGGTTGTAACATTCGGACACACAGACAGAAGGACACTAGGGTTACCATGACGTCTTAAGTCAGTACTTATTTCAGTGAAGGAAAGAGACAGATCTATACAAAATGTCTAGCGCCATTTCTTTCCCTCACTATGACATACGTACGTCATGGTAGGGTAGCAAGGTAAACCTAAAAGCCTTTACCAATTGCCGCTGCCTTTCGCAAAAATTGGCACCCTAATAATGGTCCACTTAAATAACGAAAAAACCGGTCAACGAGGGTTCCCTTCTGACTTGCGACTTAAACAGCCACATCTTTTGACTAGGAAGACTGAGAAGGTTGATTTCATAAAGGGACTACAGACAGATTTAAGTATATGGTTTTAATTACGACTTAATGCCTAAACGCGTTCCCGAGATAAGGGGTATTGACAGACAGACAAACAGATAGACGGACAACAATGTGATCCAATACGGGTTCCGTGTTTTTTCTTTTGAGGTATGGAACCCTAAAAAGACCCTCTTTCTTTAAAAACCACATAAATGGAAAAATCACAACACTACAATCGCAAACGAATACACAATCGCGTTCAGTGTTCACCCACTTGACTTAACATACGTTTGCAAATAAAATACGAGTATTCAATAAATAGGATCACAGTGTAATCCAATAGGATTTTATATATCGTGGGCAACATTACATATTCAAATCACATGCACAAATATCCGGGTACTATGTCCCGAACTAAGCATTTGTAAGTTCTGTACACTTGTACCGTATATTATCCGGATATAAGAAGCTAAGTCGCTGCTCGACTAAGAAATATGGACATTTTTCTATGTCGTAGGGATAGTTTGCATTGTGCCGTGACGATAGAATCGGATAGTTGTCCAAAGTGTCGTGGCTTGTATACATATTTAAATGGAGCTGTTCACGTTATACCACTGCAGTATTAACTGCTGTCTGGGATATTTTGCAGTGAGATTGTATTTTCTCTTTGTTATTTTGCAAAATTCTAGTGAAACTTTCACGAGTTTCCTCTAGTTTAAAAGTCGTGCCCAAACCACTATTTAGGGCACGTAAAAACTATGAATAAAACCGAATAGTTGATTCCAGAATCGTGTACCAAATAAAAAATGTGTAATAGAAAACTTTAACTTTAGGGTATAAATACTGAACGGGTTTCGGCAGAAGTCAAATAAAAAGTTTTCGTCAACTTTGCCTGGAGGTTGAAAAGTTCTGCACTTATAGATCTAAAGGACGTTTCCCAAGTATTGCATCATTACGGTAATCATTTTTTACAGAGGTTTTGGAGACTATGAATAAGGGTCTTGCGCCTCTCCAGCCACTCCTCAAAGAGGGGATTTACCGCCATCACTGTGGCGTGCCCTGCACGGGGTTGCCACCCCAAAAAAGGGTCTTTTTTGCGGGTCATCATTATAAAATAACATCCCCCGCTCTGGGTGGAGCGGGGGGAGTGTCAGACTTGTACTGACTACCCACCCGTATTGAAACAACCCGCAACTCCGGATGAATATGGGGCTTATAAGGAAAAAGTCCACCTTTTGCTAATTGGCTACTCTGAAAGCAGTGAATATTTGCTTAAAGTTCTTTTAAGGAAATCACATAAGAGGTATGACGTTGAGGTGTGACGTGAGGTTGACGGCACGGTTGGCGCAGTGGTTGACGAATCGACTGCTGCGTTGCATGTCGCGGGTTCGATCCCCGCACGGAACAAATATTTGTATGACCTACAGGTAGTTATTTCGGGTCTGGCTGTTTGTGTATGTGAGTTTAAATGTTTGTAAACGCACCCACGATACAGGAAAAATCCTAGAGTGGAGAAACGATTTAAAAAACGGTCTCCTTGTGGAAATACAGACGTATTCCCATAAGTAAATTGTTGGCGTTTCAACGGAAGAACCTTTATTTGACTTTTCTTATAAAATATTAATTAGCTGTTTCCTATGACTCTGCGTACGTATTTTTATTATTTAACTGGTAGAATCGTAAAGCTTTTTGGATCTGCGACTCGTTGCAACCCTGCACTTAAATTAATTAACGGATGAAATTGACATAACCTGAGACTAACTCACTCCCAACATTTAATTTTACCTAACTGTTGGGTTCTAGAGGAGCTCGTGGTTAGGTAATAACACACCGCACAGGTTAATCGTCAAGGTTAAGCAGCGCTAGCCAAGGTCCATCTATAGATGAGTGACCATGATTCCATACCGAGTTTCCTCATTGCCTCGGAAAGCACGCTAAGATCTTTTATAGTCGTTACAGGTAGTCTTTGGCTCCAAAGTCTGACCACTAGTCATACCAACCCGTACTCTGAGGTGTGGTGGTCAAATAAGCAGTCGCTACTTATAAAATACTGGTATTCAGCTGAATCCGGTTAGACTAAATGCCCACCCCAATAAAGTTAGGAAGAGGCTGGGGAAATGATGACGGTATTATTTTAGACACAAGTTCTAGACATTTATCATATTTGTTAATCGCAGGTGTTAACAACAAGGCTAGGGCGATAGTAACCCAATAAATTAAAGATATTTCAAAACATTTGGTTGACACTTCCCGAGACCCAAGGGCTGACTTTTACTTTGGCTAGAGGCTTAGCGTTGCCATACAACGTGGCAATGCGGCCAGTCTCTTGGGAACATTGTCAACTGACAGCGTTTTTTTTTTGTGGATGGAAAATCAACTGACAGAATTGAGGACCAATTTTTTGACGCTATTTTTAAATTTATTTATGAGTTAATTAATTCGTAGGTCTTAACACATATAAATCTAGAATTTTCAATGAAAATGAATAATGGTCACATGAAAATCTAGTGTGCACTGCTGACAAAGAATATAAATCATGTTTTTATCTTTTAAAAGTTCTTACAGTGAATGTTGAACCTGAACGTTTTGTGCTGTGCACAACCTTTTACAAGCTCAATAGCTTTTCTTTGAAAGCTGTTCCTTCAATGCAACTGCAGCTCATTCTAAATTTCTTCGGAAATGGCAAAAACTAAAATAGCGTTTTCAAGATTGAATCAGTTGAGAAAACAAACTGGTACTTTATATAAAACGAAAGAATTTTTCGAATTTCGATAAAATGATAGGATTTTGTAAACTCTCTTTTTAATTTAGAATCCTTTTGGAGTTCCGTACCGCAAAAAGAAAAAAATGGAACCCTAATTGAAACAGTTCTTATTTTTAACTTTGATCCACTAGGAATTTCTCCTGTATCGTGGGTGCGTTTACAAACATAATATAAACTCACATACACAAACAGCCAGACCCGAAACAACTATCTGCAGGTCATACAAATATTTGTTCCGTTCGGGAATCGAACCCGCGACACGCAGCGCAGCAGTCGATCCCTCAGCCACTGCGACAACCGTGCCGTCAAGTCCGTCAAGATCCTTCATCTTGGGAACGCGTGGAGGTATCAAGTTAAAATTAAGACTACACACTTAAATATGTGGTACCTTGTGCTGTGAAAAATACAACTTTCGAACACCGTTTAAGTCGCAAGTTTGTACGAAACCATCGGTACGCGAGTCTGACTCGCTATTGGCTATTTTTTTTTTCACTCTGAGGTAATGACTTCTTTTCATGATCTAACCGTTTCTGCTGGATAAACAACACATTATTTTTATTAAAGCTAAATTTTTTTTTTTTTCGGATATTTCTCACTTAATGGTTTTTCACATTTGAAACGGAATATTTGCCATGTTTTTTTAAGCTGCCAATGAAGTCAATTACCGAATCCATTTATAATTCCAACTAATTCAATTTAATATTTGGTACAGGTAGGCACTAAATTTCAATACGAACAATATGCTTTTATTGTTTAACTAAATCCACTTTATTGTACACTACCTAAATTGTTTCGGCGAATATATTCCATTTGATGGATTCAATTCCCGAAATCAATCAAATCCGTTTATCACAGTGCACTGCCGGGTAGAGGGAACTGTTCTTCCCACAACACCCGGGTATAGAAACAGTTACCTTCTACAAACAATCCGTATGTGCAATATGAATTGCTGTTACGTATCAATCAGAAGTAAGTTCTCCAGACGTGATTGTTTAGTTTACATTTCAACAATGGTATTGGACTCTACATTATTTTATTGGTATTTGTGTCTCGATGTTTTGTCAGAATGTAGACACGTGTCTGATGTCCTGGAGGTCTAAAATAGCCGTTTATGCAGAATCATATAACCTAGGTTTATAATATGAATTACGTTATCATTCGTAAAATGGTCACCAATTGACAATGCACACTATTATTATTATAATAAATATAAATAAATAATAAATATCTTGGGACAACTCACACACGGCTATCTGATCCCAAGCTAAGCAGAGCTTGTGTTATGGTAACCAGACAACTGATATACATACTTATATAATTTATAAATACATACATATTATAGATAAATCACACCCAGACACAGAACAAACAATCATGCTCATCACACAAAGTTTTTCCTGGGTGGGAATCGAACCCACGACCTCCGGCTCAGCGGTCAGGGCCACTAACCACTAGACCAACAGGCCCGTCAACTATATAATTACCGTACCGTACGTATAATTTTTATTTTATTTTAAAAACACTGCCCCACACTAGGAATTTCTCCTGTATCTTGGTTTTTACCAAGTGTTTATGGTGTTTACCATAATTTAAACTCAAATACACAAACAGCCCGACCGGGATCAACTATCTGTAAGTCATACAAATATTATTTCCGTGCGGGGATCGAACCTGTGACACGTAACGTGTGACACTGCGCAAACGCTACTATCCTATTAGGATGCTGGTAGACCGGCCATTACAGATCCCCTGGTACCTATTTGATAACTTACGCACACAAATAATGAAATTTAAGATCGAAACCACTCTAGTTAGTGGGCTACGATCCGCAATTGCTTGTTCACAACTATAAATTGGCAAATACTATTAAGACGGTTGATTTAGTCGCTGCTCTGCGTATCGCGGGTTCGATCCCCGCTCGACAGTTGGTTGTTCCGTCTCTGGAAGTTTGTTTGTGTGGGTTTAAATGTTTGTATGTACGCCCACACGAAACGGAAGAATTTTTTAGGTTGGGTCACGCTTAAAAGAAAAAACTTGACATATGTTTAAATATTACTCGTTATGGGAGTTTGTTTTTACCACTTTTTAAGCCGGAAAAAACGCCGCATTAAGAGAAAAGCCAAAAGTAAAACATATGGCTTACAAAATATGTTTATTCTAATATTTAGGTCAGTCGTATTTCACACAGAAACAACTTGAACACATTGTTACATAAATTTAGAAAATCCAATTTTTTTTCTCTTATTAGAATTTACAAACTAATTAGACTTATATTACAAAGTAGTAGAAATTAAAATAATATAACATCACGCCTGCAATTCTAGAAAGGTTAGGCAGAGGGAGGTGTACCTAATAGTATACCCTCATTTTGCCAGTTATGTTTAAGTCTCATGTAATGGGGGCGAGGCTACGAAGTTGCTACTGCGAAATTCCTGTTTGAAAAACGCAATAACACTTTGCCCGACCAGGAAATCGAAATCAGGACCTCATGTTTAGTACTCGTTCTTGCTGCTACTAGACTAACGAAGCAATAAAATAAACAGCAGAATAATGAGAAATACAGCAGAAAGTGAAGTTAATGAATATAGGAACGTAGAGATACTGTGACCCCGGAACATAAAGGGCAATAGAAGGAACATGGGTGGGGTTAACTCAGTATAAGTCTGATACCCACCCCCTCGCTCCGAGCGGGGGAAGTTTTTGATGATTTAACATCCGCAAAAAAAAAACGAAAAATATATGGCTTTGTATAATATTTTACATATTGTTTAGATTTAGAAAGCAAATAAAACATAATCTTAACAATTGAGTCACATTTTAATTTGATTGGGCATTTCTTCTAGGAGCAAAATGTCTACTATTTTTAGTTAATTCCTCGCACAAGACAGAACAATAAGGAAACACTTTCTCATCAACAAGAGTGAATGGAAACATTAAAAACCTTATAAACTTTAATTAATTAGTCTCCTAAAGAAGTTTACTTTGCAAAAACGAAAATGTAGAGGTACATATTGAATAAAAATTTGCATTTTAATAAAAAAGATCGGAGACCAGGTGCGGCGCACATTTATTAAAATGTAAGACATTGCAATTCCGCAAATCCGTTGTAAAATTAACAACAGATAGGAAATTGGAGCAATTTTCTCATCGGCCCAGCCTTTTCGCAACTTTTTTGGGGTCGGCTTCCAGTCTTATCGTATTCGGCTGAATACCAATATTTTACATAGCGCAACTGCCTATCTGACTATCACAACCTAGTTAATAATACGATAATTTTTAGTAAAAGTGGTTGTCAGATTTTCGAGCTACCTGTAACGACTGACAAAGACATGACAGTCGGAACCCACGGTTTTACGTGCTGTTCTAGCCACGGAAGAAACTCGGCATGTAATAGGCGGTCACCCATCTATGGGCCAACCTAGACTAGCGCGGCTTACCTATTTTTTACGGAGTTATTGAACGGCAGTGCAGCAATAATATGTTACTTAGCTTTTAACTGTTTAGGGATATTTTACAAAGAAAGAGCCTCCTAAAATAGATTTAAGAAGTTCAAAATGATCTACAGTCAATCAGAATATTTAAAAAGCCTATTATAGGCTTTATAAGAAATTATTATTAGCTACGGGATTTGTAAGTTCCCACTTACTTTGTGCCAAAAAGTGGACACTCTGGCAAAGATGATTTCGAGATACCCGAACACTCGGTCCTGCGAGAATGCCTAATGTGAAATAAAAAAAAACTGCACAAATTCATTTCGCAAAGCCAAATCGAGCAGCGAATTTGTATATTTATAACTTTTCCGTGCCCGATACTCCATTGAAGTTAGTATCTATTCATTTTGAATAAATACATCCCGGTAAAAATAAAAGTTCAGAGTAAAATTTATTTGCTGCATACGCGACCGACGCGTACTCTGTTTACCGATAATTTAGTTAGTTGACCAAATGGAGATTTTCTCTCTCTCCAATAGTTCGTTTTGTCCGCAGATATAACTCATAATTTTACCAGCAGTGCCATTTGTAGCGCGAATTTATATTCCGTATTTTATTGGTTCAGTTGCCTCCCCTATTGCCTCTATTTCAATTTTGAAACTTATGATTGTAGCCCAGTTAAGGGGATGGTGCTGTCATGGGGTCTCATTGCGAAGAAAGAAAAAATAGTTCAAAAAAACCTCAATAGATGGCGTTATGTGTATCGATTTGTTTTTGAAGTTTGTGTAATTGTTTAAATTTGACCTTGGAAGAAGTATGTTCTTGTTTTTAAAAATCCCCATAACACAAAAATCGAGAATAATGGGCTCCTAGTTCCAAATTCCATGATTTTACTAAATAATATTATGGTGTTGCCTCTGGTGAGAAAATTTTGTACTACGTTGTGGTTAAGTAACTCATTTGGTGTTAATTGTGCTAATAGATGGCGTTGTTTTAAGTTTTACTACACGTCCTAAATGATACATACCATACCTATTTAGATAGAATGAAATAGTTATGAAATGCAAATATATTAAGTAAAACAAAATATATTTCGGACATAGAACAACAAAACCTACTTTTCTTATAATCTATGAATAAAACGCTAATCTGCGCCATAGAATAATAATATAGGTATTTACAATTTTGCGGTCTCAAGTGTTAACTTTGGGAATAAAGTCCTTGAAGCCAAAAGTCGCAAAAAATCATTACAATCTTCATCAAAATTAAGGTTACTTCAAAATAAATGTTTAATCATCGTTCTTCATAATTATGTATGATATTATTAATCTTCAGGTGGATGCTGTTTGATAAATCAATTATATAGGTAGGACCTACAGATTCAATTAAATACCCAAAGGTCTTGTTGTATGTCTTTGTCTGCTATTCTGTATCTACTTTTTATGTATTTTACTGAAAGGCAAAGGCAAACTTATTAATTTTCCGTCAACTTCAAAAATAGCAGAAAAAGTATAAATATATCGACTAAATACATACATAACATTACGCCTTATTTTCCATAGGGTTAGGTATTGGTATTTTGTCCCACCCGAGAATCGCACCTAGATCCTACTGCTCAATAGTAGCTCTTGCAACCACTGGACCAACGAGGCAGTCCTACTTACTCATTGTAAATGATAAAGTACTTATTTAAAAAAAATATTAATTTGTTGACGGGCCTGTTGGTCTAGTGGTTAGTGGCCCTGACTGCTGATCCGGAGGTCGTGGGTTCGATTCCCACCCAGGACAAACTTTGTGTGATGAGCATGATTGTTTGTTCTGTGTCTCGGTGTGATTTATCTATAATATGTATGTATTTATAAATTTTATAAGTATGTATATCAGTTGTCTGGTTACCATAACACAAGCCCTGCTTAGCTTGGGATCAGATAGCCGTGTGTGAGTTGTCCCAAGATATTTATTTATTTTTATTTATAATTTATGTGTTTTTTTTATAAATTTTTCCTTCAAACAAAGATCATCATCATCATCATCCTCGTATTTGGATAGACCTCTGCGCACCAAAACCTGGCCAGCCTGGCGAACGAACCCGCTGGGTTAAGGCAGGCGATTTAGCCCAGCGGCATAAGTAGGTACATTACAAGCTCTAATTACATTTGAAGGCGGCACGAGAACGTCTACCATGACACGTCCAAAATATCCGATTTCTATTATATTTATTGTATATTTTATAATAATTACCAAGAACCGACTCTGAAGTGATCAATTTTGTATTAAGGACTGCCATCGGATAATAATTGTTAAAATGAACTGGTTCCAAGGTCTGGACTGGGCTGGACTAAGTTAGATGTCGTCTTGTAGCATAAAACGCAATTCAAATGAAACTGATAAGTAGGTACATTAAGCGACTCGAATCTAAAGGTACCCCTACCTATACCTACTCATAAATTACGCTTGCATTTTATTAGCTTGTAGGTATTTTACGCTGAATGTGGGGCTGAGACAAACTCAACCCCACATTCAGTTCAATATGCCAGTAAGTGGTTGGATAATATTAGAATGGAAAGTAAATGGCACGGATCTTGAGAGCTTGTTTAACTTCACATGCGCAGAAGATAAATTTTTGGATCTCAAGTTCTCATGCACTGCCCGACTCTCATGACTGTAGTCTTTTTTGAGAATAAATTTCTTTAAATACATCTCGTAAGTGTTTTTTCTACAAGCGTACAGACATCAGCAGTCGGCAGGTCAACCTAGCCAGAACTGAAGAATTTCTAAACCTTTGACTGCGGCCACAGAGTACATTGTATATACTGCGGCCGAACAAACTAAATTAGATTTGACAAAGTGGGGATTGGGAACTGGCGTCTGTACAGTACAAAGCGCAAGGTTATCCCCACTCTATCATCTAGCGCCTAATATCCGAGCCGGTAAGTATATTTACCTATTTTTATAGGTAGGTACCAACACAACATACACATATTACTACCTACTTAGTTAAGTAACAACTTGTAATTAAAATTAAAAAAATTACACACACGAAACTGAGTCTGTTAAAAAATAACTCCCTGCCCTGTGTCTCAGTGTCTCCTATCATTGCAAGAGCTATTTCGATATTATAAATAATTTTAATTGATTTAAATACTTGATAATTATCATAATTTGCGTTAACGTTTACGCCGAACCTAACAAATAACTAAGTCTGCCGAAAAACATGGACCTATACCCCACGCCATAGATAGTATAATCCCACGCTCAAGAAATCATGCGCTATCGCAAAGTAGGCGATTGCTGAGTATCGTAAGCTTCAAGGTCAAACGGCTACCATAATTTTGTATGCAGTATGGTTTTATCGCCATCTATTGGTTCTTTGTGTAAACTAAACTATCGCTGCAAGCACCATCTAGCGCCGTTGTGAGTAAAAAAAAAATAGCCCGAATAGCCCGAAGAAATGAGCAAGTTATGGCGGTCACGTTTCTTTGTATGAGATGGAGTATCTGTACGTTAGTATTATATTATCTGTGGTGCTGTGTCGTCACTAATTTAACTTCGATTTTTATATTATATGTTACTCTATTATTGCTGAATAGATTACTATTTCAATACATTGTTTAACTATCTACAAGCTGAATTAAGTCCGAAAAAACATAATTTGATAAAAGTCATGAACAAACAGAATTAGATACTTAGATCCTCAATCCAACTGCCTTTTGCAAAATCACGCTATTAGCGAGGGATTTTATGAGTGGAACGAACAAAAAAAAACACTTGAATAGACGCGTGTTTTGTTATCTTTGTATAGACAGGTAGAATTGCCATTCAACGTAGCAATGCTGCCAGTCTTCTGCGCACGATGATAGAATGACAACGATGCGGAGGAGCACTTTGACATCAAAGTGTCCTATTGTTGTCGTTGTAAAAACTAAGTTTTAGTCTTAATTTAGTCTTTTTTCACTAAGTATCAAGCCATTTATTATTTTTAGGGTTCCGTACCTCAAAAGAAAAAATCAGAACCCCTATTGGATCACTTTGTTGGTCGTATGTCTGCCTGTCAAGACTTTTATCTCGTATTGAGTTGAAATTAAAACTATATACTCAAGTCTATGGTCTCTAATTTGGAAATATTTTGTTTCTGTATTAAATGAAATAAAATAACAAGTCTACACTTTTATAGCGAACGTTGAGTACGGGGCAATTAATTTCCAGGCAACCATTACTTGTTAACGAAACACGGTTTAATTGAGTCCATCATTACATAAACAATCGCAGCATGAGCGAAAATATTATTGCACCGGCTTGCTATGTCATCTCTGTTGATATAGACTAGCCAACCGTACCTTGGATGGACTGGTAGAGATACAAGCGGACACCCACCTTATGATAATATCAAGGAGTACAAAATTAAATGAAAAACAAATACTGTTTTATTTTCTATGCCAGAAGTAAAGTAATAAGTACTCACTACTAGCGATAAATCAAGTTAAACAAACCAAAAATTTCAAAAGCTCAGAGTGAAATTGATTATGTTCATAAGTTCTAAAAAACAGCCGAAGTAACCCTACACTTCGTAGCCATTCCATTTCGGGCGTTTAAAAAGGCCGCTTAAAACAATTAAACAAATCTGCGAACGGGGTTGCTAACGTTATAAATCTTTGAAATATTGCGTTGGAAACTCCGGTTGTATGGCAAGAGTCGGAAAAAAGGGCAATAAGCAGCCAACGAAGCGGGCGCCACCTGGTGTCGCCGTTACGGGTTATTGCTTAAGAACGTAATTCTTGACGCATCGTGGTGCTTGAAAGGAGTTTTATTGGGTTATAATAGAAGTGATTACTATGGTGGTTGTTGATTAGTTCGTGATTAAAATGTAAATTTAGTGATATTCCAATTTAGCTTGACAATAATGATTGTCAAGCTAAATTTGACTATTTTTAATAGCAATTGGGTTTTGGTGAAAAACATCAATTTCACAATAGCGAAAACACCATTTCCTCTAAATCAAACTAAATTATCAATAATGTTGTCAAACTAAAGTATAGTTTAGTTGTGTAATTTTAATCAGTTTAAGATTATGAAACGTCTTTTGACAGGAATAAACAAAATTGTAGTGATTTTTGGAGTAGTTTTAGTTGAGTTTGTGACAACAGAATTGACACCATTATATGTTTCGAATAAATATATTGACGAAAGCTGATAATTGTCTGCTACAAAAAATCAAATAGATCAGTACTACCTAACGAAAATACGTAGCGAAATCTTAATGTAAATATTCCCTTAAATAAAATGTATTTTTGCTGATGAAAATTATGGATTTGGAGTTCAGTATTTTCGTAGATATTATAAGTTGTCCAACGAAAACTATTTCAAAACGAACCAATGAAGCTTGAGTATGTTTTAAAGTAGCTTCCAACTCGATGCAGCTGAAAATAGAGTCGTAATTTTCTTAGCAAAGTCCACTGGAGAAAATGCCGGCCGGCTTATTAGATTTTAGAGGTGGTGCCTAAAATAACTGATGGTTGCTGTATAAGTTTAGGATACCACTCGCCGACACTATATCCGTATTGTTAATTGCATAGAAATTGGTGATGGTTGTGAATTTACTTCATGAAATCAATTTTGAAGATGTAGGTATATTAGAACTTCAATTTTTTTTTTTTTGCATTTCCATGATATGGATATCAAATGAAAGGGTACCCTGATAAGAATAAGTCAAAAGTGTTTTTGAGGTATTTTTAAACTGTTATTTTATTTTATACCTGTTTTTTTGGAGGTAAAACTGTACTTTGAATTTTGGTCTTGGCTGAAAGATATCTATACTAATCTATACTAATATTATAAAGCTGAAGAGTTTGTTTGTTTGAACGCGCTAATCTCAGGGACTACTGGTTGGAATTGAAAAATTCTTTTTGTGTTGTATAGTCCATTTTTTGAGGAAGGCTATAGGCTATATAACATCACGCTACGACCAACAGGTGCTAAGCAGCGTGGGTGAAACCGCGTGGAACAGCTAGTTATTGATAAAACAATGTAATAACATTAAAATCGAAACCTTACTTACTTTTTTACTTTACTCCCTATTTATTTAGCACAAAACAAATAATATAATTTGGCTTTTCATAAGTAATTTCCTAGAAAAGAATACTGTAATAAAATATACATTTATTTAAAAAATAATTCACAACGACCCTTTTCTATGAAATAGTAAAGAACGGCTTCTAAATAAATAAAACCACTACGACGATGCTTTCAATTGGATCATATTCCTGAACATTAATAAAAGCATCACAGAAAAATAACGCCTTGCCGAGTGAATGTTTGAAGATATAGGGCGGGGTATCCAGTACATCCATCGTTTTGACCCTTCCACCTTGTATGTTTATATAATACTAGCTTTTGCCCGCGGCTTCGCTCGCGTTAAATTCGGGGTAACACAGTTTCCCTTGCGCCTTATGGATTTGTAATAGCAACGGTAAGTTTTCCCTTTTCTTCCCTCTTTCTCCCTCACATCCCATTTTTTTCAAAAAAATATTAGCCTATGTCCGTCTCCTGGTTCCCAACTATCTCTGTACCAAAATTCATAAAAATCGGTTTAGCCATTAAAGCGTGAAGAGGCAACAAACAAACTCACTTTCGCTTTTATAATATTAGTAAGGATTAAATAAAATGAAATAAATTGAAATTCTTTTATATATTACTGTATTGTAAATGATATTATGTGTAAAAACGAATCCTCAACTGTTTCCTAGGTCTTCAAAAAGCGCAAAAAGAAGTCAACATGATGATATTCGGAAACTTCGTGTACATAGTGGTAATACAGCTCTCATGCGTAGGAGTGTGTTCTGCATGTCCCCAAAATTATACAACAAAGTACCAAAGGTATACAAGGACTTAGATAATGATGATTAAAAAAAAAGAATAAAGATTAATGTTGACGAATATTTAAATGATATAATTAAGACATTATCCACCCATCTAGATATATATTTTTTTGGTATGTGCCTTCAATATCAAGAAAAATATAAATTTAAGTAACAATTTTTTTCTTCTAAATATAAATAAATGTATCATAAAATGCCGACATGGGTCTATTTGGTCCGTTCATCTAAAATAGCGTTCCGTCAAACCTACATCAAAACCTACTGTGTTAATTTGTATAGAAATTTAATATGAAGAGTGGGCCAATTTAATACATATAAAAAAACATACTTTCAATAACGTGAACACCATAATCGTTTCTTAAATTAGAAGTCTTTTATTTACGTAAACTTGGTCTTATTATATTAATTTATTAAAAACATATTTCAGGATTTTAGAAACCATCTATTTATAAAGTAAACATTTTGCTTTTAAAAAATGTAAGGCTGAAAACAAAAGTTTATCTATTTTCTCTCATGGTAACACAAAAACCTATTTTCTGTAAAACATTGAACTCCTTTCAGACATCTTTAAATACTTTTTCATTAAACGAAGCAGTTGAAATGTTCTTTTGCTGTACCAACCTAATAAATATATCGCAATATTAAAACGGCTAAAAATAGCTTTCTAATAAAATGTATCGTTCACAATAAATCAACATAATTAAACTGACTCATTATAAACTTAAAATAGTATTCATAATAATAATGGACACGTTAATTCGGTGCCTTTTGAGAAAACTGATAGTTTTGTTTGTGAGATTACGGACGAAGTTATGTTGACGAACAACTATCAGAGATAAATTTTGAAGGACGGGACGGTTGACGTGTGTCAGGCATGCCACCGTCCGGGTAAATCCATCCGATATATTCTGGCTGTTCTCGTCTGGCTAACGGTGAGTACTTGCACAGGCATAATCAAGTACTAAGGATTATTCACCAATAACTTACTGTGAAATACAAACTTGTGGAATCTGAGGTACCATACTATAAGCATGTGCTCACCTTAGTTCTAGAGAAAGACCATGTCATGACTATGTCTACGTCATTTCATGAAAAAAAAAAAAAAGACAAAAAACATGTTGAAAAGCAAAGGCATCAAAAATTCGTCAACATCAACAATTATACAGATCAAAAGGCTAGCAGCGTTGCCACCTTACCACGTTGTATGGCAGTGCTAATTCCAGCCGCTTCACAATGTCCTGAACTGGCTGGATACTCGGACCCAATGGCCCTGGTCTCTGAATCCTAAAAGTTTTTAATACTTAAATCATTAAAACCATATAAACGCAGCAAAGTGCTACACAAACTGCACGGTCAAAATGTAAAAACAACTGATTTAAAAAACATACTGCGTCATCACTTTGATACGGGGAAGTTTAGAATAATATACCAAATACTTGGCAACCGTTTGTGCGTCGGTGTATCTTCATCCACCGTGTAGAAAACCTCGTATCTTAATATTTTAAATCTATTTATCCGTAAACTCCGTTCTTTGTTGTCAGGATTATGTGCACCTCTAAACTATGAACGATAAGTTAAGCGCAGCTCTACAGTAACATTGTTGTTACAAAACTGAGCTATTTATTATAGAACTGTGGTATACCGATCGCGATACCGTTCAATTTATAGTTTAGTCTTTAGATGCGTTCAATATTTATCCAGCAGTTTATAATGATAAACGAGATGCAATTTTGTTATGGAAACAAGAACGCGGAGCTTGGCACAGGCATAGACAAGCCTATTCCCAGTAGTACGTGAACTTGGGCTGTGAACGATAGGTTGGTACAACATTTCGGTGGGTGATAGCTTCTGGTATACGTATTCGTACAGTGGATAGCTTTGCAAATGTCAATCTACAGTATAAGCATTTAGCATTTAATATTAGTAAGCAGGACCTGGCCAAGCTCCTTGTCAGTTTTTTTCTGTGTGTCCTATTATAATGTAATTAAGTGTAATGGATTTTGCAAGGCATGGCTTGAAAGAAGAAGGAGTAAATGATGCCGTGACAACTGACAGGTAAGAATACAAGAAGAAAACGTCTTGCGCCGACCCCAAGTAAAATGGGACAAGGGCAGGATAATGATCAGATGATGATATAGTTATAAAGTAACCAATATTGATATAGTTCCTGACAATACAAAGGGGAGAATAGACTCTATTGAACACAGAAACAAATTTCCTTTTGCATTTTTAAAATTTCTAGTACACGCTATCAATCAAATTGTTTGCTTTTGCAGTAAAGAGATTTTGTTTTAAAACATTATCAAGTAAAAGATTACGCGATTAACATGGTTGGCGCAGTGACTGAGCGATTGACTGCTGCGCTGCGTATCGCGGGCTCGATCTCCGCACGGAAAAAGTATTTGTATGACCCACAGGTAGTTGTTCCGGGTCTGGCGTATGTCTGTTTGAATGTTTGTAAACGCGCCTACGATACAGGAAATATAATTATCTAGTGTGGGACAAAGTTAAAAAAGTAACTTAAAAATAATTCATAATTTATTGTAAAATTAACTATAATAACTATCTACTATAGTCTGTGACTAGTTTGTGACTGACAGCATTACTAATTTGTTATCATTCATTATTCGAACAAAGATATTTTAATTAATTACTATCCAATTGAAACATGAATTCTAACTAAAAGTTATGTCAAATATTTCCATGAATAAAATAATTCATATTGATGCCTTTGAGTGCTATTGTTATGAATACTTTAGCATTGGACTAACATTCAGGAAACACAAACTAACTAAATTGGATTAATTTGTGACATTAAATTAGGGTTTCTGAAAATCAAATCAGGTCAAATATTTCTATTCTATTTAGATTTCAATATTTAGATTAATTTTCAATTGTCATTACATGTAATTAACAGATATTATGTTCGCTATTGCCTTTACAAACACAAATATCACAAATACTTGGCACAACGTTTAAACAAATTATGGCGAAGGATTTGTAAGATCAAATAATTATTTATCAAAATAGAAGTGCTTAACACTTCTATTTTGATAAATTATCAAATGACGTTCTTTAAAGTAAAAATAATTAAATGAAACTATAATTGAATGTGTACTCGATAATAGCACGGGTTTCTCTGATAATAAAATAATCAAAACTTTTTTGACTCATACCTTTTTTTTTGTTTTAATACACAATATGTCAGGTCAAAATATTTCTTTCCATAGTCCAATAAACTGAAACAGTAACAGGAAAAACTAAACACAAATGTACAAAAAATCTGTTTATTGATTAAACACAATGTTTGTTACCGTCTTTGTTTACGTAGACACTTAACGTGTTTGGATACGTGCGGATACCGCAAATAGCAATCTTGTACACGTGGTATTGAGAAGGAATTTACTTTATTGATTTTTAAATATTAGGAAGATCACTTTAAGAAAATAATCAGAGTCCAAACTACTGATGGCTATAGTTCCAGAGACAGCTAGCTCCTCACAGTGCCTTTTGAATCAGGTCTGTGATCCGCCTAAGGAGAGCCTCGAAAGACGTTCGTCGAGGCTCTTTACCATGAGGCCATTGACGAGCAAAATAATAGAGTTCAAATTCCACTAATCGCCAGTTCGAGTGCCAAGTCCAGATATGTTATTAAGAACGATATTTATTATTATCAGGATAATTATCACTTGGAGCCCTGATAATAGCTCAGTCTCAGTCTAGAGACATTGATAATAAAATATATTTTGTTTTGATGTTCCATTATATATCTAGGTAATTCACAAAAAACAAACAAAGGCTAGGTAGGCCAGTAGTTCACCGTCTGTCCGTCTATTGATGACAGGCCGTATCGACGGCGCGTTAGTGTCAGGGGCCTACCAGGGCCACCGCCTGCCGTGGTTGGGGGTTGTTCGAAAGAGATACCGCGACCCCGGAACATAAAGGGCAATAGAAGAAACGCGTAGGTTTTAGTCAGCACAAGTCTGACACTCCCCCAGCTCCGCCCAGAGCGGAGGAAGTTATTGGATGATTTCCCAACCGCAAAAGAACGTAGGTACTAATTAAAATATTGTCGCTAACGGCAAATACGTCCCTAAGACGTCTACAGCTAATACAATATGTTTTATGTATGGGTTCCGTCGGTTTTAATTAATAAAAACGACGCTTGTTATCGATGCCGTGGACAGCTGCTGTCTGATCCGATTACACTAATGAAAGAACAAGGATCATTCCATCTTTATAAATTTAATTCAAGGAAACATTTATTTCACAAATTTTTTGGTGTGTCGCAAGCTTTCCGTGGTAGAGGTTTCAATTGATGATGTTTAAGAAAATCGACTACTTAACCAATTCAATACTTTAATCTTGATTTTTGAATTAGATGCTGAAGTAATAATACTGGCATAAAGTTTCAATATTTTAAGTTCCGTTAAATAGTGTTTTCTATTATCATTGTATTTAATTAACCCAAAATTATTAATAATGAAGAGATTTTGTTTACACAAAATTCCAAAAAAAACTTTGTTTTATAATTGAGCACCGCTTTGTAAGGTAAAACAAAATACTGAAAACAATGTTGAGTATTCGCACAGAAAGCCACGGTTTTGGCTTTAATATTGGCAGGTAAAAACCCTTTTTACCTGCCAACATGTCCAAACAACCTGATCATTATACATAATTTGTTTTGTTGTCGGTGCCATGTAACCAATAACATGTACTTACCTATTTATGACGTTATCGGGGAAAGAAAAACATTGTATGTTTATTCATGGAGCATCTCATTACTCTGCCTCGAAAATTTAAATGGAGAATTTCGTATACACCTCGTTTTTTTTTAATTTTCAGAATCACTATGAGGTATTTGTTATATTTTATTAAAGGAATGCTGAATGTCTGATGGGACTTATTTTTTTATTATTATTTGATAACAGTAAATTTTTCAGTGGATTGGTTAAAGTTATACAAACACCTTACTCTATATTTAATCTAATAACATATTATTGAATTAAAATTCAATATTGTAACATGTGCCAATACCTTAATCACTTGGAAAGCATTTATCCAATCGGGGTTGAGGGTTGTTTGGAAGAGATACCGCGTCCACGGAACATAAAGGAGGAACATAGGCAGGTTTTAGTCAGCGAAAGTCTGACAGTCGCCCCCGATCCGCCCAGAGCGAGGGAAGTTATTTGATACTATCCCATCCGCAAAATAAAGCTTTTATCCAATCATGAGAAGATATACTTAATAACCGAAAACTTACTTGTTGTATTTCAGATACTCAAAGCCACTGCGTGTTATCTATGCTTGCCTAGGACCTATGATGGCTCATTTAAAAATACGTGATTTTGAAGGAACAAACAATACCTAGTATCGATTTTGTTGTCACAAACTAAACCAAAACTATTCTAAAATCACTAAAATTTAGTTTATTCCAATCAAACGAAGTTCTCTCCTCTGAAACAGATTAATGTGACACAGCTTAACCATATTCTAGTTAAATTACTGAATTTGGAGAAAATGACATTCGCTCTATTCTGAAATTGAGGTTTTTCACCAAAACTGGGTGGTGTGGAATAAAATTAGATTTGATTAGGTAAGTCATTTTAATGTTAGTCTAGTTTAATCCAGTTTAAAACGTTGTTTTAAATTAATTATATTAGTTAGTTTTAATCTTAATTTGGTATTTTCATTGAAAATATAATCTATACTAATATTATAAAGCTGAAGAGTTTGTTTGTTTGAACGCGCTAATCTCAGGGACTACTGGTTGGAATTGGAAAATTCTTTTAGTGTTGGATAGTCCATTTTTTGAGGAAGGCTATAGGCTATATAACATCACGCTACGACCAACAGGTGCTGAGCAGTGCGGGTGAAACCGCGTGGAACAGCTATAATTTGTATATTTATTCAAAGTTGTTTATGATATTATGTACATTTATAAAACAATTGCTGACTGTAGGCAAAACTCCTGTAGTACGTAGCCAATATATAAAGATATATATAAAGACCAAAAATACTTTGTTACAAAAAAAAATCTTAATGAAAAAATACTGATTGACCCATTAACGATTGTTTAATCATTCACTAATTGTTGTATCTCAGTGGAATGTTGAAATAAATATAAGAGAAACTGACTTGAATAATTTAAATTCTGTTGCCTACAATAATTCGAATAACGGGTAGATGAAGCCTGATGAAATCCTCCATAATTAATTAAATTTCTGCTTTATTGGCAGCTGAGTCCTGTAGGTAGGTGGCCAATGATTGTATTAATCTGATTTCGTCCTTCTCTCAACCGTTATCAACAGATCTGATAAGTTTTCTTAGCTAGGATACGATTTTGCGTAGACGCGGCGTTTTATATTTGAAAGAAGTTTTTAAAGATTTTTTTTATAAAATTTGGGTTAATACATACTCCTACATGCAATAATACGTACTTTATCTCCTTTTTTCTGTACTAATTCACAAGGGAACAAATCGCTTCGAAAAAAAATTAGTTTAAAAACTTCAAATGAATTCATTGTTGTATTGTACATAGCTAGGAAGGAACCCACGTTGTAAATCAGTGGTAAGTTACTACCTACTAATGTTAAATATAGATAGTTGCTTTACAATTTGTACAAGTTTTACAAGTAACTTCCCATGCAGGTAAAGATTTCGAGATAGCTAATCCGGACAGGCGTTCATGTTAGGTTTCAACCCCGGTCTAACTTAGAGTGTATAATAGAAATAGCTGATGTTGTAGAATATACTTAGATTTTACTTCAATTCTGCTTAGTGCAAATCTTCGTTAGTGTATGCTAAGACAAATCCTGCATGTGGAATACGAATTCCGGGTTTAATTTAATCATAACACAGGAAGCTAGAGATAATCAGAATTAAATGATTCAATTGTATAATTTAATTGAAACTGTAGCCTTAAAAGTTATTTCAATTAATTGTTTCAGTAAACATAATCCAGAATTATGAAGACATTGAGCTGTCTCGACTTAAAATCTCCGCTATGCCAATATTTTGATTCAGAGCCGTCACAAAATTTGAGCTTCAGTGATCCACTTAAATCAGATTAGTATTGACGTATACGTTTCACCTTTTAAGGGTCGATACTGATTTACCGAATATAGGCCTGTGGGGCTGCCGACAGAAGAACTCAATTAGCGATATCGATGGTTCGGACTCGCATCGCATCGACTTTTACGAAAAAAATAAATACGAATTGACAGCCAATAAAACTCCTAATAGTGTCGGGAACGACTCACGTTGCGTTGTGACGCGACCCGACTCAATCCGACACGATTGGCCTGACACTGACGTCGATATCGACTGAACACTGGGGCCTAAGGGAAAATAAATTTTAAGATTTATATTTGACATCCATACAATGAAACACAATTTGTGCGAAAATAATAATTTGCTATTGACGTCAGAGGTTCGGCCATCATTTTGTGATCTTGAAATTAATTTGAAATTTAGGGGTGGTGTCCTTGTGTTGAGGTACAATTCGTTCCCCGCGGAATTCGCGTGTGCGGGGTCATAAATTGGCCGCCTTTGTAAAGCGGAATTGGTTTTTCTAGTACAATGTACGTATATCCATCGTCAATAAGAGAATATCGTTCGAGGAAACAAATAGGTACCTAACATTGAAATCGCATACATTTGGATTGAACAGAGCTGGCATATTTTTAAACCATTTCGAATAAGAAGAGAATTTTTATCATAGAAGCCACGTAGCTTTTGCATATGAGGCACCCAGGCAAAGGATTGAAACGATAAAGTTCTTCAACAGGTTTCGATTGCAATCCATATCTGTAATATTACGTTTAACGCGCTCCAGAACGCATCTGAACGCTATTGTCTGCGCCTCGTTAATGTTATTGGAACAGAAGTAAACGTTTGGAATCGAAGCGTTAATGTGAGCGCGATGGGCGCCTTGCTCGTTGGATAACTCGTAGGCTACATGCATCAGCACGTCCCTACTGTAATGCTGTCGAATATCGTTCTGAAACGTAACGGCAGCGGCGCGCTCGGAATACCCAAGCGACGTAGTACTGACCGCGCGGCCGAATGCGATGCGATCCTTGCAAGTTTGACATTCAATGCGGAGTACGCGCGTTTGAAATAATGGAGACCCGAAAAAGGTTCGCGATATCTGACCTTTTTTATTGTGTACCTAATGGTCTAGCAGAAGGTAGGACACCATTAAGGTATGAGTGTCCAAAAATATGTAGAAAACGGTCGCAAAATCTTTACTTTACCTTTGAGTAAAAGCGACGCACGGTAAAACGATTTACTTGAAATGGCGAACGTTATTCAACTGCCAACCTTTTATTTCGAAAAGACTACAAGGGTTTTTTTGTACTGACAGGTAAAAGCAAACTGATATAAATGAATTGAACATCTACTAAAGTGTATAAAAATAATGTGTTTATCAACTGAACAATTTATTTTCTCAATCTTTTACTAAAAAGTAACATTTTATGCCAATAACCAACAGCCCAACATATTGGGTACAAACAATTGCCCAACTATTCATATCACGAACGTACGAGACCTGCAATCCTTCAACTCAAAGCCAAAACGGAACCAATTGTAACTATTTTAATTAAGCAGGCGGCATCAGAGTCTGCACTCGATTTCACCGCATCGCTTCACTGATTTCACGAACGTTTGGCACATTTGCATCTAGTGGGACGTACGTAGCTTTGACGTCTCCGTGATACAGTCTGGCTGGTAATGTTTTAGTCACAGACGAAATTAATGATCATGACAGCAACCTAGTCAAAACATCGGTTTTTGGTAGTATAGAGAATGTTTAAGGACGATATGCTAATGTTTCTTAGTAGCAATGGAAAATGAATACTCGATAAGAATTTGTGTGGAAACCATCATACCATAACTAAAATAGCTGAGAGAAAAAGCTTTTTTTCAAATAAAAAAAAACTTATAAAACTTTTGGAAGTTGGTGGCACAAATATTGATGAAACAAGCAAAAGTTTTCGACATTCGAAAATAGTATTATTAATATTTTTTTTGACTTCTTGGTCAAACCATCTAACACACATACAAGGCTGAATGTGAAACAGAGCTTGAATTTTTCCACGCATAATATGTTGTCAAAGTCAATACCGGTAGTTATCCATAATAGGTTATCATCTAATTTTGCTAGTGCCTATCGATTCTATTGGTGATAACAATTAAATTAGGCGACATTTTGATTCTTATCACAAAAGTTTGTGATGTCTGATGAGATTTGCGAGTAATTAAGGTTGAGGATAGAAAAACGACCTTAGATTTTATCTTCTGTATATTTTTTAAGATTGTTTAAGGTAAATTATTAAATACTAGCTCGGCTTCGCCCGCGTGATATCGAAAAAAAAATTACGTGAACGAGTAAATACATCCATCCTCACAAACATTCGCATTTTTAATATTAAGTAGGATAGCTACAAAAACTTCATGTCCAATAATCAACTGATTTACCTAAAATTTACACCATTGCATCTATTTAAAGTTAAGCACATCAGATTCATTCATTATTTATTCTCCCCAACTTAATCACGGGTAGTGCCCCGACTACCGGTCAACGTGTTAGAAAATGTATGGTAGGTAAACTGTAAAATATGCCCGTACGTGAGCAAGTTTCCATACTTACGCATAAACTTCCTTTTTAGAGCACAGATCCCATGAATTGGGGCCAGACTGGGGAAAGGCATCAAGTTCACCTATAGTAC
This sequence comes from Ochropleura leucogaster, assembly GCA_958449745.1. NCBI lineage: Eukaryota > Metazoa > Arthropoda > Insecta > Lepidoptera > Noctuidae > Ochropleura > Ochropleura leucogaster. Next base: position 8,009,710 of record OY288207.1, on the reverse strand, counting down.
AGTTTTCACAAGTTTTTTTTTTCTAGAAAGGGTGTTTCAGTTTACAGTGTACAGAGTACGCTAAGCAATGGATAGCTCACCGACCTTCCGTCTAGTGACGACAGGCCGTTGCGATGGCGCATTCGTGTTCCACGTGCACCCCAAAGAGATAAGAGAGCCTCAAAAAGACACGCGATGCAGAGAGGCCCATCAAGGCCATGCGAGTTTATTTCTTTATAAAATAGTGTTTCAGTTTACAGTGACGGTTAGCAATGGGTAGCTCACCGACCTTCCGTCTAGTGACGACAGGCCGTTGCGATGGCGCATTCGTGTTCCACGTGCACCCCAAAGAGATAAGAGAGCCTCAAAAAGACACGCGATGCAGAGAGGCCCATCAAGGCCATACGAGTTTATTTCTTTATAAAATGGTGTTTCAGTTTACAGTGACGGTGAGCAATGGGTAGCTCACCGACCGTCTGTCTAGTGACGACAATGCGCTGCGACCGGCGCATTCGTGTTCCACGTGCACCTCAAAGACATAAGAAAACCTCAAAAGACACGAAAGAGTTCGAAAGAGATACCGTGGCCTCGGAATTCAAAGAGAAAAAGAGGGAATATACATAGGTCAGTACAAGCCTGACACTCTGACTGACCTATTGAAGCTATATAAGGATAAGTCATTTGATGAATTACCATCCGAAAACCCGCGAAATTGGTTTTAGGAGGTCTTCACAATTTGTATTTAGCTACCCTGGCGTTTTCCCCATGCATCATCATCATCATCTGGCTATATTAGTCCACTGCTGGACATAGCCCTCTCTTAATGAGCGCCATAGCGCCCTGTCTTCAGCTTGCCGCATCCAGTATTTGCCTGCAATCTTTCTTAGATCGTCATCCCACCTGGTCGGAGGGCGTCCTACACTACGCTTGCCGAGTCGCGGTCTCCACTCAAGAACACGTTTATCCCAACGGTTGTCGGTTCTTCGTGAGATATGGCCAGCCCACTGCCACTTCAGCTTTCCCCCATGCATGCTTTCCTTTATTAGAAGAAGTCAATCTGCACTGCGACAAATATTCTAACAGTGTTGATTGATTAATTACGACTATTATCTTGTGTAAAATATATAATACCATGTAGTGATTTAACGATTATTGAATATCGATTTAGATAACTACTATTGCCTGAAATAATCATGGATTGCGATTTTGATCACAGGTACGATATTGATAGTAATAAAGATTATTTTGTTTGCTTTATTCAATGATGTTTATTACCCGACTGCCGAAAAAAAATGTTAATTACCACTATAGATATCACGTCGTCGGTTTTATTATCTTTTTTTAACTTTCGGTTACATTCGACTGGGAAAATACTCCATTTTATCTTTTTCTGTTCCATAAATATATATTTACTCATCAGATGTTAATCACTATCGATTTATCGAACTATGTATATAAATTTGATAAATCGCTTAAGCAGCTGATCGTTCATTTAGATTTATTTATATCTGTTTCCTCCACCACATCAACAAAGTTTATTTTTTACTAGCTGTTCCTCGCGGTTTTACCCACGCTGCTCAGCACCTGTTGGTCGTAGCGTGATGTAATATAGCCTATAGCCTTCCTCAAGAAATGGACTATCCAACACTAAAAGAATTTTCAATTCGAACCAGTACTTCCTGAGATTAGCGCGTTCAAACAAACAAACAAACTCTTCAGCTTTATAATATTAGTATAGATTAGTATAAATAGATATTTTTTATATTGTATTTCAATTTTTTTTGTACCTATTCATTCTTAATTTCAATTTGAGTCAGTGTTTGTTAGTATTCGTCCACCAGTTTTATAGATTTTAATCTACTACTCTAAAATCTTATTTTTCACCAAATAAAAGAAAATTAGAGTTTCTGAAAATTTTAAAAAGGAAAATTACCATGTGCCTAACATTTTATATCTTGGGTTCAGATTCCAGACTAACCGAATGCAGCTGAATACCAGTATTTTACATACAATACCTCTTGGTAAGCCTAAGTACATACCCGTAACGACTGCCAAAGATCTACGACAACCACCACCCGGCACGGCTTAACATGTTATCTAATATTTATATCGATAAATTATTAGTAATAAGCTCGCAATTTACAGACCAGCACACTCTCTTCCTAATTATAGCAACGGGAATATGATCGTTTTAATCTGAACTTATCCTTCCTAAATATTCATCGACATACTAATTGCCTTCTGACATAAGGCTTCTGACACACTGTATAGAAAAATGTCTAACACATGACAAGAAGTTATTTGTAACGCGTCATGAGGCTGTCCTCCATGTAACAAATGGATGTCATCGGTTTACACTTTGCCGCATCGTGTCGTGACGTATAGCTTTGTCACGTTTGCTGTCATAGATAACAGAATTTAGTGAGCCTGCTGTGTATAGGGTGAACCAGGCTGTTGTGGGATTATTGTGGTGCGGTGACTTGCTTTCGAAGAGACTGTTACGAAGTTATTGTTGAAGTGACACGTCAATGCGGCGAGTCAGGCCGAGTGTTGGCGTGCTGACGCGTCGCCACGTCATGGGTGTCGCTATGCCTTTTGATAGAATGACACATCCAGTATTTTTTTTTGCTTCTCTTTGTACTACAACTACAACCTGCAACCAGCAACCCCGGCAGGCGGTGGCCCTGGCAGGCTCCCTTGCTTTGCTGACATCTCTTTGAGGCAGGCGTGGAACACTAACGCGCCAACAACACGGCCTGTCGTCACAGGACGGACCGACGCGCGACGGTGAGCTACTCAATGCTCACAGTCCACAGTCCCGCAAACATATCCACTATGGCGTGGTGACGCTATATGCAAGCGACTGTGCGACTCTCTCCCCATTCGGTACAGACATGAAAGCCGTATAGCTTTTCCATACACAACGCTTATAAAATCAACAGGAAGTTCAAAAAAAATATTGAAAACAATATTTTATAGGTTTTTTTTTTTATATTTGAAATCCGACCTTATTTACATTGGTAGTTTAATTTGATACCGTAAACCACGCATCATATATTCACGATCCAATAACTTTTTTGCGAACGGGAATAAAAAAATCTGTATTTTCGTGTTAGTAGCCTATACCTATTCATGATCAATTTGGATAGACTAAAGTATTATAATAACAAAGTTACGGCGAAACGTGCGAAAAAAATGAAAATTTGTTTTTATAAATTACTCGCTTTGCCCGTGGCTTAAATTCCGGGTGACACACCGATTTGCAGGTACCTGCTACCTGTAGTTTTTGCCCTAGCACCTTATTTATTGTAATAGCAAAACTAAGTTTTCCCTTTTCTTCCCTCTTTCTCCCTCATTTTGCAGTCTTTTTTTTTAAAAAAAAGTTGGCCTATGTCCGTCTCCAGGTTTCCAACTATCTCTGTACCAAAGTTTATCAAAATCAGTTTAGCCATGTAGGCCTGAAGACGTAACAAACAAACAAACTCACTTTCACTTTTATAATATTACTAGCTTTCGCCCGCGGCTTCGCCCGCGTTAAACTTGGGGTAACACAGTTCCCCTTGCGCCTTATTGATTTGTAATAGCAACGCTAAGATTTCCCTTTTCTTCCCTCTTTCACATCCCACTTTTTCCAAAAAAATATTAGCCTATGTCCGTCTCCTGGTTCCCAACTATCTCTGTACCAAAATTCAATACAATCGGTTTAGCCATTAAAGCGTGAAGAGGTAACAAACAAACAAACAAATAAACAAACAAACAAACTCACTTTCGCTTTTATAATATTAGTAAGGTTAGGATAAGGATAGTAAGGATTCATATCTAGCTTCCACTCGCGACTTCGCCGCGTGGCACAGCTACTTTAGGCTAACGCTAACTTTAACCCGCGTGATGATTGAAAAAAAAATATCCTTCTCTCCCCTTTTCTTCCCCCTATCTTAAAAAAAAGTGAGATAACCATGACCGTCTCCAGGTTTCTAACTATCTCTGTACCAAAATTCATTAAAATCAGATTGGCCATTTAGGCATAAAGACGTAACAAACAAACAAACTCACTTTCGCTTTTGTCATATTAGTAAGGATAATAATATGATCATGAGAATAAAGCTTTAGTTCATTCAATAATAAATCTGACAGTAAACATTAACTCCTATCAGGTTTAAAGATACCGATACCCAGGTTTAGGTACCGATTTTTTTGTGACAAACAAGATCTATGGAGACTTTTATTTAAATTGCCTTTAATCACAAAAACTTTGAAAATTAAAAATAAACTTAATAGAAATTGATGACATAAAAATTACTGAAAGCTGCAATGACAAGACGACGATTTATCTTTTAACAAATTAAAATAAATCGATAATGGAATACAATGATTATGTAACATAACATAAAAACCGTCTGCGCTTCTACCCTTTGAGCAATCAAAGGGTAAAAAACTTTTTAGTAAAAAAGAAAACCGACTTCTAAAAAAAACTAAAAATTGGAAAATAACTTTATTTCCGGAAGTCGTTGGCTTTTGTTGGTTTCGTTGACTTTATTTGCCACCGACTTCCGGAAAAGTTATTTTCCAATTTTTAGTTTTTTTTAGAAGTCGGTTTTATTTTTTTACTAAAAAGTTTTTATTTCAGCATTTTTAGTTACAGTATTATGATATAATACGCAAACACGGTTAAAATGTTTTTATTTTTAACTTAAGAAAAACTAAATACAAGTTTTAGTTCCACATACACAGGTACGGTCACCCTGCTGCCATTCGCCTGCCTACCCTGGCGAAACCCATACTTATACACGTGATTGCAGCAATCACGGCAGATTTGCTGTCATTTATTGAAGAGTGCCGTTGTATATCACTGAAGATCTATCACCAAATTAAAACCGCAAAAAACTGCGATGGCCTTCCAAATCATAGTACATAGCATTTTTTGATCATTTGTCTTGGACAACTTCTAAAATATAATCGACGAATGAGTATATCATCAACGTATACGAAGTCATTCTAATACGCATTATTATAGATAACTCAAAAACAACGTGTCGAATCTTGATATTTTTTTATGGGACCAAACGACAACCCTTTCGAATAAAAAAAGAATCATCAAAATCTGTTCACTCAGACCTGAGTTATGAGGTAACAATCACAAAAAAAAAACAGTCGAATTGAGAATCTCCTCCTTTTTTGAAGTCGGTTAAAAACAGAATATTATAATCTTTCTCATGTATTGTTATCGATTCTGAAAGATTACCCAGTTCAGATTCCGACCTTCGTTTGCTGAGTGAGTTTCATACCAAAATATCTCACTGTATTTTTTTGTACGATCTTCTAACCTATGAATCACCGTTGTATATTGCTATAATAAATTGTCACTCGTGACGGACGGAATGGTGACGTCAACAACCACTTCCCATTGAGTTTGAAGGGGTGTTATGTTTCTGTAGTTTATTTGCTTTCCAACAGCAAATACACTTACCTACAGTTAATATCCAAAGGCAATTAAACCATAAGCAGAATAGTAACCTAGTTTCAGATCGCAGCAATATAACTTTGGACGACACGAGCGATCGACTGCTGCGCTGCGTGTCGCGGGTTCGATCCCCATACGGAACAAGTATTTTATGGCCTACAGATAGTAGTTCCTGGTCTGGCTGTTTGTGTATGTGAGTTTAAATTTTCATAAACGCTCCCACGATACAGGAGAAATCCTAAAGTGGAGCAACGTTTAAAAAAAATACTATGTTATAGGTACTCAAAATTACCCCAAAGACAATTCGTAGGTCCTAACTTGGAACCCAAGGTCTGCACCTCTGCAAACGCTGTAGTAGCTATTTATGAAAAAGTTTTAAGCCGTATTAAAAACCTATTGGGCTATTGTCGTTTTTACAGTTTTATAGAAACCAGTGGTGTCACTACAGTCTGTCTTTTCCGCTGCCAAAGGAAATATAAACTTATAATGTCCATGTTACTGACCTAAATTGCTAGTCTCATAAACTACATTACCATGTAAACAATTACAGTTTAGTACTCTATATAAATCGCTGCTATGGCATAAAAGTGAGTCATTAACTGAATGCATTTTAGAGAGATTTACATAACATTTGCATATGCCGTCGCTTCGCTGCTGTCAACATAATAATATGACGTAATTAAAACAAGCTTTTAGATGATTTATAGTGATTAAACTCACCTAATGTTTGCCTATACTGATTGCGTTAAATTCGGCTTTAGATTTATACCTATATTAATGGTTTAGTTACTAAATACGGGTATTAAAGTGGATTTTGCTGTGAACCAAAATTGACAGTATTGTTTGGTTTATTAATGTCTTTGGTAAAACGAAGTGCTTTCAGCTTTATTCAGGGTAGTTTGTGTAGAGATTAATGAATCTGCAATATAAGTTTAGGCCAAGAAAAAAGTTATAACAATCAATATTGTTTTGACTCAGAATTATACATCTAGTTGGGTCACAGGTCAAAATAAATTATTTAAAACGTTAGCGGATAGTCGACTCTTCACGTGACCATAGGGTGGGTTTTTATTTTGGCCAAAGACTCGGCATTGTCTTACAACGTGGCATGCCGCCAGCCTAGAATAGAATATACTTTATTGCACACCAAAAATTGAAAAAGAACAAACTGGTTAATAAAAAAGTGCTAAATCTATGGTTACAATGGCGGTCTTATCGCTAATAGCGATATCTTCCAGACAACCTTTGGATGGACTTTACAAATATAAAAATACAACGGGGGGTAGTACTAGCACGGAACAAATATTTGTATGACCTACAGGTATTTGTTTCGGGTCCGGCCTTTTGTGTGTGTGAGTTGAAACGTTTGTAATAATAATAATACCTACGATACAGAAAAAAGTCCTAGTGTGGTGCAACGCAAAAAAATACAATATGTGTGTAAGCTGCATCATCTTGAACAGGCATTTAATAGGCTAGAGGTTTTTTTGCGACTACTTCCTCCATTTAGTTAGTATACATAAGCTTGCGTAACTGACATGGTGAAGAAAGAAGAGCCTTAAGAAAATCCTGAATGAAGGTAAACAAAATGAATCACTCTGTAATAAAATATATCATCTTTATATGTCTTTCTAATTCCATGAGGATAAATAATAATTGGATCAAAAGACCCCTGTACCGGACACACCCCTTATTACTTTTATTATTTACGTAATTATAATTAATCAGAAAGATATTACGAAGTACTAATAATGAGTCAGAATATTTGTATATTTCGATAAATGAGTAAGGTAACATTTGAATCAAGAGGTAGGTTTGTATGAGAAACGTCTGAAATAATTACTGATTATTATTATGTGAAATACCTTTTATATTGCGGCACGTGTAACGTAGTGACCTTCACATCTTTCGCCCGCGACTTCGTCCGCGTGGCATAGTTACTTTGGGCTAACGCTAACTTTAATCCGCGTGATGATAAAAAAAAAAATTTCTTTCTCTTTTTCATCCCTCTTTTTCTCCTTCTTTTCTAATTTTTTTAGCCTGTGTCCGTCTCCAGGGTTCCAACTATCTATAGAGATAGGTAGTTACATTATAACCGATTTTGATGATTTTGGTACAGACCAAAAATGATCAAAATCGGTTAGGCCATTTTAAACAAACTCACTTTCGCTTTAATAATATTAGTAAGGAATAACAGTCACCCTTTTTTTGGGAAAATTGATGGGAAATCATTAAACGACTTCTCCCGCTCTGGGAAAAGAGTGGAGCAGAAAGGAGTGTCAGACTTGTACTGACTAAAACTAATCCATGTTCCTTCTTTTGCCCTTTGTGTTCCGGGGCCGCAGCATGTCTTTCAAACAACCCGCAACACAGGCAGGCAGTGGCTCGGGCAGGCCCCTCTGCTTTGCTCACCGTCCAAAGACCCGCGTCTAAGGTGGCCGGGAGTCTCGTGGAACAGTCACCTAAAGGTCTTATCCTGTTTATGAATAATATTAGTTTCTTAAGCATATGTATTCCAAGTTTAACATAGAGAATCACATTATTTGTAAGAAATTAGACAAATGGTAGGTACCCATCGCGAACTGATTTCTGAGAATTAGGTAAGGAATTGAGATGAATTGTGAAACTTCCAAAGAATTCGCGATCGAACATTTTATAGGTGTTAGTCTGGCGTCTCCTAGTCGCGACAACCAGGCGCCGAACCTGTGACGTCACGGAGAAAGTCGCCGAGGTCACTGGAGTAGGGAATCAGGGATAGTTCGTATATTCAAGGTCCGACAGTCGAGTACACCCGTGAGACACTTTGACACTTTGATTTGCTGACTAGCCTCACATTTGGCCTTATTTATAAAGGTACAGTCACCATAAGTGTCCAACTTTTGAGAAGCGTCTATCAATCGAAAGTTAAAGTTACCTTTCTGTAAGGAGATTTTATTGTACAATAAAAGGCATTTCTGCTGTCCTTACATATGTTTTTACTTTAAGTTTATTGCCATCTTACTTTGTAATATTCTGTTGTGTAACCATTTTACTAGTTATTTTCGTATTACGGTCCATACTATGTAATCACATTTACTCCATCCTCATTATCTATCTAATTAATCGCAATAAATTATTTGCGAACCGCAAAATAAATCTAGCGACTCGTCGAAGTATTCCCTAGTGGTTATTTCTGTTTATGGTAACAATTTCTGGAATACATTATGTATTTTGTAAATAATAAAACTGTGGGTAAATAATTTTTGTTTAACATTAAGGATTAGTTATCGGTAACCCTCCTTCTGTAGAAGTAAAAATAGAAATTTAATTTTTTTGTAACCGGGGCAATCAAAATAATATTTTATCAGGGACAATGATGATGAATATCTCGACGAAATGAAGGTTAGATACTGAAATGTTCACATCAATCCAGTCATCATATCTGCCTAGCCTATGTTGGCGTCGGTTTCTAGTCTAACCGGATGCAGCTGAATGCCAGTATTTTACAAGGAGCAACTGTCTGTTTGACCTCTGATTGACCTCTGGTTATGGATAACCAAAGTAATAGTGGGTTTTGCTTGCCAATTGCCGATCTCACGGAGTTTACCTGGGTTATTGAAACAAAAATGCTGGTTAATAATACATAAGTGCCCCCTGGTAAGTTTGGACTTTGGGACTTATATTTACTTGTTTGACTCTCATAATTCTACAAATGACATTTGAAAACAACGGAGTAGCGTGCTTTCTATTTCACAAAATGGATGGTCACCCATTATCGGAGTGACCTTAGCAAGCGCTGCTTAACCTTAAGATCGACTCGTCATGCTTTTAAGTAAAAGAACTCTTACACTTTTCTCCTAGTTGAGTTTTTGTAGAAGTATACACCACCCTAGGCCGCATCATCGAGTCACATACATACGAAAAAAAAAAACTTTTAAACTAAAAGTTATTAACATTTCGTATACCCATACTAAGTAAACCGCAATAAAAGAACCAAAATACTAAAAAAACAACAACACAAACATTTTTAAAACCACATAAAAATATAAACTACATGTTTTTTATGTCGTTTTATTACCTTTGCAAATAACAGCCTTCTGCCAACATGAATGTTCTGGATTGAGGTCGAAGGATTCATCCCCTATCTGGCGGGGTGCGTCGGCGACGTTGCGGCGCGACAAGGCGACGCCTGTGACGTCAGAGCCAGAATCGATACGAACCCAGATGATCTGCCATACATCCTATGGTACTTGTTTACGAATTTGGTAAGAATTCTTATTTTTCGACCAATAATAACATGATGATAGATATTTTACCATTTCTGTTTCGGACATAAGAATACTGTAATTTATTCATTAATTACTCAATGTCGCCTAGAGCCTCTACAAGGTCCTATGCATTCATTTTGCGCTACCTGAGGTGAAATGATGTTTAATATGACACACTGAAGAAAAATAATAAGAAGGGGTAACGATGGTGTTGACATCAAAAGTGTTTGAGACTAAAATAAGCTATCGAAGAGTTTTTGTCAATCCGGTTTGTTAAGCTTATTCCGGGTATTTTTTAGGGTTTCTTATCTCAAATGGAAAAATCGGAACCCTTATTGGATCAATTTATTGTCAGTCTCTCTGTCAAGACTCTTTAACTCGAGAACGCGTGGAGGTGTCAAATTGAAATTAAAACCATATACTCAACTCTGTGGTACCTTTGTGCTTTGAAAAATTCTATATCTGAAGATTGTACAGAACGCTTAATACGCAAGTCTGACTCGCTCTTGGCCGCTTTTATAATTTCGCAGATTCAGTAACTTTTCGCTACAACTAACAATTTAAAAAAAAAAGAATCTAACCACAGCTTGGAATACAAAAACTTTGCCTTGCTAATGGACTTTTTCGTCTGAATTTTTTTTTTTTAGGTGTGGTTAGATTTGTATTTTAAAAACATTCGCTCGGGTTGATGTCAGAGATCAGACTGTTGAATTCAATGTGTTTACCAAGTTTATTTTGCAAAAATCAAACCTAAATATTACGATTATTTTCCCTTAAAAAACTTTAAACTTGACAAGTGACAAAAATACCTGAATCAAAACGAATTGACTTTTAACTTTGAATCGACAAGCTGCTAAATGTATCAATCATCGTGTGACGTCATTTACAGCTGACATGAAAGTTTCAAGAGCTCAAAAAAAGTGAAAAGAATCTCGAAATGGTTACAGAATCAGCACAGGTAATATTCTTACTTTAGACTTTCTGAGTTTGGGTAATAAACCTAAATCTAATCTCATTTAAATTTTGACGTCACAAATATTTGTATGACCTGCAGATAGTTGTTTCGGCTCTGGCTATGTGTGAATGTGAGTTTAAATGTTTGTAAACACTCCCACGATACAGGAGAAATTCCTAGGGTGGGGCAAAGTTTTCTACCAATAACAACAAAAACATTCTACCAATATGCTGACCTACGTCAAACTATTTACCATTATCATGATCTGAAGTTATCATGACGAACATTTCACATTTTCTTACAAGAAAAAGAAAACATATTCTGACATTATAGTTTTCAGAAGCACTTTTCTTGTTACTGACTATTGCTTTTATTCCTCGGCGTCATAAAGTTCTATGGTGGCTAATGGTAACCTCTACAACGCATATGGGTGTAAAGTTTACAATCCACCATATTGTGCGCTCATGCATAATCCTACATTACGATGTGCAGTGTGTGTTCACTGTGTTATCTTCTAAGCCCTGTACGCACGGGACGATTATATTACTGGTCGTTTGTATCGAACATAGAATGTAACACATAGAATTTAAATTACCCCCTCTTTCTGGTTTCCAATTGGGCTGAAATTTTGAATATCTAGCTTCCGCCCGCGACTTTGTCCGAGTGACATAGTTACTTTGGGCTAACGCTAACTTTAAAAATCTTTCTCTCCCTCTTTGTTCCCTCTTTTCTCCTCATTTTTATGTGTCCTGTCCATGTCCATGTCCGTCTCCAGGGTCCCAACTATGTCTGTACCAAAATTCATCAAAATCGGTTTTGCCAATTATGCGTGAAGACGTAACAAACAAACTTACTTTCGATTTTATAATATTAGTAAGGATTGGATGACAATGCATGGTCCGTTGAGTGACGTCATTCTTGACTCACAAGATTTTTATCGGATTTTCAGGGTTGAGTGACAATCAAAACATTAAATCAACTTAATGATCCTTCGTAAAATTATCTTAGTCCACCATACCGCATTGGACGTGACTGTCAGCTGACATTCAGTCCAATTAAGGCACGAATTAGTCCCAATCAGTGTAGCAATCTATAAAACCCAGAAGCACGAAAATTAATGACTACCACACTCAAAACCAAATCATAAAGCCAAATTTTTTGTTTATTCATTGATGTAATTATTTAAGCAATCCCAGTACATATTCCCCAATGAATATATAAAAGTTAGAAGTCATAGATCTGTTCCGAATTTAAAATTAGAAAACGAGAATTTAGATACAGGCTGAAGTTTTTTCCAACATCCTGAACTGACAACTAAAAGTCGTATTTCATTTGGAGCCGAGTTCTTTGTTAGGAACTTCTTGGTACTTGAAAGCTTCGTGGACGTAGTCCCTCTCACGATTAATTACGTAATTTGTGAGGGACCTACTCATCTGCATGTACTTTTGAGTCACGGGATATTTTTTTAGGACGGAACGTGTTCCACTTTGTTATCGCACATGGTTTTCTCTTTTTTGCAGGATATGTACGTTGTTTGAAGCAGTGAATTTTCTGGTTTGAGCTTGTTTTAATTAACAAATGAAAGACCGACAACGGGATGGCTACGCAATCTTTTTGCTCAGCTAGCTAAGCCTAGGATTTTGAATCGCATTAAAGCAAGCAAGCGTTACTTACTGACGCCCTAGTACTCAACAAATACTTCCAGAACCAAATATTTATTTTCAGGCTATTCACATTGAGATTTTTACACCATTAATCATACATTTAAAACACCGAACAAAAATGGCGTTGACCATGGTCGAAAGCGCGAGCGTAATAAATTATATCCGATTTTAAAACATTTACGTCGGCTGATATTAAATCTTTTATTTCACTTAACGCTCGATTTGGCTTTAGTTTTTGTTAAAACGGAACTCCGTTCTTCATTTTAAAGTTGAAATATAGTACAAAATATAACAAAACGAAATAAATATATTTTATTGGCAATACAGAGAGAGTGGTCCAAGCTTTCATGCCATATCTACTAAACTGAACGACTAGAATTTCCCATCTCAGCAACTAAAATCCTAATAAAAAAATCTCATAAAAATTGATAGTTTCTATTGGATAGCCGATGGTCCTAAAACAGCTTAACCGTCGATTTTCTAACCATTTCTTAAATAAAACTAGGAAAGTATAAGGCGAGGGTAGCAAAGTTGTAGGGTCTTATTGGATAAGTTTTGAAACCTTTATACAGGTCGGGAAGGTTAAGTTGTAATATAAACTTTCGAGTTTTAAGAGCGCTCTCTTCTCGCCACAGCTGAAGTTTGCATTTAGTCAAAGCTTTTCTATTTGATAAAAGTGGGCTCAGTGGCTTTGAGGGCAATAAAAATGGGATTCTTTTAGTTTTTACGTGTGTTTTACTGTATCATTATTGTAAGGTTCCCTGTAAAACGTGAGAGGAAGTTTGTTAATATACCAAGAACTGCGACACTTTAAAATCATTCCACGTCTAACAGTCATTGTCCGGCTTACCTTTGATAATAACAATATTTTTTATAACTTCGTAAACGATTTACGTAATTAATACTGAATCGAGTGAAATATTATCGATAGAAATATTTTAATACTGCGAAAGTAAAATTAAGACCGTAGTACATCCAAACTTACTTACACTACGCACGTGTAACAAATAGATTATTCTTAAAGAAGCAATCAATCATGTTTACCAGTTCAGTAATAGAACCTTCATATATTTTCAATATGTTTCATGTATCTATAGTTCAAGTGAAACTCACTGGCTTACTCATCACGAAAACCAGGTGACAATTTTTGTATAGGAAACCGCTGGATATAGTTAGTAAAGGTATTATCCTTACTTAATATTATAAAAGCGAAAGTGAGTTTGTTTGTTTGTTACGTCTTCACACTTAAATGGCTGAACCGATTTTGATGAGTTTTGATACAGAGATAGTTGAAACCCTGGAGACGGACATAGGCAATTTTTTTTACAATACAAGAGGCGCAAGGGCAAAAACTACAGGTAGCAGGTTCCTGCAAATCAGCAAAAGGGAACAGTGTTACCCCGAATTTAACGCGAGCGAAGCCGCGGGCAAAAACTTGTAAAAGTATTATTCCACAATGCGACTGTGTAATGCCCATCCCCATTTCATCATGTATGCCAACCGTGCCGAATGGATCCCTCTGTCCTCTGTGCAATTCCACGCGGGTCCAGCACGCACACACGTTCATTACAAGAGCTTCTTTGAATCCTAATCAAGGGGAAAATGGTCTTTGTTTCCTAATCTAGGGCATTATAATCTTTAAACATACGTGTACCTATAGCTGCCCCAGACAAGACCAAATTCACAATCTAATATGGGCCTGCTATTTGCCAGTTATATCAAATGAAAAATATGAAAAAAACCATCAACAGTCTTCGTCCAACTATAATGTGTAAACGGGTGACATCGTCATTGCTGGCCGAGTCCCCTTAACTACTGATTAAAAAGAAAAATGTGTAAACGAACTCTTTACGAATCCGTAGAAATTGTAATGAAATCCCAGTAAACACACACCTGTAAATTAACAAACACCTATATACCTAAGCCCTTTGATAAAAGAACCTCCTTCTTTTTTGAAGTCGGTTAAAAAATCGACCAAGAGCGAGTCGGAGTGACTGATAATTAAGTCGCTTGTTATGAACGGAAAAACATGCGACATAAACGGCCATATCTTTGACCACGTAGTTTTAGAAGTTTGGTTTTTACACAGGTCTAAGGAACAGCCTTGAGTTTATGGTTTTAATTTCAAGTCGATACTTTGACGTATTCTTGTAGACAGACAGGCAGACCGCAAAGTGATCCAATCATGATTCCGTTTTTTCCTTGTGAGGCACGGAACCCCACAAAGTGAAATGTATTCTTTTACAGTGTAAAAGCACAATAAACCTGAAAATGATGTCACATTCATCTTGAAAAGGCAAAGACTTCCTATTATAACAGCTTCTAAATTCCAGAACCAAAATAATAGAAACGTGACGAGCTGTAACTGTGCAAAGCAATCCGATTAATTAAATTAATTGTTGTAAGACTCGGTTATTACGCTGCACTAAATGTGGCTTGGTATGCAAAGCGCTCTAACGTACGTACCCGGGTCGTCAAGCGCTTCGCATTGCATCCAAAGCAACCGCAAGCCAAGGGTTGATTGGGGCTTGAAAATTGTATTCTGATGTTTGTCGACGTAACTGGTATCTTGTCTAATGAATTAATTTGGCTTTGAGGTATGTTGATTTTCTATTTGATGTACGATTTCAAATATCATTTACTTATTTAATAGTTAAATTTTAATGACTGTGTTTATACACAGTAGTATAACCATGTCCTCATTTGCCAATTTCGCAATTCCAGTAAGGTTTGTCGTAACACTCTTTATCTATATTGCAATCAGTTTCTTTTCTTTTTTCATATTTGTGTGCAACAAAGAGTAAAAATTAGAATTTAAATAAGAAGCGATCGTTTTAATACGTATAAATTTGGATTTGTAAGGCTAACTAGTTCCTTTGATTATTCTGGCGTTTCGACCAAATATAAAGAATTGCCCTTTTAAGAAACGGTGAGGTTACCATCAAATCTTATCTCAGACGAAGCGACTGCTGTCTTATTTCCAGATTTATGTTAAGATTTCAGTAACGTCTGCTTGAATACTGAGCTTCGTCGACGGAAAATTATTTCTACAGTTTACAAGAATTTATACAACAAAAATTTAATTTTAAGGTTCATGTAGGTATAGTTTAATGCGCAATACGTACCTTAGTGTATTCAAAAAGGTATTTTATTTCAAATTAGCTAAGGAAATATAATGTAACTTAAATACACAATATATAATAACAAGCTGGTGCCCGTGGCTTCGCCCGCGTGACATAGCAAAACAAAGGATCCTATGTGTTATACTATAATCTACCTGTGTGCCAAATTTCATCAAGAAAATTTTCGTCAAATTTCATCCCGCTCAGCTGTTTTGACGTGAAAGAGTAACAAACATCCATACATCCTCACAAACATTCGCATTTATAATATTAGTAGGCTAGGATGTAAAATGATATAATTTTCGTTCCCCAAACAGGCAAAATATGGTTTGTGTGTTTTATGTGCATATTAAGTAAATTAATTATTCTTATTCTTAACGAGCTTATTATTCGGTCCTTTGTGTATGTAAATGTCATCAAAGAACTTCCTACTTTCCTTAATAGAAAACGTTGCCCCACAGGAGCCTCTAGGAATTCTCCTGTATAGTTGTTGCGTTTACAAAACTTTTAAACTCAGGTACACTAATAGCTAGACCGAGGAACAAAAATATATGTAGGCCTGAAAAAAAATTGGGAAGAAGTCAACGAAATAAACAAGTCTCCGACTTCCGGAAGTAAAGTTATTTTCAGCTTTTTAGATGTTTTTTGGAAGTAGATTATTATTTTTACTTTGTCATTTTTAGTTATGGTTTAATTTTTTGTCGACTATTCATTGTCAATTGTTACTAAAAGATATTACACTTCATCTATACGGACATAGAAGACAAAAATTTGTATTATAGGCGAAAACTTATACACTACTCAAGCAATATTTCATCAAAAAAAGAATTATGAAAATCGGTCTACAGTTGGCGGAGTTATCGGGGAAACAACATTAAAAAAAATACAGTCGAACATAGAACTTTCTCCGTTTTTGAAGTCGGTTATAAGTAACATAATTTACAAAGAAACAAATATCCTGTTCCCCTATGATTTGTAAAGAGGCTTTTGCCTAAGAGAGGGTTGCAAATAGGCTTGCTCATTATGAAAGACTAGCTGTTCCACGCGGTTTCACCCACGCTGCTCAGCACCTGTTGGTCGTAGCGTGATGTTATATAGCCTATAGCCTTCCTCAAGAAATGGACTATCCAACACTAAAAGAATTTTCCAATTCCAACCAGTAGTTTCTGAGATTAGCGCGTTAACACAAACAAACTCTTCAGCTTTATAATATTAGTATAGATGAAAATAAACCTTAAGATAACATAACGCCTGTACTAGACTACAAAAACTTAAGGTATACTAAAGTCCCATAAAGCTGATGTAATAAATGCGAACCTTTCAAAAATAAACCATCACAAGACGGTCTGGTAAACAAACATATAAATTACTTATAACATGTTTTTCTATTTTCGCCTTCGTCTTATTGTTATATCTAAGTTTTAGAAGCTCCTTGAAAGTTTCGTGACCTCTGCTTTCTTTTGAAAATACTTTGCCGAATATTCATTTGAGTAGAGGTGTGTTTTGATAAGATAGTAGGTATTAATTTGCTTTTGCAATTATTATTTTTTTTTCTAAAGGTTGATGTGAAATAAAAAAAAGTACTGTTATTAAACTAACAGCACAGTTTATACATAGTAAATAAGGCCATGCCTCAAATGTTTGGACTATGCTTTTTTATTTTTTTACAATTTTATGTACTTATTAAATATATATATTAGCAAATAAATGATTATAAATTGTGGTAGTTCTACTTCGCCACCTTGAACCAACCGTCAGGATGTTTTTTTTTTTTTTAAATTACTGTTGCAATTGTATTTTTAATTCACAGAACACATGAAAAAGTCACACATATACTAAACATCCGTTTATGTACACAAAGCTAAAATACACAGTTACAAATAGCAGAATTTGCTATAATTAACACACTCATTGACACATACATGGTAATCTACTTTGACTGTTTTGTGTTTCTTTTTAAGATAAGATTATTAAACACTGAATTGTAACTAACTGTTTATTAACAAATAATCATAAAAACTAAATAAAGTAAGTGCCTGGATCTCACGACACAGGGAATGTGTAATTCTTAGATAATAAATTATATTTATTCTTTTTTTAAGTGTTTCTAGATTTTTATTTTGAAAATGTTGGTAATGGAAATTGTTTTTTGTACAAATACGGTCAATGATGAAATAAATTGGATGTTATGTTAATAATCTGAGTTGGTACATCATCAATTTAAGAGGCGCCCAAAAAGTTTATTAAATGATGTTTTGGCATTCTTTGAGTGTGCCTTTGCGTACAACCGGAAAACAAGAAAATGTGTTTCCCACTTGATTTATCGCCGAATTGTGTACATTTCCGCCATTTTCTATTTACTCGACACGAATTCTTATGTCGATGTTCGATTTTTTTGAGAAATCAAATAGTCAAAAAGATTTATCATATGTTTTCCGACAATAAACCAATCAGAATGACAGAGACTACAGACTGCTTTTTTTTTTAAACGAATCATATCAATATATTCCTACTATCAACCTCCTACTTATAAATATTGTACAAGTTAATGTAAAACATTTTGTGATTTAATTATACATACATACTTTCATAAACTCAAGCCTTTTTCTGAGAAATGAAGTCAGACACCACAAAACGCCACCACCTGCTGCGATGCTCGCACATTTCTTTCGCTTTTGTTTCGTCCACGTTTATGAATATTTTATTGTACAAAACGTTATATTTTAACAAATATATCACATACTAAAAATAGCCCATGGGCGATGTGATCGTTAAGCGACAAAACCCTTTAGATAAATTTAAAAAATAGCCCAGATGTTCAAATCCAACGCATTTATGTACACACGACACGATTATATACAACGCATTTATCTACTACGGATCGCATACTGTAGTAAAGAGACCAGGTTAAAATGGTTTTGTATAGGTTGATGTGCTGTCGTGTGTACATACAGGATGTGAACCAACCGTTCACGAAGCCGTCAACCATGCATTCTGTCCATCAACTACAGTACAGTAACTTTACGCAAAAATATTGCTTGCACACAACTGTTTTTTTGGGCTGAAAAATTACGTTTTGGAGTAAAAAAGTAAAAACTAGATTAGCAACATCAATTTATATACTGATAACGATGTAATAAGAATAAACAGTGTTATTTTTAAATTACTTAATGGACATCCTTAGCTCCCTTCCCCTTGTTTTATACTATTTAAGTCTGAGAAGCCAAAGAGCGGGAAAAAAAACTAATTAAATCATAGTTTCGTAGTGATATAAAATGTTTTTTGTTTTTACTAAGAAATATGTAAAAATATAAAAAATATGTACACAAATAAATAAATTATTTAAAAATACTTTTCATATCGTTGTTTAATTTCACAGTAACATATTGAAAAAGTCGTTTGATTCACGTGAGAATTTATCACTTTACTTCTCGGCTCCATAACACCCTTGCATGACGGCTCTTGTGTGAATTCCGCCTCAGTGACGATGACAAAGTTTCCTCACATCAAAATGTACTATTTTCATGGGTTCACTAGGTAGGTATCTAGTAAATAGGTATCTCAGTGTAATGTTGATGGAAACTGTGATAACTTTTGTGTAACTTGCGTACGAAAGTAAATACTTAACCGTTAAACTAGCTGAAACTAATATTGGAAGTAAACACATGCTGCCATTACACTTTTGCTTAGCAACTACATTGCGTGAGTTATAATGAGACCAGGGAAACATCGAATAGGGGAAATGGGGGAACATTCATTTTGAAATGGATGGATGATTCGTATGATAGATTTTTTACGAGCAATAACAGTTGATAATGGATTACTCTAATAGCTCATTATTGTTTTTTTATGGTCATGAAGGTGGGATCATTTTGTTGTTCTTAATAATGGGCCTACCTGCCTATATTTGTAAAAAAATGATTGAATAACATTATTTTAAAAGTCAAATCATGTAGTTTTTTGACTGGTATGTTCTTTGTATAGAAAATAACAGTGGTGCCCGCCCGTAATAAGTAGATACGAATTAGTATACACGTTTACTCCACCTAACAATAGGTAACACGTAAACGAACTTAAATAAAATAAAAACCATTGGATTTTCAACTCTATATACTGGTTTCGTATCAGCATCACATCAGCATAGCATGTTGACAACATGCACACATAAAATAACACACATATTTAGTGATGGGTAGTTCTCTATGATTATGATAATTAGTATCAAGCCTATATTCAGTCACCATCGTTAATCGCGATAACGTTCCAGATTTAAGAGGAACGGTTCATTTAAATAATATCACCCGCACCATGCTACATTCAAAAACACTATAGTCTACGCTGAGAGTAGTCTATGGTATAAAAGTGTTTATTTTTGACGGGCCTGTTGGTCTAGTGGTTAGTGGCCCTGACTGCTGAGCCGGAGGTCGTGGGTTCGATTCCCACCCAGGACAAACTTTGTGTGATGAGCATGATTGTTTGTTCTGTGTCTGGGTGTGATTTATCTATAATATGTATGTATTTATAAATTATATAAGTATGTATATCAGTTGTCTGGTTACCATAACACAAGCTCTGCTTAGCTTGGGATCAGATAGCCGTGTGTGAGTTGTCCCAAAATATTTATATTTATATTTATTTATTTATTTATTTTTGGGAGAAACCCGCCACATTATTCTCTAACAGAGTATAGTAGATAGGTCTTAATGGAGCAGTTCAAAATCTATAAAGTACAGTCAGAAAAATAAATAAGTAACTAGATAGTTACTTATATCTTTTGCTGACTGGTAAGAAAAATCCGAAAATATCTAACGAATCTTTTTAAAGATTTTCGGATTTTTCTTAGAAACCTTAGAAATTACCATGTAGCCTATGGTCCAACTACACGCAGAGATCTTACGGCGCCCTTCGAGTCCAGTACAACAATGCGTTCAGGATGTTGTTGGGTCTCCCCCGTTACTGCAGCGCCTCGACAATGTTTGCGGAGGCGCGCGTAGATTGTTTTTACACAATGATGCGCAAAAGAGGTAGTTCGCTGGTGCGGCGAGTGCGGGGGAGCTCCAACAGCATGCTGGCCGCGCTCTCGGAAAGGCTCGACTGCGCCTACATAAATCATTGTTGCAGGTTGCACATTGGATTTGGGTAATTCATGTTTGTGTTGTCCAATAATATAAAATTTTATTTTGCTCAATTATTTCCTGATTTATATATGTAATGTGACTGATTGTAATAATTAAAAATGTGTATAATTGTGAGTCCTGGTAACTTGAAATAAATGATTATTATTATTAGAAATGTAATTTACGTATTTAATGAAAATTCATGGATTTTTAAGATACTTTCGACTGTATCCAACGAGGGCGTGGATACTTCCGGGGTTGCGGGTTGTTCGAAAGAGATACCTGCCCTGGAACGTAAAAGGCAATAGAAGGAACATGTGTGGGTTTTAGTCAGTACAAGTCTGACACTCCCCCGATCCGCTCAGAGCGAAGGAAGTTATTTGATGATTTCCCACCCCAAAAGAAAAAACTTGCATACTTATTTCCTTTACTGATTGTACCTACAAGGCAAATCTTGACATAAGTGAACGTGAACTGAAAATTAAACAGAGTGAGCAATATAACTGTGTTAACTTAGAACAACGTTACATTGTTCTGTCAATGCGTAACGTTTAATTTTGTGTTGACTATTTCTACCTAATTATTGTTGAGAAACACAATAGGCCAAATTAGTTACAGTTCAAAGTTCAATAACCATTGACCAAGATGGTCAATGTCTCATGGATAGCCGTTGAAGAGTAACTGAAGAAAAAATTAAAAGGATGATTGAAAGGCACAAACACTTTTACACGTCATTTTTTTTAAACTAGATGAGGCCGGTGTTTCGTATCCGACTACTCTTAGAAGAAACAGCCGAAACAAACTCAGAGGTCATAGTCTCTTTTAAAGTCCAGACAAAATAATCTTGGTCAACTTACATGAGGACTATACACATAGTGTCTGAAATGGTCTTTTTAAGAAAGCACCACACAGATTGACAAATGCTAAATGAAAAAGCATTTTTTTGCATTTGTAGCTCAACTCATACTCTGTAATTGGCAACGATGGTAAGGCATACCTTACAAGGATATACACTGACCTTATTGCCCATGTTCTTCAGGAAGGTGAATTTCGTAGTTCTCGCAATAAAATTGCTGTGCATGTATTAAGGCCCTCTTCTACTGCGATCTGTTGCCGGGCCTGTTGGTCTAGTGGTTAGTGGCCCTGACTGCTGTGCCGGAGGTCGTGGGTTCAATTCCCACCCAGGACAAACTTTGTGTGATGAGCATGATTGTTTGTTCTGTGTCTGGGTGTGATTTATCTATAATATGTATGTATTTATAAATTATATAAGTATGTATATCAGTTGTCTGGTTACCATAACACAAGCTCTGCTTAGCTTGGGATCAGATAGCCGTGTGTGAGTTGTCCTAAGATATTTATATTTATTAAGATATTTATCTTGCAGGTACAAAATAGCGGTTTTTAGACAAAACAAATGAGTAACTATTATTTTTTCTAACACATTATTATATCATAATACAAATATACATTTGAAAACATAAGTATTATTTTTGTGATTTTTCTTAAATCGGGTTAACTAATTCATAAATCATGTTTTTACTTTCACATCGTGGTTGGTCATATTATGTTCAATTAAAAAAAAAAAACATTTTAAAGGGTGTTCTGTTTTATATTTGTTAATTTTTAGTGGTTTAAGAAAGTTCAAAATATTTAGGTACAACCTCACCTTAATAGATCTATGAACGTGGGCGAAACGAAACAATAAAAGGATTTCACGTAACGTAAATACGTCAATTATAAAAAAATATCGTTTCATACATAATTTTATTTCCCAAATTCAAGGAATTTATTCATATCAATGTATGATACTGATACTTGCAAACAATCCAGGGCTTTTGGTAGTTTCGTTTGTACGTACAAAATGTTTATCAAAATAATGTTAAAGTAATGTTTTTCAAAACATAATTGAACCGTGTAAAAAACAAATAACCAGATTGTAATATAAAAGCTTGGTTACAAATTCAATTTATCGTTCAACAATTTTTAAATATAATTAATAACACAGAAAGATCCAATGAAATTGAAGCACCAAGCTATTCGTGAAAGGCAATATTATTTTTTAATCTTATCGTTGAACCTAATAACGTTAAATTCAATGAAGTAGGAAGACTATCACGTTTTGAAGATAATCGAAACAGTATCAACGTTGATAAAATTAACTGTTCTATAAATATCTTTCTAGAAAATTCAAATACTAATTCGTAAAAGATAACATCATGACTGTTATCTACAAGATACGCATATTATTTCGCCAGTTATGTTAGGTAGGATTTACATACAATGCTAGAGAGTTTGTTTGGTTGATCGCACTAATCTCAGTAACGACTAGTTCGAATTGAGAAAATGATTTACTGTTTATCGAGAAAGGTAATGTAACATCACGGTCCGACCCTTAGGAGCCGAGCGGGTGTGAAACTGTGGCAGACACCTAGTACCTAATAGAAATAGTTGACCACATTGTATATTAATAGTTAGCTTTTACCCGCAAGATCGCTTATGTATTGACAGAAAATTATTATAATTATCCAATGGAAACATTTTAATGATAACATAAGCTACTTCAAGATAATGCTTTCAACTATTGAAAGAGAGTTTAAAATTGGATCTGCAGTCCAAAAATTTACCAATTACATATGAACCTACGTGAATTACTTCTTTCATTTATATTGAATCTATCAAATGGAACCACAACAGTTTTCTCAGTACATTTTGGTTGTTATATAGCCACATCGTTTTAACCATATATGCTGGACTTATGCATATGGCTATATGAAGCAGTTCTGTTACTATGTTTGAATGACTGATACACAACGCACAACATCTGGATCTAGGGGTACCTGTTGCAGTCAGTACCCACCATGCACACAATTTAAGATGTGAGCAGATTGTGAATTGGCTTTGAACAGCGGACAGTGGCGAATACTTTACTTGTAACATTATCTGTCAAGTTTCTACTGTCCGCAGCCAGTTAGCCAACCGCTTGAAAAATTTATTCAAACCGGGAAGGATAATATATTATTAGATTTTCCGAACTAAGGTCTTTTTTTAATCAGGCCCTTGATCCAACCGGCTAAAGAGTCACTTCAAAGCTCTTGGCCGTCAGGCCATTGGCTGTTACGACAATCGACCACTTTGTGTGCCAGGTTGTGATTAAGTGTGTATATTACTAGTAGCTGTGCCCAGCGGTTTCACCCGCTGCTCGGTTAGGGGCATGAAAAATTGATGTTAGCCGATTTTCAAACCTACCCGATATGCACACAAAATTTCGTTGAAATCGGTCTAGCCGTTTTGGAGGAGTATGGGAACGAAAATTGTGACACGAGTTTTATATATTAGATCAGGCAGGCAGTTGAGACGACTGATAGTTGCCTGTATCTTGTTTCTGTAGCATCGGCGATAATTAACATTTATTTATTTCGTTTATTTCATTGATTCACATTTTTCTTTTAAATTCTTAGTAAAAACGTTTAATAATAAAAACAGAAATAAAACATATAAAATCGAATTTATTATTTAATTATTATATTTGTTTATACAAACAGTAGTACCTACAATAGCAGTACACATATGTTATGTAGTACAGAATCGAATGGTCGTTTATTATTATGTACAGAATGTACAAATTATATCAAGTGGTTTCTATAGATGACATAAAAATAAATACATTGATGGTATAAAAGTAACACAAAGTTTTCTGAGCAGATATTTGTCTTCAATACCCTAGTACACAATAAATATGTATTACAGTTTTCTAAGAAACAGGTGCTATAATGGTATTCGGAGATTGATAAACAATTCTGTGTTTGTGTTGCCTGAAAAAAAAACCGTAAAGAACTGTCGTACTTTCTGTTACAAAAATATGAAATTATTATGTATCGACCCATTTATATTGTTCTTACTCAATACAATACCCGAATTTCACTGATACACAGTCATTGTGTTTCGGTGAGTTTAATTCATCCATCGGTGTAAGTAGATATATAATATGAAAAATGTTGCACAAAATATGCTTTTATGATAAAAAAAAATAAACATCAGGACGGATTTTCAAAAATGAATCCTTCTAAGAGATTAAATAAGGTATGAAATTTGTATGTGAGCCTGTCATTCTGCGGATAGAAATCATAAAGGACTCATGGCTTGTCATGTACATGGCATTCCTACATAGACACCACTGGTATTATAAGGTTCCTCTCTCTGGAGCCCTGACCAACGCGCCCGCCGCCGGTAGCTTGGCCCTGTTCTCGATACCGCACCATTGTGCTACTATATTTATCTAAAGTAATGTTGTATGAAATCTATACTTAATATTATAAAGCTGAAGAGTTTGTTTGTTTGTTTGTTTGTTTGAACGCGCTAATCTCAGGGACTACTGGTTGGAATTGGAAAATTCTTTTAGTGTTGGATAGTCCATTTCTTGAGGAAGGCTATAGGCTGTATAACATCACGCTACGACCAACAGGTGCTGAGCAGCGCGGGTGAAACCGTGGGGAACAGCTAGTAAATAAATATAATTTTATTTCCCGCGTTCTGTTATTTCTGCTTTGCAAGTACAAAGGAAAAAGGTTTGAGTTTATGTATAAGTAGGTGGGTATATGCAAGCTCTTACATGTA
This sequence comes from Ochropleura leucogaster, assembly GCA_958449745.1. Lineage (NCBI taxonomy): Eukaryota > Metazoa > Arthropoda > Insecta > Lepidoptera > Noctuidae > Ochropleura > Ochropleura leucogaster. The sequence continues at coordinate 7,984,548 of OY288207.1, read as the reverse complement.
GGTAAATGAATATTTTGAAAGTGTTAGTAAATGGGCCCTTTCTATATTATTTTTTTCGTATTTCAAGCAGAGTGACATTTAAACTGCTTTTGTGAATGTTGTGGCGTGCTTCCCTGAATTGTCATTAATCATTTTCATTGCTACGAACAGTTTGACAGGCAAATTAGAGAAATGCCGTTAGCAAACTATTAAAATTCTGAGACCCTAGCACGAGCGCGCGGTTTAAACGTAACGTAAATTACGTCACATATTAGTCGCGCCCGCGACTACGCTCGCGGGATATCAAAAAAACAGTATCGTATGTGCTATTCCAGACTATAATCTACCTCTGAGCCAAATTTCATCAAGATCTGTTCAGCCATTTCGACGTGATAGAGTAATAAACATCCATACATCCATCCATCCATCCTCACAAACATTCGGGTTTATGATATTAGTAAGCACGAAAGGCAGGACGCTGGAAAAGCAAATTTGTAAACGAGTGAGACAAATGAACGAACGACCAGTTACTAAGCACTTGTCCTACTAGTAGGTGTTAGAGGGTCCTAAGAAAATACACGTGGAAGTTCCTTATCTGTATCTGCGACTTTTATTTCCGGACCTAAAATCTCCTACAACCAGAGGTGGCAGTCCTTAATTGGGGGATTATACATCACCCCACAATACCTTTCCGAGGCGTCCTGATCTCCTTGTAAACGAGAACCCCAAATAATAAAATACAATACCCCCCCCCCCAACAATAATATTATAAATGTGAAAGTGAGTTTGTTTGTTACGTCTTCACGCCTAAATGGCCAAAACAATTTTTATGAATTTTGGTACAGAGATAGTTGGGACCTTGGAGACGGACATAGGCTAATTGAAAAAAAATGTGAGATAAGGGGGGAAAGAGGGAAGAAAAGGGAGAGAAAGAAAAGAAAATCGATCATCACGCGGGTTAAAATTAGTGTTAGCCCAAAGTAGGTATGTCACGCGGACGAAGTCGCGGGCGGAAGCTAGTATTTTCATAGTTTGAAGAATTAATTCATATCTATAGATGATATTAATTGTTTTAATGGAAACATTAAATGATATTATTGTATCGCGAAAGTGATTTCATCAAACTCATATACATGGTGATGGTTACGTCATGTAATTTCCCGGACATGACTGGCATTATTTTTAGTGCTTGATTTGGACACCAATCTTTTCAATAACCTACAGGAAAATAGATAAGATGATTTTGATAAGCTATTGTTCCACTGAAAGAAATTTTAACTTTAATGTGTTCAGCTGTTTTAATAAAATAATTTAATTTAATTGAGTTCTTACTACTCATAGCAAAATAATACATTATTAAGTCAGCTGAAGTTTAAAAAAGGTTATAATCGTTTTCATTTCAAATTAAAGTACGAAGATTCAAAGTGCTCTAGTACTGCCATTTTAGTTGCTTTGCTTTTTGAGAAATTCCTAGTGTGGGGCAACGTTTTTTTTAGAATAGTATAGAATAGATTAATAATTCACTCCAAAAATCAAGCATTCAATGTTTTATAAGCAAAATTTGATCAAACCTATTTCACAAAGCTTTTATTTATTGTTGAAAAACAAAAACTAGGTAACTGTGTACATTCAGAATTGACTATACAAAAAAACCTCACTGCTGACCTATTTTCAACAACAGGCTTGTTGATGGGTGCATTCTCTGGAAGGCTGCAGGTTGGTTTATATCAAGTTATGAACGAAATTTGATTTGGGACATAATTTTGATGAACTGTTAACGGGTTTTAGTGGGGTTATTAGAATCTTTGATGGGTTGCTATCAAGCATCAAGTGCGGCCTTTATTATCTTTTCTACATTATAAAAATGATTTTCTTATCAAGCTTTTGCTTTTTGGGTTTCAAAACGTATAGGCGTTTTAAATATATAGGCGTGCGTTTGGCCGCAACTTGCCCGAACTGATTTTGAATATTTGGAAGATCAAAATTACGTGGCCAATCTGACCGCGCAATTATCTAAAATTTATGTAAAATTTGATTTCAATCGAAAACAGGGACTTTTACTTATAAGTTTTGTTAACTTAGTACTTATTTTTTTTTATTTTTAATCTTTTTTTTTTTTTTTTTTTGTGAAATTTAATTTAATGTGTTTTAACTTAACGTGTTTCATTAAAACCACGTCTCCATTTTATTTAAATTGAAAGGAACTCTGTAGGTAAAACATGAGAGAGCACTGGTAACCATAACACAAGTTAAATCTTACCTTGGGTGCCAGGGTTCATTTCACTACTTACCAATATGATGTGTGTTAAAATTTTGAAAACACTGTTAGTTTGTAAGTGGTTTTGTACAAATCTCTTTCTGGCATATATATTTAACTAAGTTAGTTACAGATGAAAACTAATGAAAGCGTGGTAAAAAGAAAACACTTACCTACGCGGTTTTACCAAAACGCTGTAAGGGAAGCAAATTCAAAAATCAATCGTTATATTTTATATACCGACCCGATCACAAAAACCCAACTTAACTCAAAAGAGTCAACATGCAAAAAAGTCGTAATAGACTTACACATTATTACGCACGTTACGTATGAAAGTTAAATTGTAAATCATCGTGGAACAGTGTTTTTATTATTATCGATGGTAGCGACATCTGGCGTCACGGACCACGCAACAGCTGTGTCAGACGCGCAACTCGTAGTACCTCCGCGAGCTGAACAAAATGCCTGTTTACTGATTCAGAGGCCTTTTTCACATAAAAACTCTATCAGCGATGGAAATAGATGGCTTCTCCTATTACTTTATTGAACAAACTTTTTGCTACGCGCGTGTTAGGTAAAAACTGTTCTGGTATTCAGTAAACAAGTTGTTATTTGTCTGGCAAAATAGATTTATACAAAACATTATAATAAGTAGTGCCTGGAGATGACGGTTAATCTAAATTGCTTAGAAACAGAGGATATTTTTTTTCTAAACCATCAGTCAACAATAGTCTGATGGATATCTAATATTTTGGTTTGAACCACCGTTTTTTTTACGGATGGAATCATCAAATGACTTACCCCACTCGGGGCGGAGCGGGGGAAGTGTCAGATTTTTACTGAGTAAACCTACCCATCGTCATTCTTTGGCCCTTTATGTTCTGGAGCCGCGGTCTCTTTCGAACAACCCGCAACCCCAGGCTTGTACGCCTCATAAATAAATTCCAAATTAAGTAAATTGTCATTGACATATAATACTTCTTAAATATTCTATCTAGACTAAATAGAGCTTGACTTGAACTATAATTATATTGCGTGTTTCTGCCTATTTCCCTAAGGGCACAAATCTGATAGATATCAACCCACGGCCCTTTGTCTTGTTTATATTCCCTACATAAATTATATTATTATGGTGATTTGTTGATATCCTACTACACGAAACATCACACCTGTAATCTTCAATTTTAATTCGGGTGTACCTTACACCCAAATTTCGCTAGTTATGTTTCAGTCCCATATTATAGGGTAGGCATAATTATATTACCATCAACCACCCACAAATCTAGATTCTGTAGCTGCTAATTAGAAATAGGCTACCCTATTTCCAGGGTCAAAGTAATTACATTCTATTTAGTCCGTCTTTTAGATTATTCAAAAATAAGGGACACGTATTTATTTATTAGTAAATTAGACCAGAAATGCCAAAGATATAGCCCATTAAAGTTACGTGTGACGTCACTTGTTGCGAAAAAATGCAGTAACACGTGACGTTTTACGTAACTTTCATGGGCTAAATAATCTTAAAGACGGACTGTTATTTTTTTTTGGAAACTAGCCTATTCGAGACGGAAAAAACCCAATGACGTTATTATTAAAAAGTTATTGGGTTTTGAGCATGAGGGATAATCGAACCCCGGCCCTCAAACTCAGCAGTCACCCTTGCTATCAGTAGACCAACATTAAAAAAACATTCTATTATGCAGTCGGTTAAAAGAAAAACAAAATTATTCTGGAAAAAGAAGCTTTATTTTGGAAAAAGTTCATTTTTTAATTACTCAGCTACGGTAATAACGACCCTATAGGACATAAACTTTAATTATACTTAATCCGTGTATTCAAGAAGAAGGCGCGGCTTGATTGCTTTCACCTTGTTAACCCTAGCGTGAGTCAATTACTTAGTACTTACAACTACCGCACACTATGTTTGTCGGGACTTTCTTGCACTCTACTGAGACTCATCATCTGCCTGGCCTTTTCCCAACTATATTGAGGTTGATTTCTAGTCCAACACGATGTAGGAGAAAACCAGTATTTTATTTGGACCTACTGTCGATCTGTTGGAGCGATGAGCTGCGCAGGGCGGGTGGCATCAGCTGGATGCATGTAACCGAATATCGAAGGCTAAGTGGAGCGTCTTGGTAAAGACCTGTCCAGCAGTGGACTGACACAGGCTGAATATATTTATAATGGTAATGATGACTGCCTATCTGACCACCACAGCAACCCAGTTAGTTATAAAAAATGCAGTTTTCACAAGTTGCACTCTCAAATCGTTTCCATCCAGCTCCAAATCTACCAAAGACTAGTAGCACTTAAGGCAGGAGCAGACGAAAGGAACTCTTGTTTTAAATGAATCTTAATAGAAGATATCAGATTTGTTAGCGTCTGGGGCGTGTACCGGTCAACCGGTCTCACATCTTCCATGACTGTTAACGTTTGCGTGCACTCAAATGTATTTAATATGATGCGGCCTTTAAAATTAGTCTAAAACAAGCAATCAACTACTAAGTCAAACTCGTGGGATTACCCAACCAACTTTGTATAAAAGAAATTAAAAAGTTGAAAACACAACTTTTCACCAGTCGCAGTGACCGAGTAAAAATGTTCTTGAAGGCAATTAGTATAAGTCTTGATACTTTCATTCACTTCGGATACTGTAAAATCGGAATTGATTTATTACTTAATTAATTGCGGTTTGTCAAATTGCGTTTGTCGCTACGTCAAGAATATCTGGTTGATGGAAACCAGGTTGCCAGTAAAACCATAAATAGTAGGACCTTAATACTCATTAAAGAATTCGACTATTTAAATGATCAAAGTACGGAAAAATATATATGTATAAATAAATTGAACGTAGTTTCGGCAGAATTTGACGCCTTTCGTGAAATATGAGCTCTCAATTAAAATAGTTTCCAACGTTCCCAGTTTTACTTTGAATTCTTCCGAGCGATCCAGACATGTTTGGAATTCATCAAAATGGAATCATTTTAGAAATGCGCTGAAACTTTAAACAGCTTTTAATTTAATTGTAAAAAAAAAACGTATATTCAATCGTATTCATTTTTAAGAACCCTGCATTTTCAAATTGTTTTATAGCAGTACTAGATTTGCCCAGCGGGTACACCCGCTGCTCAACTTCTAAGTATTGTAGCGTGATGTGATCGTCGTAATAAATAAACTTTGTTACTAAGTGATAAAATAGCTTTTTAATAGTGAAAGAATTTTTGAAATATGTCCAGTAGTTTTTGAGTTTATTCGTTACAAACATGCACAAGTTTCGTATTTATTATTTTAGTTTTGATAATATTATCACTAGTTCACTTTTCAGCCCTCGTAGCTCGCAGCGTGATAGCCTATGACACTCACAAATAACGGGACTTTCTACTAGAAAGATAATTTTCAAAATCAGTCGGTCAGTAGACCCAGATATTACCCCCATTTTTTTGAGTTGAGGAAATCATCAAATAAACTTCCCTCGCTCCGGGTATAGCGGGGGGAGTGTCAGGCTTTTACTTACTAAAACCGATCCGTGCTCCTTATTGTACCGTTTATGTTCCGGGGCCGCGATATCCTTTTCGAACAACCTTCAACACCGGCCAAAAGTTACAATCAACAAATCCTTAGTTTGGAAGCACGATACGACATTTATTTTAGAGACATGTCGCAAGTTAACCTATTGTGCTGCCGTCCGTTTAACCGGACATTTTTGTAGATGCCTCGTCATAGCAACTATCCGACATTAATTATTAAATTGCTAATTATTATACCCAATAAATGTTGGAATATTGTAATTTTACCAATTTATTAATAAACAGCTACTTTGCTGCGGTTTTAATTAAATTTTCAACACTAAATTTGCTTTCCATACTACTGAAATGTAAGCGTATTTTTGATGAGAAAATTAATGCTTCGTCCCAAAAATTGTCAGTAACACACAACACATACATCCCAAGCTCTTTATTACGCGACTCCTATTACTTAACTTCGTTTGTACCCAACCTTTTTGCTCCTATTTAAAAAGATCAAAAACACGCTTTAAAAGCAATAATTAAAAGGAATATAGCAGCGAGAGTATTCCGGCTGGCAAAGCCCGAAGATCGGCCATTTAACCTCGTGACCCATTGTAATAAAGTTAGTAAGACGGGAATTTCATTAGTAAGCTGCGAAGGCGGACTCGCGATGACTTAACTTATTAAAGTATCGTTAGGGACACGTGACTCGTTAATAGCTTTGAAACGCACAGGTTGTCCAATCACTGGTTGTGGAAACAGTCTCGGGTGGAACGGCGGTGATTTATTTGGCAGTATTAAAATTATTTGATGGTTCATAAAGGCTTAATTCGGTCCTGCCGGGGTTGCGGGGTTTTTCGAAAGAGATACCGCGGCCCCGGAACATAAATGGCAACAAACGTGGGTTTTAGTCAGTAAAAGACTGACACACCCCCGGTCCACTCAAAGCGAGAAAGCAATTGGATAATTTCTTATTAAAAAAAAGTGTTAGTCGGATATCTTTGGAGATGGATCTTTACATCACCTAGTGGAGAAGTTCAGACGTGAAAGGGTGTGGGAATTTTAGTGTTGTAACTAAACGTTCTAAGGTAGAATGTTTGTGACGATGGAAAGCCATGGCAGTACAACGTTTTGCAAAGTAAACAGGTCAAGTGACTTGAATGATTAATTTTTTAACTGGTTTTGTGGATGTGGAAGAAGTTAAAGACAATCTAATGTTATCTAAAACTTCGTCCGAAATTTATGTTTTGCCTCGATTGACCATTAGTGACAAGATTGTATTGGTATTTTATTATACAACTTCTAAGAAAAGTAGCAACAGCATTTTAGGGTCATACAGCTTAGGTGGTAAACCAGTCTGCATGTTTCCACGTTTTCAAATACTATACTTTTACAGAAAAATACATTTTACTTTTTTTGCACGAAGTCCGTGCGATAACCCTAAAATCAGCCGAGGGCTTTTTATTTCCAAGTTTGTTTAATTAAGTAGGTATCTCTCCATCTAGTAAGTAGTAGGTAAGAACTTTAGGCTTAAGCATTTCATGTAACCAACGAATTAGTAATTAATATCTTTTGCACATACTATCGTCCGCCATTGTCCTGAACGCGTCGTAACAGTGAAGTATAATGAAAAAAAAAAATATGGAAAATTTAATAATTGTTTTTAATTATTAGTCTTTCACAGTGTATTCTTTACATTCTATATTTATGTGCCTACCTATAAGTGCCCCTCTACATGTTGTATACACTGAACTGTGAACTCATCATTTGTAATATATCAATAACGACTACGGACTTTTCGATGATAATACGCTGCCTCACAGTCAATACTTAGGCATATTTATTCACCCATAAAATGCAATAGATAAACAAAACATAGGGAGCTATAACTCTTCACGGATAATTCTCTCCGTGAAAAAGGTCGGTTATCTGTTCCAAGACTCCGATATTTACTCTTAGACACAATTGGGTTTATATTTACTGTTTATTTACGTCTTTAGGAACGGAAAGGCTAACGAGTTGAAAAAGTATACGAAAAGTACTTAAAGTTAGTTTTTTTTCGAATAAAATATTGTAGTTTTAAATTGAGGTGGAAACATTTTACATTTTAAATATACTGTGTTTTTGCTGATGTTACTTTTAAGAAGCATTATAAAGGTTCTTTAGACAATCCAGTGCATCTCAGACAGTTAGCCCCACTTTTAAGGATCGAAGTACTTCGTCTAACTCATCTTCGTACCGACATTAAATCGAATGTGTGTTTTGAATAATATCAATCAGATATTATCTTGTATATACCAAGCTAGAATCGATAAGATTAAGATTTAACGCAAGATAACCGATTAAAATTGCAACCTATCTTTTATAAGATAGGCGCATGCAACTACTGATGGTAATGCACGAATGCTGATTATTGTTTTTTTGCTAATAGTTACCCACATACGATAAAATCTCCGGGTGGTAAATCGATTTATTATCAATCACACGTGTCTATTAACGCGTTATTTTATATCAATACTAGCTGTTCCTCGCGGTTTCATCCACGCTGCTCAGCACCTGTTGGTCGTAGCGTGATGTTATATAGCCTATAGCCTTCCTCAAGAAATGGACTATGATATCCAACACTAAAAGAATTTTCCAATTCCAACCAGTAGTCCCTGAGATTAGCGCGTTCAAAGAAACAAACAAACTCTTCAGCTTTATAATATTAGTATAGATAAATTTCCTGCATGATAACTGATTAGTTTTGCTGCAGGAAGTTCATATTGATATAAAATATATGTATGCAAGCGTACAGTATACAACAAGAGTTGATGTAAAGCATCGTTCTCACCAGGGAACATTGTTTCACGTCCATGTCATGCGGCTTTTGGGCACAAGTATTCGTGTAAATCATGTACCATGTGCTGTATTATTATGTACCATGTCGTTTTGCAATTTATAACTATTCGTGGTTAGTGGGCAGAAGGCTGGTTGAGAAGCTTGTGGCTACATTATTATAGGCATTCGCTTCATGTAAAACACCATGCAACTGAGGGTTGTTAAACAAAACTTCGCATGGAACTTTGTGGGGTGTCTATCGACAGTCTTTAAATATGATTTCCCGGTTTCTTTTTAATTCTTTTTTTAAAGTAAATAGTTGATGAAATATTTGCTTGTAAAGTCTTAAATTCGGTTGCTATTAATTATGAATTTCCATTTATTTTTAACTAGCTTCCGCCCGCGACTTCATCCGCGTGGCATAGTTACTTTGGGCTAACGCTAACTTTAACACGTGATGATCGAAAATGAAAAATAAAATCTCTCCCCTTTTCTCACTTCTTTTTAGCCTATGTCTGTCTCCAGGGCCCCAACTAGATGTACCAAAATTCATCAAAATCGGTTTGGCCATTTAGGCGTAAAGATGTAACAAACAAACTCACATTCGCTTTTATAATATTAGTAAAGATGAGCATCAAAACTTGTTATTATTGTAATGTCTGGTTCTACGAAAACCTGAAGGGCTACTATGACATCTTATAGCAATTCTTATTCCACTGAGTGAAAGAGATGGTGCTAGACACCCTGTATAGCTCTGTCTCTTTCACTCAGCGGAATAAGAATTGCTTTAAGAGGTCATAGTAGGGCTACTGTTCAAGTCCGAATTGCACTTTACTGATTTTTCAAGAAAAGGGATGTTACCCAAATATAAACTAAACTGTCTAACATAACTATCAAATTTATTATTATACGTTCTTTTATCTCAAATATTATGAAGCAGATAAAAAATTATAACCGTATCGTCTAGGCAAGTTTAAACCTAGCTCTTATAGTCGGGTCTATTTTTACGATATGCAATAAGAAATAAGCACATAATATATTTTATATTCCTAGATTGCTTATTCGTATTCCGTATGCTCCCATTTCGGGCGATATTTTATGTTGGTGTTTTAGATTTATCTAGGAAAGACTGATTTGGGTTTTTTCCTAGATTAAATCTTTCATATACCAACAGTACCATGTCGTTTCAAGGACAACCTCAAATAATTCGTTTTGTTAGTTACATATAATTAAATTTTGTTTTTGGGCTTTTAAAGGTTCAGTGTTATTAAAAACAGATAAAACGAAAATATACCGAGACTTTATTTATACAAAAAAGAGAACTGGTACCGTCATTTACTAGTACGCGAAAGTTTTATAATGAAAACATGACCCAGTTCTTTTGATCGAAACGGAATCAATGGGCCTGAAAAAACTAGGAATATAAAAGAAAATACTCCGCAAAAACCCGAATTCAATGCGTAAATTAAATAATTTTTAAAATCCACAATGGCTATAGGCAGAACGCGAAGTTATGGTGGGAATTGTCAAATGCATACCCGCCATTAATTTTGGCGTCGTGGAACAGGGGAGCGCTGCCAAAAACTGTAAAATAATCCCTTAACTCCGAAACAATAGTCGTAAAACCACCCCTAATACATTATTTGACTTACGAACTTTTATTTCAGTTGAAGAGACTCCACGTTTGAGTGTGCTAAGTAATCACTACATAGAAGGATAGTAGGAAGTGTTACAACTTCTTTTTGTCCGTACTAACGCTAATCTTGAAACTTTGTGTCGATTTGTTGTAAGTTTCTCCTTTCAGACAAGGAGTGAAAGAAAAACAGAAGGTTTTTGCCAACTTTCTCATGTTCTTTTCTAGTTTTTTTTTCTAAGTATCTTTGTTTGTATGTAAGTCTAGTTTTTTTAGTTGTATTGTATGGCATAACGGGCTAATTTTCGATACTTGCGAACAGCTGTAGATGAAATATTTTTATTTAAATTCTATATCCCATAATGGCCATTAGAGTAAGAAATTAAAACTAATTTGTCAGACACAAACGTATTCCTTTCCAGTTTTATCTAAGTACCTGGGTTAATGTCAGATGTGATTGGCTACATTACTGAAAATGAAATTAACGCAAAGCAGACGACGTACCTTCATAGACTAGCACAATTAAATGAAAGTTATTTTGAAATTAGAAGTCGTGTTCCAGAATATTTTCAAGGAATTTGTTGCGATTTATTTTTTTAATTTCATAAGCTCCTGGTATAGTAGTGTAGACATTACCAGCAAATCAATGAAGTATGAAAAAAAGAAAATGGGCAGTATCTATCTGAATTTAAAAATAAGGTGAAGGTTTTAAACTAAGCCAAACTTTCTTAATATTTAATAATGAAGTTAAAGATGTAGCACCTCCAAGAAATATGTATATTACGCTACAAGCCTTGAATATAAAATATTCACTAGTTCCTCATAATATAGTAGTCCTTTATATTAAAACAGCACATTTACGGCAGATTTTCAGTATAATAATGAATTTAGTTCCGGGGATGTTGTTAGGGGAGCAAGCTTTCAATTTTACTAGAAATTATGGTAGCAGGGCGTCAGGTGAACGAAGGAAGTTTATAAACGCTGCTCAGGAAGATTACGGTCACTTTTTGTTCTGGGTGTCACATTATAAACGCAAGAAATCTCGCGTGGTATGTAAGACTAAGACTCTGAACACCTTTTATTCTAAAAGTGTTGGAAATTAATGATTTATTTAGTTACTAGCTTCCGCCCGCGACTTCATCCGCGTGGCATGGTTATTTTGGGATAACGCTAAATTTAACCCGCGTGATGATCGAAAAAAAGTCTTTCTCTCCCCTTTACTTCCCTCTTTCTCCCCCTTATCTCACTTTTTTAAATATATCCTATGTCCGTCTCCAGTGTTTGTACCAAATTTCATAAAAATCGGTTAAGCCATTTAGGCAAACAGACGCAACAAACAAACCAATAGACTTACTTTCGCTTTTATAATATTAGTAATGATTAAAAATACATGTTGATCAGTTGATTACGATCCTTTACATAGCTCTTTACATGCACTTTTGGTGTAAATTTCAAGAACATGTAAAACAAAATTAGTTCAGCTTTCTCCTTAGCTATTTTCGGATAATATACACAATAACCACTTAGCGCTTGCTTTATTTGATTCAATTAAGTCAACTCATTGAATTATATAGAGATGTGGGTAGGTCTTTATTATACAGGGTACTTCAATGTGGTTCGACGATCCCACTTTTCCATACAAGAAATCCGTATGGAAATGTCGGAAAATTGATGGATGTTTATACGTTGTTTTTTTTCTCTTAACCTTAAATAATATATACTAATATTATAAATCTGAAGAGTTTGTTTGTTTGGTTGGTTTTTTGAACGCGCTAATCTCAGGGACTACTGGTTGGAATTGGAAAATTCTTTTAGTGTTGGATAGTCCATTTCTTGAGGAAGGCTGTAGGCTATATGTATACTATAGCCTTCCTCAAGAAATGGACTATATACGCTACGACCAACAGGTGCTGAGCAGCGTGGGTGATACCGCGTGGAATAGCTAGTGTAATTATATTTTGCTTTTCTTTTTATAAAAAAAAAGCGTTACCCACTCTAGGAATTTCTCCGGTATCGCGGGTGCGTTTAAAAACATTTAAATTCACTTGCACAAACAGTCAGATTATATTAAAGCTTAATAATTATGGATAAGGCTTATTTACTTACCTAGATATGAACTCATCAGTCCAGATTTTCCATTTTTGGACTTGCTCCATTTACAATGCAGAATTTCAGAGCTTAACACGCAGCTGCCGATAATTTAATCCTCGAAACCCAATTACGGCAGGTTTCCGATGCTCCATTGGCCGTATTGTCATCATTTCGGCTTTTTCCCATGACCATTGATAAAAAAGTCTTAAGTCAGGTATAATAAATATAGGTACACACTATCTGTAAAATTTCGAAAGAAATTCCTAGTCAATTGTCTTAATGGTTTGAAAAATTATTGTCTCGATAGCGTAAACCTTGCAATGAATACTTTGTGAGGATTAAGTGTGTGAAGCAGTAACCCAGTAGTTTTTGAGTAAAGTCAAGAAATTATTTAAAATATTATTAATAAATTAATGAGCTATAATATAAATGATATAATTAATTTAAATGTATTTATTAGTTTATTTCAGTTCTATATATTTTAGCATCTGTATGAGTATATAAGTTTTCGAAAAAAAAATTAATCAAATCAAAGTAATATTTAAAAAAAATATAACATTATTTTTGTCCCCATCACAATGTTGTCGTATTTACCCCAAAGGTTGACTGGTAGAAAGTGCCTTATAGCTAGCTATAAGTATATTTAAATTTCATGTACAATAAAAGTACAATGGGAAATTTAAAAATAAAAATAAACAGGACAAATCAAATAGTTATACTTAGGGTAAAATATGAAACTATGCACAAGACTGTAGTTTAGGCTGATCCGTGGCCGCCTCGATAAACAAGACCACATAAAAATATATTGCTTAAAACAATAATTAGATTCAATACCACAACAAGACAAGAACTGTATGAATCACACTATGATGGATGAATAAACTAACAAGCAAAAGAAAGTGAAAGAAATAATAATATATTATTTGATTGTTGACTTCATCCTTTCCCGCGAGATCCCAACGGGCACCTAACCAAAAGATAAATGAGTGTGTCTGAGCGAGTATTATCCACAAAAGTTGTATACTCAATCATAAAATGTACCTTCATAGTTACAACTAAGTATAATTAGATAGAATTTCTTGCAGAGAAGCAATCATGCTACAGGATATTGTATGAAATGGTATATAAAGAAAGAAACAAACAAAGAATAACTTTTTATTAAAGTCGCACAGGACAAAACAATAAAATAAAATTAATTAAAAAAGAAAAACAAAAATGAGATAATCAACTAAATCCAATCTTATTTCTTCTTCTAAATTAAATTCACGTGACAGTTTTACTTGCCATACTCCATCGAAACTACTTGACCGATTTTTATGAAATTGTGTGTATATTTATTCGGTAGGTCAGAGAATCGGTCGTTTTCATCATTTTCAATAAATTAGGTTACGGTCAATTCTCAAGTGATACGATTTTCACTCTTCAGAAGGGGATTTGAGGAGCAGGTGAAACCACTGGGCACAGCTAGTATAAATATATGTTGAGTATTTATGTAAACTAACAAAAAAAAACTGATGATTGTGTTCTTTCGTAAGTACTATTTTATTCGGAATTCTCGCTGGTAATGAAACAAAGAGACAGTAGATACCAGCGTCGATACACGTCATCAATTAGAAGTGTGGCTACTGAAATGAATTCAATTTATTCGTAGCGAGCCGCACGCGCACTACGACCCGTTCCATAGATTATCGTGCATCGAATGTAGGAAAAGTGTAAAAATATTGAAACAGTCGTCGTAAAATTTAACGGTTTAAAGCCTTTATAAAGGAACGAGAGAGAAGTCAAGATAATAGGACATAAATTCGACGTTTATATTTAAGTACAGAAAGTTTAGTGTTATGATATTTGAAAGGAACGGGTAGAAAATAATGAATTGTGTTTGTGTTTGAGGTGGTATGTTTCATTTTAATGTCGTAAAAATGCAAATAAGGGATTTTGAATACTTCAATTACATCAGGAATGTAGGTAGGAAAGTTATGTTGACCCGGCCCGGCAATAATGGAAGCTTATCTTTAGGGCTCGGCCAACACCACACCCATTTTACGAGTGATGGGGAAATATCATGTTCAAGTTAATTCCCTTAGAGCCGGCAAAAATGTGATAAATGTCCTTATCGAGATCTGAAGGCGCTTTATATCCTTTTATGGTGACCTGATTACAAATTTTGTTGCTCCTGACGTGTTTATCGCTGGCGGTGGTAATGTGTGAACAGAATGTGATATTAAAAAAAAACATTTAGACGAATTTATTGAGTAACTATTGATTTTAAATTTTGATCACTTTACAAATGACATTTACAATGAAAACCGATCGATAGATTGTGTAATATTTAATTCAAATAAATTAGGTAAAGGGCACATAAATCATGATGATCTGTCATAAAAACTTTCATGTTACAATACCATATTTCTCTGTCACTCACCGTTCGTCATTAAACCTAGTTCATTTGTATGTACACTGCTCAACAAAACTATGTTTCTTCCATTCTGATATCTCAAAAACAAGAACCTGATTCTGACAAGACTATCCGAAATTTCATAGTAATTCCAATAATTTTCCTAAAATTAGAACAACGGTAATTCGGACGTTCAAAGACTATTCGTGAGATCAGGATTCCAAATATTTTCTAATGAGAAATTCATTCTACAAAATTAATCGTACAATATTGCCTCTGAGAACGCTCTGATAAACTACTTCCCAAAAGTAGGTTTCAAAAACCCAATATTATTAAATTCTGTAATGTGTCTTAATTACAAACTAGTTAAGTTTTTAAGTGAATTTAATCAAGTTTTTAAATGTACTTTACACGTCTGTACTACTCATAGGTATACGCTCTTTTACAAATCTTGCAATTGAAATCAGATTTGGTGTAAGAAAACCCAATTCTGGGTTGAGTTCGCTAGCAAAAGTTATACCACGGTACAAAAGCTATATCAACGCTATATCTCATAATTGTATGTGCAGTTAAGGACAACAATAATTTATTTAGATATTTCATATTTAAGAGCATTTATATTTGCTTCACCAGAAAATGTTATCTGATGTTGTGGGCGACTGTATCTCAAATAGTTGTCAATTGCCACTGGATCTACAGTCGCGCGGTTAACCACACGAGTCTTTGTCAATACCACTAATTGCATAACTTCAGGGCGTGACTGTACTGTATGCTTGAACTTCTGAACCCGTTATTGTAATGGAAACTCGACAACTGCAGTTTTATTCATAAACGGACTAATGAAGTATTTCGGGTTTCCATTTTTATTACACTTAATTTGATTTAGAGACGTTACTCGATACATATTCGAAAATTTTGTTATAATTTTCAGAAGACAGAAGCATTTTTTGCAAAGCATAAACGTATTACATTAATAGCTAAAGTAAATCCAATTCCGCAGATATTAAAGTTGATTCCAGTACAAAACGACTATAAACAGGCTTAGTTCCAACTCCAGTTTATGCTCAAAGAAATTCTAAACAGAAAATCCCATTTTGTCCGACTTTATTGAGGGCAATCCAAACTGATAGCGGGGTTACGGATTTACCCAACGCCCACTACTGAGCACAGATAAAAATTAAGGAATTTACTTAGGTCGTAGGTTCAGCATAAAAACACAAACATATTATCACGCTTGAACTTTTTTACAGGGAAGGTAGTGGTCTAGTGAACACTCATATTTCGCCAGGGTGAGTAATTTCCACGGAAAGATTGCTGGTATGATTCTTAAAAAAATCTTCTGGAGAAACAAAATCACACTTCATCCGACCCGGATATCGACATTTACCTAAAATTAAAAAAAAAAAAACTTTATAAAGCACACAAATATCTACAAAAATAATAATGATGGCAATTTTATTTGCAATGATGTTAAGGTTTTTAAAAACCGTGTATTACATCGTATTTATAGAGTCATCTCGTCATTCACCATGAATTTTATTGGTGCGTAACCTCATTAGTTGAACGAACTATAATTGACACACCGGCTGACCTGTCAATTAAATGCGCTCATGGGTATCATTCATTCTTTCTCTGAAATGTTCGGTCGCCATCGTGACAGTTTTAACTTAAAAAAAAATACTGCTTATTTCACCTTATTCAAACATACCATGAGTGTAGGGTATTATGGATGCTTTTATTCTTTTAATTCGGACGCCATTTCGCACATAAATATTTTATGTCATCTACTATTAGTGTAACGTATCTTGTTTCTCTTCTAAATAATAGTGGTCAAATAAGATGCTTAGCTAATTCTAAAATGTTATACATGCTCGACGCTAATTAGTACATCCGATATGATTCGGTGTTGCCATTACAAGCCACTACATGTCGCGCTCGCGATCTACACAATACAAATGACTTTTTAAAAGTTTCATTTAACCTACTTTTCAAAAGTTTCATTTAACCTGAAAAAAGAAGTGGTGTCTTGTAAGTCATTAGAATTTTGTTTACTGCTTATGTAGAATAATCTTAACGTCAACACACAATACATATAGGACTACTATACCTATTATTTGTTGGGAATAAATTAGATTTCATGCTTATAATAGGTGAATACCAGGTGTTAAAGTACATTTTCCTTTGCACGATTTCAGAAAAAAAAATGTAAGAGGAACGATACCAAATATACCTATAAAACTGAAGGTTCATCCAAATATGATATGATTTTCTTTCAGAATCTCTGATGTGATGGATGCATTGGAAGGCTTCCTTTACAAATATACCTACATACGTGACTCGAATGATTCTGGTAATTGAACAACGAGCTTCGTTTATATTGATTCCTTTTGTAGATACGTGTTCGGGTAGCGTTTGGATAAATAGAAGGATTTAATAACCAGAATGCCCACTTACATATGGGGTATTATGTAAGTAGGTATATAGGTTACCTAATTCTAGATTGGTTGGTAGATACTTGGTGTCTGTTATTAATTTAATCAGTGCAATTCGTTACTAGGTATGTTTATCAAACAATTTGAACACAATGTTTCAAGGCGTAAATAATTAGAATGAATTTAAAAAATCAGTCTCAAGGTTTTTCTACTTTTCAGACGTCAAACGTCTTCATTGTTGAAAGATCTAATAATGTACTGTACGGTACACATTAAACTGATATGACATCAATTGTGATATATCAGTACGTGAGTTAAAAAATATCTTATCGTCAACTGAAAATACAACTTAATAGATTATTTAAATCCAACTTCCTTATCAGCCATCTAAAAAGTTTACATACCTGAACAAAACAAGCCGATGAACAAAACTGCAGTCAAACACCACCGCATGTTGACGATTTTCAACGCAACTTACACAATCCACGTCATAGGGAACTTAAGCGACGTTCCTTGAACGAAACTTGTATATATTGTATACGAGAGGAAACTTTTACGCGGAGAAGTGTACAGTGGGACTGGAAGCGGCAGTCTGCGACGATACCGAACGATGAACTACCGACGAACCACGATCATCCACCAGGAACGAACTCGCAACCTTTTGACACGCATGCGCCAACTAATGACCTCCCTCCTATTAAAAATGATAATAAAACTGCTCTGAAGTGTATTTAATCATTGGTAGCGGTGTGACATCACGTTGGGTTTAACAGTTAGAATTTGTAAACAAAATGATATTGGTGTTCTGATGGTGAACTTTGTTTGATATCAGTGACCGTTGACATGTAAATGATATTTAAAATACCAGGATTATGGATATATTTTAAAACGATTTATTAAAAAAAACATTGTATGACATTGACATGCGATTCAGTATAACTTATTACAACCACGGACAATGATAACAAAATAGCTGGTGAAAAACCAATATACCAATAATGGGAATAAGTACATGTGCACCTTTTTGAAATCATTATCTCTAGATCTATTGTAGATGTCCATAGGTGTTGACCGTTGTCTGCTGTTGACGTAGATGAGTTCTTGAATGGAGACCGTGAATCGATGTCCTTGGGCTAAGCGGACTTCATGATCTCCGCAGCGTGGCTACGTGAAACTAGGTGAGAGATGAGTAGCATACTATTGCTAGTAGTAGACTACTATGATGATAGGCAATGGTGATCAATTGCAACAGTAGATTTCTCAGCTCAGCAAATTGCACCAACATGTTAATATTTTAAGAATTATGATTAAGGTTCTAAAAAGACTTTTAATGGCGTTACAAAATCAAATCGTCGACATAAGTAGGTACTGAACCAACAACCTTTATTATAATGAAATACAATGATATGAGTTTCTGGTCTACACAAGAATTTTCTTGTTTACACGATGTGATTTGGGAAGATAGTGAAAATTGATACTAAACTTGAAATATGGGACTGAAACACCTTGGTAGGCCATTATTAATTGGTAACAACATTAGTCTAAGCTGGCCTCTAATTTTATTAAAATTCTATGATTACGATAAACTGCGGTTTACTGCAGATTAATTACAACAATGATTTACCTGCTGATTACAATGTGATAATTATTTATACATAATTGTGTTTGCTAGCTGACATGTGACAATGAATTAAATATGGATGGTATTTAAAAGAACTTCAATTTATTCCCATTTCGTTTACCTAATTTTGCCTGTGTTGCACCAAATTTACTGAATGAGCACCAAAATATGTTAATTAAAATATGTCATAACGAGCATCAGGAAAAAGACAGCACTACAATAAAAAAGTGTTATATCTTTATCCATTTTCTATTAATGCAAGTCGTTACTGGCACTCGCCGGCCGCTGCCGCGGCACCGCTCGCTCCGCTCGCCCGGCTCGTGCGTAGGGGGTCGCAGTTTCAACCTAACCTAACCTACGCATTTTTTTAGCATTCAGGAAAGAATATTTGGTGCACGATCAGTATTTTTGGTGACCACAAAATTTTTTCCCATTAAATATTTCTTACTTTAATACCCTGTGATAAATGAAATTGTATAAAATCTGGTTCTAGCCTGACAGACAGTATTGGTGGGGATTTTATTCCGCTACTTATTACCTTATACCGCTACGAAGTGGCGAAGGGCAGGTGTTTTTTTGGACAGTCTCTTGTAATTTGACGTTCAAAAAATGTTGATTTTCAGCTTATTTAAATGACTATTGATTTTGATTATAATAACTTTAAGATACAGAAAAAGAGATAACCGTATTTCGTTTATATTTCTTATACAAGTGTCTACTATACGCAGCATAATACCATATGCTACAAGCCACAACTACACGTGAAACTTTGCTGAAGTTAGTCTGCAGAACCATACAGGCTTCTTTGAAATCTGTTCGTAATATGAACCCTCACTGTCTAGTAACTTTTAACAATTTAAAGTCTATAATACCTTAACTAGCTGTGCCCAGCGGATTCACCCGTTACTCAGCTTCTTAAAGCCGTAGTGTGATGTTAAATTATAGTCCATTTATTTCGCGAGGAGGAATCGCGTTCTGTCATAAAACTTGTTATACCTCCACAGGTGTTGGTTTTTTAAATCCCGTTTAAGTGAGCACTTACTTCCTAAAACGAACCTGCATGCTAATTTTGAACTTAAACTCAAAGCATTTGTTTCAATAAGACAGGCACTTTTGAATGTCAAGAAAAAAACGATGAAGCTGCAGTCCCGGTCACAAGGCATAAATACTTGTGAAAGTACTGTAGTTGAAATTATTAACACTTGTAGTTTTTGACATTTTGTGACAAGTGAATCAGTTATTTTCTCTTATGTATATCAATTTCAACTCGATACCACCTCGTGTTCCCTAGAAGAAAGCTCGTGGCAGAGAGACGGATGGACAACAAAGTGATCCTATAATATTCCATTTGGGGTACGGAACCTTAAAATGAACATGGAAAAAAGCCCCTTAACAGCAGTTAAATAATTAAGTAAGAACATCATTATGAAGCATCATTAATTTGATGTACTTCAATCATGAACGCTTCTGAAATTAAAATAAATTCGATATACCAATCTTATTTTTTCAAGTTGTTTATTAAATTCTCTCTAAAACACTGATAACGTTAATTTGTTTATACATAAATAGAACATTAACATTAGATAATATCTGCGACTATTAAACATGTCTAACTGATTATTAGGCATAGTAACATGCCTATCTAAAGAGTACATTATTAAATTATTTTTCATAGAAGAAACTAGAATGAAAAGATAAGCTCTTTATTATTGACAAAACAAGCAGATTATAAAATAGAGACATTTGTTATGATTCTTCAAATCATGCTGGTCAAAGATCTGAACAGGGGCCTTAGTCTGCTATTACAATAGTGTCAGAATGGTCGATCACGGATCGCATAATGGTTGATTTTGACAAGTTTAGTATGTAGCAAACTTGTCAAAATTAACCATTATGCGATCAGTGATCGACCATTCTGACACTATTGTGATAGCAGACTAAGGCCCCAGTTTGCAATACGGGGTGATAAACTGCGACATACCCAAATTTATGAGCTAAAAATGTGTCAAACTCAAAGAATTTATTTCAATTAGACCATTACTGGCACTTTTCAATGTCAAGAAACAAAATAATGAAGCTACATGTAAGGTAGTATTCATGCATTACCTATTACCATCATTCTCAAAGCTATCGGAATTCTAACACGACCATTTTGAACATGATTAATCCGCAAATTGACAATCAAATGATTCACACAGGTATTTTATTTCCAATTTTTTTTACTCGAAACTTGAGGCAAATTGGTTCAGAGAACCTAGAAAACATCCAATCAGCGAAGTAAGTAATTGAAAGTTGTTTTTAATTACTTAGAATTTGGTTTTGGAATTACGAAACGGTCTGAGCTCTCAGTAGCTTTAAAAGTTCACCAATTTTCTTCGTATACATACATATAACGTTAATACCACGCCTGTAATTCCTGCAGGGTTAAGTATAAACAGAGCATAAAGAAAATCGGCAGATTGTGCTCCGTGATGGCTACTGAGACCCGAAAATCAAACCCAGATTTTCAATCAGCAGAACAAAAAAGGACCTCATGTGTGTAATTTCTTTTATTTATTTTTATCATACATTTAAAAATATTTCTTGAAAAAGCCTAAAAAAAACATCTAAAAAGATATTAACTTAGGTATTAAAAAAAAAAAACGTTGCCCCACACTAGGAATGTCTCTTGTATCGTGGGTTCGTTTACAAACATTTAAACTTACATACATCAGACAGACCCGAAACAACTACCTGTAGGTCATACAAATATTTGTTCCGTGCGGGGATTGAACCCGCGACACGCAGCGCAGAAGTCTCAGCCACTGCGCCAACCGTGCCGTCAAATTAGAATAGGTTTGTGCTATTGTCGGAAGCAGAGTCCCAGCTACCAATGGTTAGGGACCCAGAGTGAGAAACTTCCTCTCAATGCAAGCTATATCGAGGACTAGCCATTACCTTCTGAATCAGAGCCTTGATCCAACCGCTGAAGAAGAGCCTCGACAGATGCATGTCGACAATCGGCACAATGATAGACCCAAGTCCACATAACAATAAACTCGTGTGCCACGCAGCGGTATTTTAGTTGTTTTCCTTTCTTAAATTTCACAAGTTTCTCGTGCATGCATGATGGTAACATAGACTGCCAGTACGCGTTGCGCTGATCAGTCTATCACCACTATGTCAGGTTTCTTGGCGACAATAAGCCTGCCAGTGATGATAAACCGATCCCAGTACAGCGTGACTCTTTGCGTGGTTTTTTTCGAGAACTGGGTCGGGCAGTTACTTGTGGTACAGTACCTCAGAATCCACAAGTTAATATTTCAAAGCAAGGTGAAAATTTCTGTGCACTTGGTTATCCTGCTCAAAATATTTAACGAGTAGAAATATATGGACCTCCGTTTTCAGCCACGGCGACCAATCTCAGGGGAGATAAGCCATCTGAGCGAGAGATATTAAATGGCACAAGTGTGTGCGCAGGAACAGATGCACTCCCTATTCCCTCATAATCCGATAGGACGGCAATCCGACAAGACCGGAGAGAGATCAGGTGCAGGACCAACGGCTTAACGTGCTTTCCGTGGCACAGGGATCTTATCGCCAACGTCCTAACCCCGAGCTGCTACTGTGATATTGCTAATCGAAAAACCCAATAACACTTTGTGCCTGACCCGGAAATCGAACCAAAAATCCAGTTGCGTCTGCGACCGCGAGACCAAGGGAGCAACCAGAAATATAATATGTGATGAACTCACCCAGACGATGGCATGTCTGACTGTGCGTGTTATTATTTTTAACGGCCGTGAAGCTTCCGATAAAATATTGCTATCGATTGATTGATTTCTTGGATAACCCACATAAACATTATCGAAGGTTTTATTTTAACTTAAAAATAATTTTAGTCAGATAATAATCTTATATACATATTACCTTACAACTGCGAGTTTTTCATTATCTGTAGTGTTCTTGACAAAATGTACATCCTGATTATTATCCTAAAGGGGGTAAACATAATTATTATATGTCAAGGGTATATATTTAAAAAAAATACCTTGACATTCTTATATTTTGGAATGTAATCGAATCAAAGCCAATTCGAAAAAAAATCATATGCCAGCCACATTATTTAAAAGAGTTTTATTGACAATCATAACAGTTGAGGTTATTGGCCCAAAATTCTGACATTCAGATTTGCCAAGAGGAATCGCATTTATCAGTACTAACTAGATTGTGAAAGTCGCAGCAATCGATTCTTATTAAATACCAGCTTCATCCGGTTAGACTGGAAGCTGGCCCAAATATAGTTAAAAAATTCTAGGCAGATTATATAGTTACTATAAAAAATAGATACACAGACTGATACAGATAGATAGATAGAGAACTTTGTATCTTAACTACTTATCCGACTTGTTTTAAACAGACGCTTGCCTTATCTTACTATAGGCATTACATTTATCATAAATGCAAAAGTACTATAGGCATTACATTTATCATAAATGCACAAGTTTGTGAGGATAAATGGATGTTTGAACGGAAGAATGTATTTTCTAAACTGTATTAACACAAACAGAAAACCCATCAACGCGAAACAAAAACTTGTAGGGCAATTACCAAACTCCAAGGGGGCAAAGCCGCATATTGATTTTTTTTGGGGGCTAGTTGATGCATAATCGTTCTATACACTTATAAAAAAAACAAATAACCCAAAAACTTATTTATCTTTATATTCAGAGCCGTCTGCAAGCAACCCTACTGTCTGCCAAGTAATTTTGGGTCAGCAAGTGAGTGGCCCTCATAACTTATACCACTTGGAAGAGCTACATGAAGACACTGCCAAGTTTCTTGCTGTATGCGTCAATCTGAACTGACCTACAACGAGAGCATATCCAAAGTAGTTCCTCACTTTAACGGCATATTATGTGTCTGCATGAAATATTGTACATGACGTACACTATCTTTTACGATTATAATATTAAAATTCATGAAAGTAGTGAAGGTGTGGTTGTCTTTATGGGTCTAAGAAAGTGTATAACTGTTTTCTGTTTATTTACTTTATAAAAGCTAGCTGGACAGTTGGCAATAGATAAATAAAACATACTTTTCTCAAACATAAATGAAAATTCGAACATTGTTTTATACAACGTTCTTCGAGATAAATTCTAATTGATATATCTACTGGCCAAATACATGCAAGCAGCGGCCGGCAAAAGTTGCATGAAAATCCATATCTGTCTTGTTTTACGGGTCGAATAAATTACTATGTAATCTCACATCTGTCGTGTAATTTAAAAATGCAACATTTTTTTACTTCGAAACATGGCAACCAAGGAGGTACATAAGTTATCGAAGGTTTTATTTAAATTTCAAACTGGCTTGCAAATAGAAAGATTTTTAGAAAAAACAAATAAATACTTTTGGTGCGTGAATTTACTTATGTGTGCATCGACTTCGCCTAAGCCCGCATTAACACTTTCGTCCACCAATGTCTCTTTAGCTGATGCTGCAGTAATATACCTTTATCAAAAAGTATGCCAATTATGAAGTACACAAAAACTATATTAGCAGTGACTCGAATTAAAATATAAGTAAGTCACTTTTTTTTGTTTAAAATGTGAACCAAAATATTTGAGAACAGCCAGAGGGAAAAATAATATGATATTTTTGAAGCTAACTTGCACAGTCATAAAAAAAAACGAGGCTGTCAAGACAACCCTCGAAAATCGCTGAACACATTCTGAAACAATAAGGAACCGGTAATGCTACTGTTAATTTTACTATGTGCAATTACCGTTGGGTCGAATTACACCCTTTTTGGTGTCACGAGGTTAAATTGCTTGAGGGTCGCGACCCTTTCACAGGGCTTCAACCACAGCCGGCTCTTACAGGTAACTCATTAGATGGCCCATGGTGGCATAAGTAATGGCTTTGATGGTTAAATACGAGACGTGAGCAATGGATCAGTGCACATTCGAATTGGTGTTTGGCACGCTTTTACTATAATATCTTATTATTTTAAAATATTGTTAGAAAAAGTATATTAAAAACGTCACTGAACTTTAGTTTACTTCGAACGATGAAGTAATTACTTGACAAGATTAACATAGTTTAATCGCGAAGTCTACTTACTAGATCATTGTGAGATGTCCGATGCAATCCGGTGCAACGGGACCCTATTACTAAGTCTCCGCTGTCCGTCCGTTACAGTTGATTTTTTCAATCTATCAATTTCTGTTGCCGCTATAACAAAAAGTTATGAAAACACAAATGAATATTTAAGGGGGCTCCTATCCTGACGGAGTTGCGGGTTGTTCGAAAGAGATACCACGGTCCCGGAACGTAAATGGCAATAGAAGGAACATGGGTGGGTTTTAGTCAGTACAAGTCTGACATGCCCCCCAAAAAAGGGGGACTCCTATACAACAAACATGATTATTTTGCCATTTTTATAGATAGTGAAGTATAAAATGTTAAGAAGAATAGTACGGGACCTTTCCGACTTGCGCTTGATCACTTTGTACTCTTTCTCTCAGCGGTCCTTTCTAGCCATATCATCCTTCAAACAGTTCTTGCAATAGTCTTAACTAACATCTGAAGTGGATCTCGCTTGGCAGCTGGATCAAGGGCTTAATTCAGAAAGCTACTTTGGGACATGGTGCGTATTGTTAGAAGGTTCCTCTCTCAAGATTCTGACCATCGGTAGTAAGGACTCTGTTCCATACCCAAAAAATAAAGAAATTGTACTTCACCAAGAAATATGGGAAAATATAAAAAAAATGTCTACAAATTAATAATCATTTATGTTGGAACAAATTTTTTGTAAATTTCGTAAACCCCAAACTATGTAACAGTTTGTCGGCGGGAATGCATGTATCATTAGAATGCAAATGGCATAAAATTCTGGATCATTAACATTCATAACAATTTTAAGGGGGACTACGAAAGCTTTTTTTGAATTGGGATGGGAAATCATGAAATAACTTCCTCCGCTCTAGGTGAAGCAGCGGGGAGTGCACACTGTTCATTCTTCTGCTCTGTACGTTCCGGGGCTGCAGTATCTCTTTCAAACAACCCGTAACCCCGACAGGCACTGTGAAAACTTTAAACATTGTTTGGGCAGTAACACCCTTTGATGTATATTTATAGATATTATAGTAGATATAACAAAACAAAAATCGATTCTTAAAAAAAATATTCAATAACATAGAGATTCAAAACACTGTGTCCGAAAACGGGTATAGTGGATGTTGGCAAGAAGACTTCTAGGCTGAAATGTTAATGTTGTTTTTTTTTTGGGTCCTACCTTGTTCTTAATATATATAAATGACCTATGCAATTTGACACTCCAAAATGGTGTCATTATGTCATATGCGGATGATACAGCTCTACTGTTCGCAGCTAAATCAACAGTCGACGTCTATGATGTTGCACAGAAAGGTTTCAATACTGTGTCTAACTGGCTTCATAAAAATCTCTTAACACTAAATATAAACAAAACAAAATACCTATTATTTACAATGAGAAACGCTTATCCAACTCTTACTAATCTAACCATTCAAGCGCATAACAATTGTAATTTACATAATGCTGACATTGCATGCACTTGTCTCACTTTACAAACCATATCAAATATCTAGGTATTACGATTGACTCAAATCTGAACTTCCGCAAACACATCGATTTATTATGCACCAGAGTGCGTAAACTAATCTACATTTTCAAAAACTTACGTCACATTGCCCATTTTCGATTAATTAGGCAGGTTTATTTGGCTTTGTGTCAATCTATTATTACCTACTGCATAACATCCTGGGGTGGTGTCGCTAAATCAATTTTGCTGCCCCTAGAACGCGCCCAACGAGCAGTTTTAAAGGTTGCTACTTTTCGTCCTTTCAGATTTCCTACACATCAGCTGTATATAGCATGCAAGGTGCTAACAGTGCGTCAATTGTTTGTTTTGAACGTAATCTTATTACAACACACTGAACTTTATTTTAACCCAGTACCCTCAGATAGGAGGAGAAAAGATTTGGTTTGTGCTAACCTTCGGACGAAACATGCTTTTGCTAATCGTTTTTAATTATTTTTGGGACCCTACTTATATAACCAGTTTAACAGAGTACTAAATATTTATAGTTTAAGTTATAATAGGTGTAATCTACTAGTTCAGGAATACCTGGCAAAACACAATTATGCAGACACGGAAAAACTACTAGAAATTGTAAAATAAAGTCTGAATGTACACACTCTAATAAAAGTCTCACTGTTTACCTAATCTACTCTATCTACTTTAACATTATTCGTTAATTTATTTTAACATAATATTATATCTTACATTCGATAAAATAACATAATATTTAATATTATATACCTAAACAATTACTTGATAAGTCGTTGAAAATAATATGTCTTCTCTATAAGTTAGCTACTAAGAAATTTACTAATGTCCTCTTTTTAAATGTATGACGTAAATTGATGGCCTGAAACACAGGTTTTCATAAACCTAGATCAGGCAGGTCTACATTATAGTTAGAATTAATTTTCCTCTATGACGATTAATGTAAATCATAGTTTTACTTATACTTGAATAAAAATTATTTATTATTATTTTTATATTATTTGTTAGAGGTCACGTCAGCCGTGTGCACGATGATTCCTAGAAAAAAAAATTCCACAACCAGGGGACGGAAGATGGACGGTGTCACCGATGCCTGTCCATAAAAAGGTAGCGTGATGACCCGCATATCGATAAATGCAATGATAAGATAATTATCTCTTTGAGGGTCAGCGATATTTGGGTCACAAAAAAAGTACCTGAAATGATAAAATTACTGTTTTCATGTACTTGTGCATAGTTAGCTTATCTTTGCTTAATATAAAAACAAAGAAATCTGTAATACTGCACAGTAAGGAAACAGTCGATCAAACAATATGTTGAAGTTTACCATTATTTTAGTTATTGTGGCAGGTAAGTTAGTTAATTTTTTCAGTTTACTTATTATATGTTTGTTAATTTTTATACATATTTTACATAAAGCTCATAAAAAAAACGAATACACAAAGCTCGCGAAGTCGTCGACATGTAGCACGTGAATGCAGCAGTAATTGTGCCGATAGTCGTGTCGGCAAATGGCCTAATAGCCAATAGCCTAGACTAACATCTGAGGAGGCTTTCGCTTGGTACCCCTAGTAGAGAAGTAGAGTACCCCTTTTTGTATGAGCCCTTGATCCAACTGCCTAACGAGAGCCTCTTCAGGTGTTGGTCGATCATTGGCTATAATGGCTATCGGCACAATGATCGCTGTGTCCACATCCCACGTTTCTTCTAACTCGCGATCGAAGTCAGTATAATTGATTTGCGTATCTTTTACGGCTTTCACGAGTTTCTCATCATGCGCACCCGTTGTGTCAACAATCATTGCTCACCGCTCTAATTGATCTACCACCACTATCAGGTTTATTGGCCACAATAATAGTTTTGTCAGTATTGATCGATTGATTCTCTGGTATATACAGTCTCATCACCGAAAAATGTGGGTGATGCATTTGATAGGCCGTCAACAATGTACAGACTTTCTATCCAGAGCGTCTAATAATGTTTGAGTTTGGTTCAGTAGCGGGTTCCATTAAACGCGTTTAGTGGATCGAGGATATTAGTCAATACCTTATTGGATTCGAACCTTATTAGTCATCCACATATTCAAAATTCTATCAACATAAATATCAGGATTATAGTTAAATACTTACCTACTTCTTTTCAGTGTGCCGTGGACAAGCTGATAATCAATATCGCCTATTCACAAGGTATATATATTTTTAAATATCGAGGAAATTTACATATTTCTGCATACCCAACATACCTTAATAAACTTAATTTTGTTTATAAGGGATAACCGGGACGCAGGTGTTAATATGACTCATGGTGACGATTTTTTGCCCGATGAGTTCAATCCAGAAGACCAAACAATCATATTGATCCATGGGCACGGTGGAAGTTTGACCCACGACTTCAATAGAGAAATCAGGAGGGGTAAATACAAAAATCAAGATGTTATTTTCCGTGACTTGAATTTATTATGTTGTATTTTTTTTTATTTACAGCACAATGCTAAGATGTTCCTTTTTGGGCCCGTACGGGACCAATTTAATTAATGTAATTTTTATTTGTTCTTTTTTTTTCATTTGGATTTTATTTTGCACCAAATAAAATCAAATGAAAAAAAGTCAAATAAATCCTTTTTGTCTTTAATAGAGTAGCAGCTCGTTTTAAAATGTTATGTATGTACATTATGAACAAAACGTTTTTTAAATAAACTTTATTTATGTTCATAATTCCAAACAATGCAACAATAATAACAATCCGTTCCTATTTCAACTTTGTAAAATAAAACAATAAAATAAATCAATTTTCCTTTTTATTTCAGAAATATTAACGAAAGGATCATACAACATCATAGTGGTTGACTGGGAAAGAAGAGCTGGAGGGAGTTACTCGGCAGCACGTTCAAATGTAGAACGTGTGGCTGAGGAAGTGAGGGAATTTTTAAGATGGTTATCCGTCACTTCTAGTGAACCCACCAGGTCTGAAATACTACTAGATCTAAACACTGCGTCTACAGATTCTACCGATGCCACACCAGATTCTACCGATGCCACACCAGAATCTACCACTACAACTGAAATGGCTAAAGTCCACTTGGTCGGGTTTGGCCTCGGAGCTCACGTCGCAGGCATTGCTAGTAGAGATCTGGGTCTTTCACTTGCAACTGTTGGC
Source organism: Ochropleura leucogaster (assembly GCA_958449745.1). Lineage (NCBI taxonomy): Eukaryota > Metazoa > Arthropoda > Insecta > Lepidoptera > Noctuidae > Ochropleura > Ochropleura leucogaster. The sequence continues at coordinate 7,955,061 of OY288207.1, read as the reverse complement.
AGAATAACTGGTACGTGGCCGTTTTTTGTATTCCTTTTGGACTCCTTATTTGCCACAATAGATCGTCTGATTCCGAATCACTTTCTTGAAATATTTTTTATTCTTTCTTACTTTATAGGATTGGATCCATCTGGAAGTGGATGGGACAGCAGATCCCGAAGACTGAGAAAAGGTGACGCCGGATACGTCGAAATTATTCACACAGATGGTTCAGGTCTATTTGCTAACGGTATCGGAACGGCAGTTGGAGATAAGGACTTCTATGCTAATGGTGGAAGCAACCAACCAGGCTGTTTTAGCCACTCCTGTAGTCATAACCGGGCGTATGAGCTGTTTGCAGCATCTATGCGGGGCCACCTATATGGAAACTCATGCCGTTCAATGTCGCAGATGAACCTCAACTTGTGTAAAGGAACTCGAGTGCTAATGGGTGGCACAGTTTTATCAAAGGATAGGTAATACATGCCATTTTCGTGGTCATTTGAAAAAAATAATGTATGTTTTTTTTCCACGAATGACGATTGTTTTTTTGATTAGCTAACATAACATGGAAAATTGAGTACCATCAATGTGTATTTACTTCCCTCAAATAAAAGCGATTTGCACGAGAAATAACCATCCAAATTATTGGGTTCGCAAAAAAAAAACATCGCAATAAGTAGGAGAAATCGCATAGATATCAGAAAGGAGTTTTGTTTTTGGTTTTCTGTTTTGTTTTTTACATAGTGGTCCTCGTGACTGTACAATTTTTTTTCGAGTTGAAATCCTCGACGGATGTCATCCGCCATGGGACGCGGAGGGGTCTGTCAGACTCTTACTGACTAAAACCACACGGTGTTCCTTATCGACACTTCTGGCTAGGGTATAGGGACACAATTGCATTCTAGATAATCCCCAGTTCTCGTGATTGTACATGAGTAAACCATCAACGATTTCATAAAGATAATTAATAATAATAATAATAAATAATAATAATAATAATAATAATTGTTTATTTTTATAAAAGGACATAATTTACAATAAAATTATCTTGACATCTAAAATAGATCACAGTTTGCACAGTTGCCTGAACTAGGTTGAACCTGTGTCTCAGGCTAGACAGTACATAAAAAATCTTATTCGAATTATAAATAAATAAACAGTGTAAAATACTAAAATTAAAACTAACATAGCGGAAAACTAAAGTGGAACAGAGTGTTATTAAATATTTGCTGACATAAAGTAAAAATTGTCTGGGCGTACATGGCTCTAGGTATGCAACGCTGCGCAAAAAAGTAATTGCTGTCTTTGTACATAATTGTAATACATCAACTTAAAGATACATGATTTTCTACGTAACCTAATTAATACCTATTACATTCTAAATACAATTAATAATTACAAATTACGATAAGCTATAAACTAAAATCGGGCGTTCTTAGTAGCCTTCATAGTCTATCGAGTTAATATAGCGATACTCGGCAGCTATTTTAGCCGGACATGCCGTGTCTCCCGTTTTGTGATTGGCTTGCTTCTTGAAGTGTAAACAAGTTGCACATTTTGGTTCAGCAGCTTTCTTTGAGCAGTCCTTACTAGAGTGTCCTTCGTCACCACAATGTCCACACGTAGAGGTAGCGATCTTACATGTCTTGGCTGCGTGACCATACTGCTGACAGTTGTAACATCTCGTTACTAGCGTGAAGTCTCTTACCGGGCAGGATGTCCAATTAATAAATACCCGTTCCTGGGTGATGAGGGCTTTACGTATAGCGGCTGAAACTTCTATTATGTAATTGCAGTTTTCTGCATCTTTCCTCCCCGATTTATGGCTTAATTTTAATGAGGTCATGAATGCTTCGAGGGACATTGTAGGCAGTTTGTCAACTACATTTTGTTCAAAGAGACACTTAAAAACCTCATTTTCGGACATTGATGTGGGCACGCCAATAACTACGATGCGAGGTTTGCGCTTCCGGGGTTCGTCGACGGTCAGCACTGATGGAGCGGTTTGAACTGTACGCTTCAGTTTTTCTAGATCATCCTTAGTCTCAGTGCTGATTATAAGGCCTCCTTTTCCAATTTTGCGTACGCCTCGCACTTTCAGTTTCAATTCACCGGGGCAGATCATGTTTTGAACCATGTTCTTAGTTTCCTCACTGGTCTTAGAGTTGTCACACGGGAAAATCGCAACGGAACTTAGTTTGTTAGGACGGACAAAATTGTTGGACCCCTTTTTCACCATATCGGCAAAAGATGTAGTACTGGTTTCCTTTTTTGCAGATGACTCTTGAATGGTTCGGTTCATCTCTGTAAGACAGTCCGCTAGGTCTCGAGATTCGTTCATGGTTTTTAAAGCAGTATGGGTTTGTATGGCTCTTGATTTTAGCGACTGGTATTGAACAGCCAGTTGTGAAACTCCGTGGCCAACTTTCCGGCAAAGATTGCTTATTCTTAGCTTCTGTTCAGAATTCAGTTTTCCATCCGAAGCAATAGCGCAGACCTCATTCAAATACTGCTCAATAGATCCCAACCAGTTCTGAATCTCCGGAGTAGAATTAATTATTAATTAGAATTGTAACTTATGAGATCCACTTCACTACTAATTTAGAAATATTCCTGATGATTTAGAAATATTCCTAGCATGTCATGCATTTTTTTTTATTAAGTACCTATTATGATTTATGTGTTGAACTGATATTTGAATTACTTTGTTTGCAGATCCAACCAAATCCTCAGAATCAACACCGGCAGAATATTTCCGTTCTAAAATATTGTTTTGGAAAAAAAAAAAAAAACGTGTAAGATTGTTTTTTTAAGGTTATTTTAAATTATAATTGTATAAGAAATAAAAAAATATCGAACGAACTTATCAATTCGACTTTTTAGTTTTATTATTTATTTTAAATGTCTTTTTAGGCTTTCTGGAATTCCCACTATGTTACTGTTTTTTAAACTTGCCTTTTGCTACATGCATGTTCTTCCTTATCAAACATCTTTAACCTTGGCCTAAGTATCGTTCGCATATAAATTTATTCAAACACTACCACTAAAAATACTTTAGTAGAGTAAAATGTAACTTTTAAACTCAGAAGGTCTGAAGAACAGGAAATATCTATATCTATCTTTTTCCATAATTTATAATAGATCTGTCAAATGCAATATCTACTTAGTTAGTTTTGTGACCAAACTAAAGACTAATTCTACGAGTCTATAGCCGCGTACCCACCTAGCGCACAGGCTCGCGCGGCAGCCTCGGTGTCCGGATCGCGAGCGATGGCTCGCGCGGCAGCCTCAGTAGTTTTGTTCAATTTACACGAGGCCGCCTCGCGAGGCAGGCTGAGCCATCATAAGTCCGAGAGTATTCGTCATGGACAGTCGTGCATTTTCAGCTGCAGCTGTTTTCCTAGCTGCTTATTGTTTAAAGAAACGAAAACAGTCACGTATCAAGAAAAAACCTAGACGCTTCTGGATTGACTCCTCCTGACTGCCCATGATATCAAAATTACACAAGACAAACACGGCAAGAGACAAAACTTGAAGTAGCTTCGCGCGCGAGCCAAAACATAACCGTCCCCACCTAACGCACAGCGCTCACTGAGGCACCTTTGAGCGCGTCAAGTTTACCGACAACACATGGCTCGGGGCCGAGCCGTGCTCGGTCGAGCAAACGCGCGCCCGAGGCAGGCCGAGGCACGTCCACACCAGCCGAGGCATTTGGCTCGCGAGGCTGCCGCGCGAGCCTGTGCGCTAGGTGGGTATGCGGCTTATGACTAATCTTAGCTTACTTTTTGTAGAACTGGAATAAGTGATTAATATGAGGTACCTACAACAAACACTCAATTGCCACAAGCTGCCACTATAATCCTAGTGTGGGGCAAGGGTTTAAGAAAATGGGAACTATTCCTATTGTAAGCAGTGTCATTAAAGTAATCAATATTACAAAGAATTATTTAACAGATTAGAACACGCATCTGATCTGTTACAATACAGGCGAATGTTACCCGTGAGAGAGAGCGTTAAAAGATTTTATTCGTATTACATATTTAACTTCACAATTTCTGTTAAAATAGGTGTTTTTTTTTAAATCTATACTATATCTATACTAATATTATAAAGCTGAAAAGTTTGTTTGTTTGTTTGAACGAGCTAATCTCAGGGACTACTGGTTGGAATTGGAAAATTCTCTTAGTGTTGGATAGTCCATTTCTTGAGGAAAGAAGAAGGTGCTGAGCAGCGTGGGTGAAACCGCGTGGAACAGCTAGTTATCTATATATGCTTACTTTACTAACCTTATATAATTACTAGCTGATCCACGCGGTTTCACCCACGCTGCTCAGCACCTGTTGGTCGTAGCGTGATATTATATAGCTTATAGCCTTCCTCAAGAAATGGACTATCCAACACTAAAAGAATTTTCCAATTCCAACCATTAGTCCCTGAGATTAGCGCGTTCAAACAAACAAACAAACTCTTCAGCTTTATAATATTAGTATAGATTAGTATAGATAATGAGTGGTTGCTTGATTGTTTTCTTGCACGTGTTTTATATCATTAAATTCCTCCGGTCTGAGCGGGGTGCCAGACTTTTAGAAACTAAAACCCACCCAATTATGTTCCTCCTTTTGCCCTTTATGTTCCTGGGCTGCAGTATCTCTTTCGATTCGACAACCCGCAATCCTGGCAAGCATTGCCTCTGGCAGGTCCCTGTGCTCTGCGGACATCTCTTTGCGGCGTGCTTGGGAGAAGATAAGATGGAGAGAAAGATAAAGAGAGTTTACAGCAGCAGCTGTAAACTCTCTTTTATGTTGTAGTGTGACACTAAAATTATTTATATGTGAGCCAAACAATATTTGTTTATTCATAACAATTTATGTACACCGCGAATACGGATAAGAAGACAGGAACAGTACAGAAGTAATGCTTATATCTACAGAAATCTCTTCCAGCATATCTGCGAAACGAAAGTAAATTAAAAGAGACGATGTCACAGTGTGTGTTGCATATGGATTAACATTTTTAGAATGTATTAGTTCAAAAATTACCATTACCATCTACTTTTCTACCATTTAGGTGGATTACAGTTCTAAATTTTAAACAAAACTAATTTGTAGACAACCATCAGCTGTTACGTAGTTTGGTAGGTAGGTAAAATGTACAAACTTTTGGTCTTAAAAGTAATTATTTAATTACTTCAAGATGAATGATTATAAAAAGTCCTTATTCAAATATTTAACTGAAAAGGCATACTATAGTATTAAAGAGTATCTGGATGACGATACAAGCTCAATGGATAATTAATGGTGATTTTCCTATAACTATTAAATAAGCTATTATTTTTAGGAAAAAACATGTTATTTTTAACAAAAAATATAATTTAATTTGTTTTTTATTTTTAAGGTAGATTGCTGCTAACGCCTTTGTAATTTAATTTTAATTTTGTTTAATATTTGTACGCCACTTACGGCAAAACATGGAGATAGGTACCTACTTTGCATTTACACCTATGTTTAACAAATAAAAACCTTTGACTTTGACTTTTAACTTTCCAGTCCATCCAAAGGTTGTCTTGAAAAGATCGCTTTTAGCGATAAGACCGCCCATTGTGTCACCTTATTTATAAGTTTGTCTATTGTTATTCTTGTAACTTGTATGGTGTACATAATAAAGAATATTCTATCTATCTATCTATCTATCTTTCCTCTAATATAACCACAGAATTTCCAGAAAAGGGCATATCCACAGTTCATTTGGGTACTTTCCCTCTAAGGCTTTGTATAACTATATACATCTTGTTTTGGATTTGCAATTATCAACTTTTACGTAATTGTCCAATCAAAATATTCATGGACGAAAAAAAACATTCAAAAGTTGAGTTTGAATTTGAAAAAAAAAATTGGGATTGGAGATTTTCTCGATACCTCTAGAAAAAGTGTGAAAAAAGTCCCATAATAATCCGACCAATCAAAACATCGTCTACCTTTTTGTTTAATCTATACTAATATTATAAAGCTGAAGAGTTTGTTTGTTTGTTTGTTTGAACCCGCTAATCTCAGGGACTACTGCTTGGAATTGAAAAATTCTTTTAGTGTTGGATAGACCATTTCTTGAGGAAGGCTATAGGCTATATAACATCACGCTACGACCAACGGGTGCTGAGCAGCGTGGGTGAAACCGCGTGGAACAGCTAGTGAATAATAATTCTTCGAGTGAGTCAGCTAGGAACTTACACACTTCTGAATTCGAAAGATTATAATACTATTTGAAGTCATAATATCAACAAAATATTCTTGTATTTTTAGAATACTGTGATAGAAAACTATAAATTATATTAAAATATTTCGCAATCGCTCTAGCAAGCTTTATTTTTTACCCACTCTATAACCTCAATACAATCCAAGTTTTTTTTTAAACCACTTACCCCACCCTTAATTGACGCCATTGCATTCGACAGTTATAAACCATAACTCAGTTGTAAATGTTTTAGAGTCCTATAACGTGTCGAAGACCAATATTGACATAATCCGTCAAAGTACATCTACGAACATTAAATCACATATTTGTGCTCCAGAATTCAACGTTGAAAAAGGGGTCAATCAAGGTGATCCACCCTCACCTAAGTTGTTCACTGCAATAAGTTTTAAACAAGTTTTCTGGAGTTGGCATAAATTGAGTAAACGTCTACATTTATTTTTATTTATTTAACTAGCCGTTCCACGCGGTTTCACCCAAGCTGCTCAGCACCTGTTATATAGCCTATAGCCTTCCTCAAAAAATGGACTATCCAACACTAAAAGAATTTTTCAAATCGAACCAGTACTTCCTTAGATTAGCGCGTTCAAACAAACAAACAAACTCTTCAGCTTTATAATATTATAGTATAGATAAGGATCTCCAACAAAAGATATTTACAGATCATGTAAGGTAAATTATAGACGACAATAGTATCACGTAGGTGCACTCCTTTACTTACAGGAGACCACAGCATGCACAATATAATCCTTACTTAATATTATAAAAGCGAAAGTGAGTTTGTTGGTTTGTTTGTTACCTCTTCACGCTTTAATGGCTAAACCGATTTTGATGAATTTTGGTACAGAGATAGTTTGAAACCAGGAGACGGACATAGGCTAATTTTTATTTAAAAATTGGGGGAGAAAAGGGAAAACTTAGCGTTGCTATTACAAATCAATATGGCGCAAGGGGAACTGTGTTACCGCAAATTTAACGCGGGCGAAGCCGCGGGCGAAAGCTAGTTAACTATTAGCTCACAAAATTAACATCAATATTCGAAGCAACAAATTAAAAAGTTACTAATAATTAAATATTAAAGCACATTACTTTATATTTATATGAACGACCATAGCAAATAGGTTCAAAGAGCAGGCCAACAGGTCATGGTCATGGGAACCATGATTTTTTTGATGAGACTCCACAGTTGCACTTTGCGTCATCCACATCGGATACCGCACTGGACCAAACGTTATCTGTGGTTTATCTTTTAACAATGTTCTATTCGAAAATAAATAATAAATAAATAAATATCTTGGGACAACTCACACAAGGCTATCTGATCCCAAGCTAAGCAGAGCTTGTGGTATGGTAACCAGACAACTGATATACATACTTATATAATTTATAAATAGATACATATTATAGATAAATCACACCCAGACACAGAACAAACAATCATGCTCATCACACAAAGTTTGTCCTGGGTGGGAATCGAACCCACGACCTCCGGCTCAGCAGTCAGGGCCACTAACCACTGGACCAACAGGCCCGTAAAATAAACGTTATTTGCAACCATACTTTAAAATACTTGAATCTACATTAGACAGTTAACCGTCAAGGCCTAATAAATTGACATGTCTTAATTTTACAAGATGCGCATTTTAAAAGTAATCGTCACCAAAATTTGAAACTGGGACGATAGAAAAAAAATCCGAAATATTGCGAATTCTCTTTAAGACATTCTCGTATTGTGTGGACTCTTTTGTTTTTCTTTTTTAGTTAATAAAATATGTCAGTCAGGAGGTATTGGCGGTTAACTGAAACTGTTATTCTGGAAATTTATTCATTAATATGAGCAGCCCTTTGACAAAAATTAGTTATACAAAAACAAGATAGTATCGATACGATCCTTGAAAAATCACAAGAATATTCAATGACATAGAGATAATAATTTTATCATAGCACCCATTTTAAAACGAAAAAAAATGACCTTTGATGATAAAATTAAGGTTTGATCGTGCAAAAGGTTAGCTTATCATTATGATAACCTGAATTGACAATAGTTGTCAGATTATTATAAAAACAAACGAATTTGCAAATACTGCACAGTAAGGGAACAGTCGATCAAGTAATATGTTGAAGTTTACCATTCTTCTAGCGGCTGTGGCCGGTAAGTTGATTTATCTTAATCACTTAATGATTTCATTAACAAAGGTGGTCATTATTTAAACTGTAACTTCGGTTTGTTATGAGCACCCGATACTGGGATACTGTTGCCATGATCGTGGGATGGATGACTGGAGAATGTAGGTAAAGATATAATTATCTGTCTCTTTAATGCGGCATGAGACCGATGTATGAACTGCAGCAGCTGCAGTCAGTTTCAGGTTCCCTAGGATGTACTTACGGGATCTTATCCTTTGGGGAACGCAGAATTTGTGCCATTTCCCCATTAGGAGCAGAAACGGTCTAAATCGAGAGTTTTCGATCCAGCAATCAAAGTATCTTGTCCGTTACTGCTCTACGATATGGCAAAAAGGTTGGTTGACGCTCCAATCTAAATCTGGCCGGTCGCATCTTTTTGAGTCTCTTTTTTTTCGGATGGGAAACCACCAAATAACTTCCCCCGCTCTGGGCGGAGCGGGGGGGCATGTCAGACTTTTACTGACTAAAACCCATCCATGTTCCTTCTATTGCCCTTTACGTTTCGGGGCCGCGGTATCTCTTTCGAACAACCCGCAACCCCGGCAGGCGGAGGCTCTGGCAAGCCCCTCTGCTTTGCTAACATCTCTTTGAGGCGCGCGTGAAACACGAACGCGCCGTCAAGACGGCCTGTCGTCAATAGACGGACGGACGGTGAGCTACCCATTGCTCACCGTCCACAGGCCCGCATCTACGGTGGCCGGGAGTCGTCTCGCGGCGCCCGGCGGCGCCCGGGATTTACGTACCCCTCATATATATATTCGGGGTTAAATGCATGACTGAAAAAACGACAGGCTGAAGATGTGAGATGGCGTGTACATAAGTAGCAGTCCGTATGAGTCGGCTTTCTATACACTGAATGGCTAGGAGTCCATCATTCCTTGTACTGACTTTAACGTCAAGAAATGCCAACGCCCGATCTTTCTCTACTTCTTTCTACCTCTGAGGATTCACAAAATGTCACCTACATAGCGTTTCAAAAACTTAATTGGCATAGCACATGTTGAAATGGCCAGGTTTTAATTGTGGGCTCCAGAGATACAAAATGAGCACAATGCGGGTCGTATCAAGAAGTTCTTGCCTTCTAAATCAGGCCTTTGATGCACCGAGAGAGCTAAAGAGAGTTTCGAAGGTCCAGGTCGTCAAAGCTCTTTGCTAGTATCAATCCATTGGCCTTACGACAATTGGCATAATGATAACCGAGTTTACATTCCGCTTGTCAACGACCCACGTCAACTATCTAGTCCTTCATAATTTATTTCTGGTAGTTATTCGTCAACATAATTTCGTCCATCATCGCACAGATAAAACCGTTTACCCAAAAAGCTCACCGAATCATAGCCAGGAAAAAGATGTTAGAAAATCTATATCAGGTGCATGAAGAATCCGGTAGAAGCCTACCGCGCTCTTTGTGGACCCGATGTAGATTTTCCGTGGAGCTCCTTGCCTTCCCCGATTTCAGTTCAGCCTGAACTAGGGCAAGGCAAGGAGCCACTCTATACTCTATATCTGATACTCTTCAATACATTACAATTGGCATGGCCCAATTGTTAAAGCCTTGCTCCCGCTTGGCAAAATACTTTTTAAAAAGCGATTTTCACAATGATTGCTTCAATACATACATCGCGTCGCGGGTTCGACACGAGAATAAATATTTGTATTATCTAGAGGTAGTTGTTTCAGATCTGGCTGTTTGTGTATGTGAGTTTAAATGTTTGTAACCGCACCCACGATACAGGAAAAAATGCTAGTGTGGGGCAACGTTTATCTAATATATAAAATTTCCGTGTCACAATGCTAGTTACTCCTCCGAAACGGAGCGACCGATTCTTATGAAATTTTGGGTACATATTGGGTAGGTCTGAGAATCTATTTTTCATACCCCTAAACCTCAGCGGGTGAAACCGCTGGGCACAGTTAGTATTATATGAAAAAGTACCCTTTCCCCGAATTAAGGAATTTCTTGGGGGCAACCTGCACGTAGAAATTCCTGTCATACAGTTTTTTTTAATCACACCTGTTCAGCCCTCATCTTGTTCCATATACGTCTGCTTGTAGGCTGAGCTAGACACTACGTGCATAGTATTTTTCTAATAATCTAAGAGATTATACACATTGAATTTAATCAAATATATACCCAGTATTTGAACCCCAGATTGCGGTCACTGGACTGATAAAATTTGTCAATACCATTATTGGGTGCATGTACCTAATTAACCATTTGAAGTCGATTTTATTAGTCATCGACATATTGATAGTTTATAATTCTATAACAACATCTGGATTATTCATTTACCTCGATCTTATTCTTACTTTGGGTTTATTTCTTTTCAGTATGCTACGGACAAGCAGATAATCAATATCGTCTATTCACAAGGTAAATTTTTAAATATTCAGACAAGTTGTATATTTCTCCATAACTAACATTATAAAATAAACTTCATTTCTTTTTATAAGGAATAACCCGGATGCAGGTGTGAATATGACTCTAGACGACGAAGTCTTACCCGAAGAGTTCAATCCAGAAGACCAAACAATCATGTTGATCCATGGACACGGTGGAAGTTTGACCCACGACTTCAATAGAGAAATCAGGAGGGGTAAGTACAAAAGTCAAGAATATTTTGTGCCTACATCAATGTTAGAGCTATGACCATACAGGATCTTAATTTGAGTCTTTTTTAATATTTTGCTTGTTTTTTTTTTATTTTGTTTTTTTTTTTGGAGTCAAATTCGAGTCGAGTTCGAATCGAGTTTACTTTCTTTAATGGGGGGTAGCACATCGTTTTAAGCTGGTCTGTTTTTATACATATTTGATGCTTGTACAGACGCCTGCACATCAAGCTACTACAATCTGTCAGATTTCTTTGAGAGATTTTCGACTCTATTTCCAAAGTATAAGGTTCAAGGTTTATTGGGAAAAATTGACAGTTTCGGGTAGCTTAACCTGCAGGCGTCTGTACAATGTAAATTTTATGTATAAAAAACCAAATAACGCTATTGGCAACGCAACAAAAACTACTGAATATCAATCAATTCGTTATTTCTAGTGTATTAAGTTCAGGCAGAAAAAACCAATTGTATGGTGTCGTTTCACAGATTGTTTCACCGGTAATAACTGAAATTAAAGAGTTTATCTTTTTACTTTAGAAACATTATCGAAAGGATCATACAACATCATAGTGGTTGGCTGGGAAAGAAGAGCTGCAGGCAGTTACTCGACGGCACGTTCAAATGTAGAACTTGTAGCTGAAGATTTAAGAGAATTCTTAAGATGGTTATCTGTTGCTACAGTAGAGGCTCCCACTGATTCCAACCCAATCCCAGACTCTGTGATAGAATTAGCAAACGTGCACTTGGTTGGTTTTGGCCTCGGAGCTCACGTCGCGGGCATTGCTAGTAGAGATCTGGGTCTTTCACTGGCAACTGTTGGCAGAATAACTGGTACGTAGCCATTTTCATATGTTTCCTTATTTGCCATAATAGATCGCCTTATTCCGAATCACTTTCCTTAAGTAATATTCTTTCTTACTATCTAGGGTTGGACCCATCTGGAAGCGGATGGGACAGCAGATCCCGAAGATTGAGAAAGGGAGACGCTAATTACGTCGAAATAATCCACACAGATAGTTTAGGTCCACTTGCTTACGGTATTGGAACGGCAATTGGAGATAAGGACTTCTATGCTAATGGTGGAAGCAACCAACCAGGCTGTTTCAGCCACTCCTGTAGTCATAACCGGGCGTATGAGCTGTTTGCAGCATCTATGAGGGGCCACCTATTTGGGAATTCATGCAGTTCAAGGACACAGATGAACCTCAATTTGTGTAGAGGAACTCGAGTGCTAATGGGCGGCACAGATGTATCAAAAGACAGGTAAATAATTGTAATTTTCATGGGTTATGAAAACTTTTTACACCAATCTGTAAAAATCTGGCTGTTTGTGTATGATGCTGTATGTGTATGTTTGTTAACGCACCCACGATACGGGAGAAATTCCTAGTGCGGGGGCAACGTTTTTTTTTTTTAAGTCTCATCGTTTTTGACAAACCTAACATAAAAAGAGAGAGTACCCAAAGTATTGAACTATGAACCATCACTCGCGAAGCGGTTCTCACACGGCACCGCTCGTTTGCATTTTTTGACAGACTGTGAGCGCCGCTCGTCCGCAAGCTTGTGCGGGTTGCAGTCACAAGCATCAATATATATCTGCTTTTCTTTATTTAAAAGTGATTTTACAAGATAAACAACGATTGTCGCTTTTGGATACGATTTCGCTCATAATATTATGTATTACAAAATACCATATTCGCAACGGGCATGCAAGTTTAATCAGTATACCTAATAGGAGAAAATCAGTCATAAAAGCTGCTAAGTGCTTACAAATTTTTGGTCACGACCGAACATGTATTAGGAATCAACGTGTTTCATACAAATCAATGTGACGAGAGATCCGCTCCATTGTTCCACCTCGCGGCCTCTGTGTGATGGGAGAATAACCTCTTTGATGGCATAGTCAATAGTCATTTCATGTCATGCTTTACAAACTTATTAATTCTTACGATTTACGTGCTGAACTTATATTCGAAAATTTTACTTTCAGATCCAACCAAATACTCAGAATCAACACCGGCCGAATATTCCCGTTCTAAGATACCGTATTGCGAAAAAGAAATAAACGTTTTACTCAACTAAAAAGAATTTTCATTCGACATCCTACATATTTAAAAAAAAAATATTCAAAAAGGAACTCAATTTGACCTTTTATTTGTATGTACCTACTAGCTGTTCCACGCGGTTTCACCCACGCTGCTCAGCACCTGTTGGTCGTAGCGTGATGTTATATAGCCTTTCTCAAGAAATGGACTATCCAACACTAAAATAATTTTCCAATTCCAACCAGTAGTCCCTGAGATTAGCGCGTTCATACAAACAAACAAACTCTTCAGCTTTATAATATTAGTATAGATTGTATGGTAGCCTTTTGCTGTATACATTCTCATCCGTTTCAGACATCATAATCTTAGTATTGTTCACATATGAATTATCCTATTTCTCTTCAGGGATTCATAAATACAAAACGCTAGGTTTTGTATCAGAAACTTTTAAACCATTTTTATTATGATTTTCTTGATACCTCTAGGAAATCAATAAAAAAGTCCCATGATAATCCGACTACTAAAAACTTCGCCCACGTTATTGTTTAATGGACTTACTGTGCAATATATCCAAGATATTATTTTTTCTAGTCAATATATATTTACTAGCTTTCGCCCGCGGCTTCGCCCGCGTTAAATTTGGGGTAACACAGTTCCCCTTGCGCCTTATTGATTTGTAATAGCAACCCTAAATTTTCCCTATTCTTCCGTCTTTCTCCCTCAAATCCCATTTTTTTTTAATAAAAATTAGCCTATGTCCGTCTCCTGGTTCCCAACTATATCTGTACCAAAATTCATCACAATCGGTTTAGCCATTAAAGCGTGAAGAGGTAACAAACAAACTCACTTTCGCTTTTATAATATTAAGTAAGGAAGTAAGGATATATTAATTGAACTTATCATTGTTATAGAGAAACATGTTCTTTAATCTATGCCAACTGCAAATGTTGAAGTACCTACATAAGTTATTATAACTGCTCTACTACTAATAGATGGTAGATAGATCTCTTAAAGAAGAATAAACCTTCATACAGCGACTTCTCTCGACTTATAGTCAGATAGACACATCTCTAAACACTTGATTTTCACAGGGTTTTTAAATATAACTAGTGGAAAATAATAAATTGACGACACGGTTGTGCGACTGACTACTGCGCTGAATGTCGCGGGTTCGATTGTAGCACGGAACAAATATATGTATGACCTGCATATAGTTGTTTCGGGTCTGGCTGTTACGTGAGTTTAAATGTTTGTAAACGCACTCAGGATACAGGAGAAATTCCTAGCCGATACTAGGAATTTATTTTTAAAACAAAAAAAAATAACAATAATAAATCGTTTATTTCAGAAAACAAGATCCAATTCAGACATATGGACATTCGACCAAACAGTAATTATAGGTACTAAATATTTATTATGCTTTAAAAAAATTATCACAAACAAAGTTATGCCAAGTGTTATGCTAAATAAATTTCGGAACATTAAATTTCTGCCAGATAGATGGCACTCCTTCCAGTTCACACAGTTTTCTTGGTTATACCAAAACTTGAATAATCATATGGCCTCATCAAGCAAGGTAGTTTGTTCCTGTAGCTCCACTTGAAGAGCTGTAGCTTTATAATCCACGAGAAGCCTATGACAATACCAGAAGTCAGACAAATGGAGGCGTTTTATTGACATTGTAGAACTGTACAGTCTACTTTACGGATGGCAGGTCATCAAATAACTTCTCCCGCCCTGGGTGGAACGGTGGAGAGTGGCAGACTTGTACTAACTAAAACACACCTATGTTCCTTCTATTGCCCAGTTTTCTTTTTTGGGTTGGGAAATCATCAAATAACTTCCCCGCTCTGGGCGGAGGGGGGAAGGTAGTGTCAGCCTTTTACTGACTAAAACCCACCCATGTTCCTTCTATTGCCCTTTACGTTCCGGGGCCGAGGTATCTCTTTCAAACAACCTGCAACCCCGGCAGGGCTGTACAGTCTACTTGGGGGATAAAATAGCACTCCAAATGGAGAATCCTGGCCTGAAGCCACATTGACTGTCTTGTAATATAATATGTTTCGATAACTGTTTGTCAAGCAGACTGTCCAGCACCTTGGCTATAACAGTCACTAACAATATAGGCCTGAAATGATAAATGACTGGGACATCGACGGTCATACTTTCAACAATTGTCATCAGGTAAATAACGATGACATGATGATGATAACTAGCACAAATCAACAAAACAAGTTCGCAAAAAAAAGTGAATAATAATTTTACTTCCGGAAGTCAATGACTCCTGTTTGATTTTTGAAGTCGGTTAAAACATGGCCAACACTCGAGGCAGGTGTACTTACCTCTTTTCATGCCCAATACTATCTACCGATGCAACTTCCTTTGCAGTGACGGAAACCGAAAAAACCTCAACATCAACCGCCTGAGTCTGACCTCCATGGAACAAATCAATCTTAAATGGTTGGACAAAATATTGGTATTAGTAAAACCTGAAAGCATTGAATTGTGTAAACGACAACTCTTTATTCATATGAACGGCCTTCAGCACATAGGTTGATAGAAAAAACCAAGGCCAAGAGCTGAGCTATGGTCTGTGATGAGACTCCACAGTCACACTTGGCTTCATCCATATCGAATACTCTACTGTGTATTATATTTAAACAACGTGCTATCAATAACCACACTTTAAAACACTTGTAAATTTACAATTGATTTACGTCAGTAATGCGTGTGCAACCCTTTGACGCATTATTAGATATATCTATACAAGATAATATCACGACGCGATCCTTGAAAAACTACAATAATATATATTCAATAACATAAAGATAACCATCTTATCACTGCACTTATTTATAACTATCAGCCATCAAAATATTTCGGCAAAAAAGAATGACCTTTGATGATAAAACTTAGGTTTGATCATACAAAAGGTTAAATTATCATTTAGATAATCTGATTTGACAATAAGTGTCAGATTAATATAAATGAACGAATTTGCGAATACTGCACAATAGACAGAACAGTCGAACTAGCAGTATGTTCAAATTTGCCATTATTTTAGCTGCTGTGGCAGGTAAGTTGATTTATTTTAATAAAATTATAATTTCCTAAACAAAGATATTAAAAAAAGGAATTTTGTGACGATTACCTAAATGTATTAAAACGTTATGTCAGTTACTAATGGACAATAAGTGCAAAAGATTGATGGGCAACATGCAATACCTAGATTGTGCAGACCCCGTTGTTTTATTTCACTGACCGATTTTCCATCTTGTAATTGTAGTTTTTGAGCTACAAAATATCAAACCACTTTTTTCTTAAATAAAAAAAAATTCTTAAAAAACAAATATATTTATTAAAAAAAAAACAAAAACGGTTATTATGAGTTCCTCCGTAGATTTATTTCAAGCAGCTGATTCAAGATATGGAGGGAATTTTTATTATTAAAAGAGACACATTTTTTTTACTATTCTAGCCTGTAGAAGATATATTTTTGTTATTATCATTTGTTCCTACTTCTTTTCAGTGTGCTATGGACAAGCAGATAATCAATATCGCCTATTCACAAGGTATTTCTTTATTAGTATTTTAGAATGTTATACTTATATTTTTGCATAAAACTTTTGAATGTCAAAAACCAAACGATGAAGCTACAGTCCCAGTCACAAGGCATAATGTAAGGACTGTAGTTGCCCATTCAAAAGCGTAGATCTTTTCGAAGAAGAATGAGCAAGAAACTGCATATACACTTTTTTTTTATAAGATCATGGTTACATTATTCATTTCGAGATTATGCATATATGTGATAACGATATAGTAAGACGTGCACATCAAGAGTGCCCAATTAAAGTAATTCACGCTTGTTATGAGTAAAAGTAGTAATCAATAAGCAGAGCTAGGGCCACTGCCTGCCGGGGTTGCAGTTTGTTTGTACGAGATACCACGGCTCCGGAACATAAAG
Organism: Ochropleura leucogaster; assembly: GCA_958449745.1. NCBI lineage: Eukaryota > Metazoa > Arthropoda > Insecta > Lepidoptera > Noctuidae > Ochropleura > Ochropleura leucogaster. The sequence continues at coordinate 7,938,027 of OY288207.1, read as the reverse complement.
GTTTTAGTCAGTACAAATCTGACACTCAGCCGCGCTCCGCCTAGAGAGGGCGAAGTTTTTTGATGATTTCTCATTAGCAAAAAAAAAAAAGAAAAAAACAACAATTCAGAAATAAAGGACTTAAAAATAAACCATGTCAGCTAAGAGATGACCAGTTTCAACTGACAGCGCCCCGTCACGAATATGACTTATGGATTAGCCCATTTCAGCTCAACTATTTTGAACGGAATTAGATGACCCGATACAAGCACCATGAGCGAGACATTTAAGTAACCATGACGTTCACTCAACCAGGACATAGTCAAGTCAATGATAGTAATCAAGTACTCACACATAGGAGATTCAATTACGCAATACTAGGAAATTGAGTCTATACAATGCAAAAGTAGTCTTACAATCTTCTGCAACAACACCAATTAATTTCAGATGCTAATCAGTTGATTAACTAACTGGCTAGTTTATCCCTAAAGACAAGAATAACTTATTTAATTTAATTTCGTTTATAAGGGATAACCGGGACGCAGGTGTTAATATGACTCATGGTGATGAATTTTTGCCCGATGAGTTCAATCCAGAAGACCAAACAATCTTGTTGATCCATGGACACGGTGGAAGTTTGACCCACGACTTCAATAGAGAAATCAGGAGGGGTAAGTACTTATGCAAAAAACATATTAACTTGAATTGAATGCCAGCGCTGTGAAAATTTAAAGAGATCGGTTACGTTTTGACAGACGATGTGTGTCTGTTGCCGCTATAAAAACAAATAGGTACTAAAAAAAAAATATGTGTTTCTTGTATGGGAGCCCCCATACAAGGAACACAATTTTTTAGCCTAGTTTATTTATTTAATATACCATGGAAGACTTACAGCTATAAAAAAAAAAAACATAACACAAAAAAAGAAATCATAGAAACAATAATATAATAGTTTATAGATAACTAGCGACCCGTCCCAGCTTCGCACGGGTGTTACAAATCTTTGAAAATCCCCACTTTTCTGTACTATAATATGTATGTATTATACATAAAAACCTTCCTCTTGAATCACTCTATCTATTAAAAAAACGCATCAAAATCCGTGGCGTAGTTTCAAAGATTTAAGCATACAAAGGGACATAGGGACAGAGAAAGCGACTTTGTTTTATACTATGTAGTGATAATGATACTTAACCACCGACTTACACTTGACCGGTTTTTTTTAATTATCGCACAATGCTGTGATAGTGGCTTTATTGGCCAAGTACAGGACGGAATTTTTATGGTTTTTTTTTCGTTTTTTTTGTTTTACTGTTTTGTCCTGGGCGAGTAAAATAAATACTTTTCTTTCTTAAATTGTTAGTGGCACATCGTTTTTACATAGATACATTTTTAGTTTTTAAATATTTTTTTACACATTTTAAGCTCGAAGTATCTACATAAAATTGTAGTGGAACTCCAAATAACTCTATTGACAACGCAATAATAACAGCAATACGTTCACTATTTCAAGTGTATGAACTTCAGACCATTTATTCTACATATTACTTATAATTAATACTAATATAAATCACTATCTTTTTTATTAGAAATATTCATAAAAGGATCGTACAACGTCATAGTGGTTGGCTGGGAAAGAAGAGCTGCAGGCAGTTACTCGACGGCACGTTCAAATGTAGAACTTGTAGCTGAGGAAGTAAGAGAATTCTTAAGATGGTTGTCTGTCGCTACCGTAGAGCCTCCTCCTGGTGGTGACACTATAATCCCAAACCCTGAGTTATCAAAAGTGGCAGGTGTCACTTACACTGTAAGCGTAGCAATGGCTAATGTGCACTTGGTTGGTTTTGGCCTCGGAGCTCACATCGCGGGCATTGCTAGTAGAGATCTGGGTCTTTCACTTGCAACTGTTGGCAGAATAACTGGTACGTAGTCTTTTTCGTATGTAACCCTTTTGGAGTCCTTATTTGTCACAATAGATCGTCTGATTCCGAATCACTTTCTTGAAATATTTTTTTTTTATTACTTTTAGGATTGGACCCATCTGGAAGTGGATGGGACAGCAGATCCCGACGATTAAGAAAAGGGGACGCTAATTACGTCGAAGTTATCCACACAGATGGTTCAGGTCCACTTGCTAACGGTATCGGAACGGCAATTGGGGATAAGGACTTTTTTGCTAGTGGTGGAAGCAACCAACCAGGCTGTTTCAGCCACTCCTGTAGTCATAACCGGGCGTATGAGTTGTTTGCAGCATCTATGCGGAGCCACCTATTTGGAAACTCATGCAGTTCAATGACGCAGATGAACCTCAATTTGTGTATAGGAGGAGCTCGGGTCTTAATGGGTGGCACAGATTTGTCAAAAGATAGGTAAATAAATGCAACTGTATTCTGAATTTTTGAAATGAACGAAGAAACGTGGGATTAGAAATTATATCTTTTGCTACTCCTCCGCTATTCATTTCTAATTTACTCTGGGCTTCATCGTGCTTAATTATTGTCTCAGTGCTTTTCTGGTGGTCGCTACAGTTGGATCTAGCTTTCAGAAGTTGTAGTTATTTATGAATAGTGCGGCGAGAATGTTTTAAAAAAGAAAATATAATAAAGTACTTACAATAACTATTTAATTACGAACCATCACTCGTAAGGCGAATCTCACATGACACAGCTTGTTCGAAGAATTAGACGGAGGTGACTGAGATTTGTATGGTAGTTTGCAGCGTGGAGAAGCGGTGAGCTATGCTCCTGCGCGTGAGGTCGGTCCGTGTAAATGTGTAAGCCGTCAACGGATTTCATACAGGCCAATGTGACGTGAGATCTTGCTGTGTCGTATAAGAATCGCCTTGTTGTGTGATGATTTAGACATAGTATACCATTTGGCATGCCTTCCAAACTTGAATTCTTAAAATTGAAATGTTGAACTGATGTTCAAAAATTTCGTTTTCAGGTCCAACCAAATCCTCAGAATCAACACCGGCCGAATATTCCCGTTTTAAGAAGTATTTTTTGTTGTGAAAATACAAATAAATAAAGGTATTACTTGCCAAAAAAGTTGTTTTTATATCACATTAGCTTTATCATTCAAAAAATATTTAATGAATTAATAATTGGACATTTCAATTATTTATTTTATGCTTTTCTAGGGCTTTCTTGCGTTCCCACTCACATTTGCTTTCATCCTCTTCCCTTTCAAGTCAAGTTAAAATTCAAATTAAATTGAAGTCAAATCAAGTTAGTCGACCCATTCGTGAATGATTTCAATATTCAAATTATAGTCAGAGTTTGGTTATCGTATCAAAAGTATTGATAAAATAAACTAGCTTTTAGGCGATCCTGCGAAGTTCTAACTTAACCTAATCCGTTTAGTTGGGGTGCCCAATTTAGAACGGTAAATCTTAGCTTAAATAGAAACCCTCACTAAAACCCTCATTAAATAAATGCCTTTATGTGGCTGTTCACTATCGCCAAGACACGAGGCACAAGTCAAGACAAAACAAGACGCGAGAGTGAAATGAAACAGTCAAGCGGGGAGCTGCCCGTGAGTCTGCGATTACTGTCACCGAAGTGCGCATACAAGAGCCCTCAATTATCAAATCAAATCATTTATTTACATAACACAGGTCTGAAAGATGTTGCATAGTTTTTTTTTAGTTACACTGTATTATAACCATATACGAGGTGTGCAAATATATTTACATTGTCTTAATCGCTCATTCTCTAATTATATTAATTAAAATCACATCGCTCAATCGTATCGCTCTCGCACTTGCGCTGCCTTGGAGTGTCTCCGATGAGAGTGAACAGAAATCATCTAGATAGCCTTTGCCCAACTATATTAAGGTCGGTAACCAGCAGCTAATTGACATTGACTGACCAAATATGACCTTCACAACCCAGTTACTACGGTGCAATACGTTACCCCATGGTGAGACTGGTTGTTAGAGTTTTAGGCTACTGACTATCTATAACGCTTGTCAAAGTCTTACAATTAACGGCTTAACGTGCTTTCTGAGGTAAGAGATGGATATAAATACTTTTTCTTTTTATCTATTCCTCCTTTTATCCATTTTCACTCTGGAAGCCGAAGCTGGAAGCTCTTAATGTGCACGTTTAACATCGTTCTCACACATAATTATGTGTGATCTCAACATGAATGATATATCCATGATTTTGTATAAATAATATGATTAAAATGAGCGTCCTTGTAGTGTCTTAGCCATTCTATATAGATTTACATTTTAAATGGGAAATTTATATGCCTTGTGTCTGGGACTGTTGCTTTAACTTTTAGTCCAAAAAAAGTCCCCGTAACAGTCTAATTGAAATAAATGATTTGAGTTTGAGTTTAAGTTTGCTGAACTAGGAGATTTACTATATTACTTATTAGAAGTTGAATTAAATTAAACTACTTCACACTAACCCTAGCAAGCTTGTAATTGTACCCGCTCTGCAACCAAACCTTTTATAATAATAAAGCTTTAGAGTCCTAAAACGTATCGTTCATCAACATTGACATCATTGTCCCATCCGTCAGTAAGTAACACGAAAATATATATTACTATATTTAATTAAACATTCAACAAGGGGTTGAACAAGGTGATCCACTATCACTAATGCTGTTCATAAATCCTTACTTATAATATTATAAAAGCGAAAGTGAGTTTGTTTGTTACCTTTTCACGCTTTAATGGGTAAACCTATTTGGATGAATTTTGGTACAGAGATAGTTGGGATCACGGCCATAGGCTACTTTTATGAGGGAAAAAGAGGGAAAAACTTAGCGTTGCTATTACAAATCAATAAGGCGCAAAGGCAAAAACTGCAAGTAATAGGTACTGTGTTATACCGAATTCAACGCAAGCGATGCCGCAGGTAAAAGCTTATATATATAGAAATGCAAAAATGTATTATCAGAAAATCCAGAGATATTCAAAATGTCTGTTTAATCTGTTGGAGCGGAACTTAGTTAGAAATTAAGTTACAAAGAAGCAGACAACTTACATCCGAACATTCTAAGATAAATAAAAGTTTCTTAAAATACTACTGATAATGATAACATAATCAGTATAATAAGATGAACATAAATAAGTATCTACTAAGTAGATTCTAGAGATTTTTAAAATTTATAATGTGATAAAACAAAGTATTTCAATTCTCATTAAACTGATGACGTTTATCACGTCATGTTATCTGGTAATCTGTTATGACGATGATAGTCTACGGAATATAAAAACAAACGAATTTGTTAATTAAAAACAGTAAGGAAGCAGTCAATCAAGGAAAATGTTGAAGTTTGGCATTATTTTGGCTGCTGTGGCAGGTAAGTTAGTTTTTTAAAAACCTTGTCATATCTGTTACATTCATCCTTTCCTTGGTTTCGATATCATTGTAACAATTTGTCATAGAACTAGTTCATTAGTACTTTTATGGTATAAAGTGAAATTAATACAAGTAAAAAATTAAAGGGCCTATCAAAATATAGTCAATTTTCAAGAGAGAGACACCATTGCAACCGCTACTATTGCCCGTGCTATATTAAAACATTCTATAGAAACCAACCAGACACATCCGTGCACATAACCGTTTACTCATAGAAACTGGCTAAAAGGATTCTCTATCGGGCATAATCTAGACTTCGGGTTAATACTGTAATTTTCATGAAAAAGCAACCCAATATCATTTGACCCGGGAATCAAGCTCAGAGACAGACAGTCACCATAATTATATCGATATCATACTTTTCGTAATTAACGCTATCAGACGTAGAAACGGGGATTGCAATAGCAACATTTCATCCAAGATTCTATCAACACCAACATTACAACTGGATGTTTCATCTTTATTGTTTTTTTTGCAGTGTTCCAAGTAGCAGCACAAACAGAAAGGCAATATCGCCTATTCACTGTGTAAGTATATATTTTTAATTTACTAGACGATGAAACAGACTCTGTCTCTGTTGCAATGCAATTTTTCAATAATTTTAATGATATAAATAATTTATTTCGGACATCTTCAGATCCAGAAACCATACACAACATTGAAAAAATACATAAACATGAAAAAAATAATTGCATTGTTTTTTTTCTATTAACCCAATCTAACAGACTATGTAATAAAAATATTATATGTTTTAAGGGCTAATCGGCAAGCACCTGTAAATATGAGTCGGATCGACAGCTTCTTGCCAAATGAGTTCAAACGGGAAAACAAAACAATTATTTTGATCCATGGGCATGAAGGAGGTGTGGGCCACGAATTCAATACTTTAATCATGAGAGGTAAGTCAAAATACACACATAATGCTCTTTTCTATAGATGATCTTTATTTACAGATATCGATAATAACCCTTATGGTAACGCAATGGCAAGAATCACTTTTCATTTCGTTATTTAGCTTCGGATTTTACTATTGACTTCTACAAAATCTGTATGTTTTCATTTTAGAAATATTCGAGTTTCAAGGAGCATTTAACATCATTGTGGTTGACTGGGAAAATGAAGCTCGCCACAGTTACTCAACCGCAGTTTCATATGTACCATATGTAGCTAATGAGCTGAGCGGATTCATAAGATGGTTAGTTGACCATGGAAACTCTGATGATTCTGGTGACAGTGCTCCCAATGTCCCCATTGGCCCTGAACCTGAAAATGACCTCAAAGCCTCGAGGACGACTGATAGCCCCGGCGTGGACGTAAGCAAACTGCACTTGGTTGGGTTTGGCCTCGGAGCTCACATTGCTGGTATTGCTAGCAGACAGCTGCGACTTTCGCTTGGCGTAGTTGGTAGAATAAGCGGTAAGTGAATATTTTCCTTCGAAGTTTTACTGCAACAGACTGATTGACAATCAATTTCCTGAAACCTTATTTTTCTCGTTACTTTTCTAGGGCTGGACCCATCTGGAAGTAGTTGGGGTAGCAGATCACAACGCTTAAACAATGCTGACGCCCATTACGTCGAAGTTCTCCACACAGATGGTTCAGGTCCAAGTGCCTACGGTATCGGAACTTCACTTGGACATAAAGACTTCTTTGCAAATGGTGGAGCCAACCAACCAGGTTGCCTTGGCCACTATTGTAGTCATAACCGGGCCTACGAGGTGTTTGCAGCATCAATGCACGGCCATCTATCTGGGACCCCATGCAGCACATCTACACAGTTGACTCTTAACTTATGTAGAGGAACTCCAGTGACTTTCGGCGGCACAGATTTAACTAAACCAGGGTAAATATATATATATTTTTAATTCTAGGTAGCAGTTTGTATATTATTATTTTCATTTCAAAGAGAAATAGAAATAAACTAAAATAACTAGTTACTAGAACCACCGCTATAATATACTAAAAATTATTTGTTCCCAAATCATCCAATTTATTGTTGTAAGTAAGAATATAACAAGAATAAATTAACTACTAACAACTAACAATTAAATTAATACACATTTTCGTTCATTCATTTATTTTTTAACATTTAATTACATTTTTAAATATTTCAAAAAAGCATAAAAAAACATTTAAAAATATAAAAATAACAGGGTCCAAGCTACCAGAGGTCAGGGCTCCAGAGAAAGGAACCTCCTAACAATACGAGCCGTGTCCAGGAGTACCGCTTTCTGTATCAAGCCCTTGATCCAGCTGCCTAACGAGAGCCTTCTTAGGTGTTGGTCGAGGCTCTTAGCAATTAAGCCATTGGCTGTAACGACTATCGGCACAATGATCGCTGAGTCCACGTCCCACATGTCGACAACCTCGCGAGCCAAGTCAATATACTTGATTTGCTTATCTTTCTCGGCTTTCACGAGGTTCTCATCATGCGGGACTGTTATGTCAACAATCATTGCGCGCTGCTCTGACCGATCCACCACCACTATATCAGGCTTGTTGGCAACAATAGTCCTGTCAGTGATGATGGAGCGATCCCAGTACAATGTGATATTGCCATGTTCAAGAACTGGGTCGGGCTCATACCTGTAGTACGGCACTTCCGATTCCACAAGGTTGTATTTTAGAGCAAGTTGCTGATGGATAATCCTGGCTACAAGGTTGTGTCTATGCAAGTACTCTCCGTTAGCTAGACGAGAACAACCGGATACACATTATTATTATTTTTATAATTTAATTTATTGTAGTGGGGAGTCACAAAAAATGTAATATGGTAAATAAAAACAATAATAAAAGGGATCTCTTCAACCTACATAACTAAAACATAAATCTTGAACTGTTTGTCAAATGTTTATGGGTTAGTATTTACGTCTTTAACGACCTTTTTCAGGATTGACATTTTTTTAAATTTTATTTAACCCATTCCCATTTTTTTTACAGCTACGACACTGTCTTCAGAGCCAACACTGGAAGAAGGTACCCGTTCTAGGATTTAATGATTTTGTAATAAAATAAACTCTGCTCACCTATTTAATTATTTGTATTCATTTCGCCCCTGTGTTAAGTCAACCAAGTCTGCATATCGCAATCCTGAGACCAAATAGCATGGGTGATGTTGAACCTAATATTCTAATCTAGTTTGCTAGTATTTTTGAGGTATCCTTTCACGTTACAGAAAATTAATTTACTTTCCATATGACAAGCAACCATTGGCAAAAACGATTGGTCTTGTCATCATTTTACAGAAATACAAAATATATAACTTAAAAAATATTTGTCTACTCGATAATCTTTTATTTGAGAACGTCAAATCACCTCGTAAAACATAAATGTTTGTTACGTTAAACACATCGTATTATTTTATATAAAGCTCATTGGATTAGGTTGGAAAAAAGGTAATTTTATTAAATAAAACAACAGACACCCAGAATTCATGAGCGAACTCGGCACTTGGGGCACCCCGACTTTACTTCAAACTCTGCAAACAGAAATAGGAGCTCGCGCTGTGGAGATACCTCGACTATGCCTTTTTTTTTACAAAATATTGATGTATTGACTTAAGGTAAATTTGTGCACTAAATAAACTACATCATAAGCACTTTCTTTTTGATCACTACATGTTATAAATAAATGCAAACTCCATACTTTTTTGTTGATACATAAGGCTTAAAAAAGCTTAAAGTTTATAATTATTATTCAAAACTATCTGGTGCCTGAGACTTAACCCGCGATATATCGAAAAAAAATATCCTATGGGTATACCATACCATGCCATAATCTACCTCTGTGCCAAATTTCATCAGGCGTTTCGGTGTGAAAGAGTAACAAACATCCATACCTCCATCCATGCATCCTCACAAACATTCGCATTAATAATTAGTAGGATTTTGAGCACATAAGTGAATTGTTAAGGCGAGTTGTGATGTAAGACGCTTATTATCCGCTCATAGGACATTATGTTTTGACTGCGTGGAATTAGAAGGTTGATTTTTTCACAACTGCAACAGAAGGAACATGGGTGGGTTTTAGTCAGTACAAGTCTGACATGCCCTCCCGCTCCGCCCAGAGCGGGGAAAGTCATTGGATGACTTCCCACCCGAAAAAAAAAAAAAAGACGCTTATTATCATCCTAGAGTGGAGCACGCTAGCCTAAAAGAAACCGATTCACTCAAACTAGAAGAGATTCAGGTTAAAATGATTAGAGAAAAGAAAAAATTGCAGTGAATCCCACAGCCTGGCGGTTTAGACAATTAATGTGGAATCTTGGAACTGTAACCTTACGGATAGCAGTGACACTTCGCCGTTTCTCTGTTTGTCCGATGTTTTAAACCCACAACAGCTCTAATAATATAGTTAGTGATAGTAGGTAGGCTTTATTAACACCGTTTGAGGCTGCGCTATCTCAGTACAAAGAGTTGGAGGGAAGAAGGGAAAGAAAAATCAAAGAAGATGAGATAGAGTAAGACTATCGACATGTTGCGGAGAGTAGATCTTCAGTTTGGGACTAAAGATCTACTCACCTTCCACGGAAACAAAGACATACTGTCAGGTCTTATCATTAGATGATTTTGTTGCTGTATTTTTTTTGACAAACACCAGTCACTTTTGTTTGGGAGGAAATCTTGAAATAACTTCCCCTGCTCTGGGCGGAGCGGGGGGTAGAGTCAGACTGTTACTGTCTAAAACCACCCATGTTCCTTCTATTGCCCTTCACAACTTACAAAACACCAGTGAAAATTTCTTCTATAAAGGCTCAACAGGGGGCATTTTAAAAGCTGTTAGTATTTGGGGGTCCAAAAACGAGTTTGTTAAATGTTTTCCTTGAATGATTCGGGTTGTTGCGATGTAATTCAGCTTATCAGTCAATACAGATAAGTACGATTACGTTATTATAAATACAATTGAGGAAAATCTTATTACCTTTTATCATAAATGATTTTAATCTATTTTGCCCGTGACTTTGTCTAAATCTTTATCGCTGAGATTTTAATAATTTATCATCATAATTTTTTATTATTGTGATTTGATTTTGAGCAATATGAGTGATCGATTCTTATGATTTCTTTTCTTCGCTAATTGTAAAAACAATTCAATGGCTTTTTTTTGTATGGCAGTATGTTATTTCGCGTTGGTTCCTTTAAGATCTAATGGTGACGTTCAATGATAGCCATTAGAACTCATAAAAATAGGTGGCAAATGTGTCGTAGTTTGTAATCGCCAGTATGCCTTGAATGGTTACACATAACATTACATAACATCGCGCCTGGAATCCGAAAGGTAACGCAGAGGTTGACTTTAGGATACCTACATTTCGCTAGTTATGTTTAAGTCCAATCAACCAACATAAATAAAACTAAACTAATAACTGCTACTGTCAAATTCGTGATGGAAAAATGTAATACCTTGAATTGACTTCAACAAAAATAGGTAAAATTGGAAAGTGCTAGCTCGCCCCCAGTCGCGAGTCTATGAGGCGCGAGTTGACGAATAAGCCGGAAATAAAGTTTAGTTGCACTTTTTTTTTTTGTAAGTCGCTATTTTTAAAAGTTTTATTTTTGCAAATAGTTTTTAATCAGTTCTTTAGTTCTACATGAATATGCGAGTGTCTGCTTACCTCATTCTTATAGCCAAAATTCTGACTCGCTATAAAGAATACAAAAATAACGATTTATGTTAAGCTAATGAAACAAAGAACATTTTACTCTGTCAAACCTAATTTCTGCAGATTTTCTCGTCATTCGTCACGGCAACACGTAACTATACTTCGGACGGATTTTGTCGTCAATCTTCGCCTTTCAAAGCTTCGCATCTATCGCTGCGAATGCTTGATGAGCGATCACAATTGTGTCTAAATAATGGCAAATCACTCGGTAGTACCTCGCTTCCTGGTAACATATATGTTTCAGTAAATTGCTATCAGACAATGATTTAAAGCGAGTTCGTTTTTTTTTGGAACGCTTGTTTTTAACATTAAAACTTATAACACCGAGTTTCCTCCGTGCCTCGGAAAGCACGTTAAGCTGTTGGTCCCGGCTGTCATTTAAAGATCTTTGACAGTCGTTACAGATAGACAGTGTTCCGAAAGTCTGATAACCAGTCTTACCAAGAGGTATCGTATTACCCAGTACTAACTGGGTTGTGGAGGTCAGATAAGCAGTCGTTCCATGTAAAATAATGATATTCAGCTGCATCCGGTTAGACTGGAAGCCGACCCCAACATAGTTGGGAAAAGGCTAGGCAGATGATGATGAACTTAACTTTAAATACCCCGTATTATAGAACGCACACATCAATACAATGTTTTAGGTGTGTAAGATTGAAAAAACTTGATTTTGCACGCCAAAAAAGGACGACTCCTTTTTTGGCGTGCAAAATCAAGTTTTTTCACAGCATTTTTTTTTTAGTAGAGTTACTGACGATGCGATAGATTAACTCGATGTACAGAATTAATGGCGGCTTCGCGAAGGATTGGCTTATACAGTGTTTGTAAAGTTTTGTATGTCATCTATCCAACTAATTATATGTATACGTGAAAGTTTGTATGGATGTATGAACGTGTGTTACTCTTTCACACAAAAACTACTTAATGGATTTTAATTAAACCTTACAATAATACCTATATCTTATCAGATCAGAACAATTCATAAAGATATTTTACATATTCTATCACCACGCGAGTGAAACTGCGGGCCGCAGCTAGTATCTGATAATGCATTAGGATCATGAACTGAATATAAGACCGATATGTATCAATACATTTTTTTTCCAGTCAGCTCTGACCGATTCCAGGACAAAAGCCTCCCTCCACTTCTTCCACCTCAATCGTTATCCTTACTAATATTATAAAAGCGAAAGTGAGTTTGTTTGTTTGTTACCTCTTCACGCTTTAATGGCTAAACCGATTTCGATGAATTTTGGTACAGAGATAGTTGGGAACCAGGAGATGGACAAAGGCCAATTTTTATTAAAAAAAAAGTGGGATATGAAGGAGAACGAGGGAAGAAAAGGAAAAGTTAGCGTTGCTATTACAAATCAATCAGGCGCAAGAGCAAAAACTGCAGGTCTGTTTGGTGTGTTATACCGAATTTAACGCGAGCGAAGCCGCGGGCGAAAGCTAGTTGTAAATAAATTGAATTGAATTGAACACTTGGACTGTACAATCAGGTATTGCTCTAGTACAACATAACATCCTTCATCTTAGTATATCCTTCCTTGTTGGTCTAGTGTTCACAAGCGCGGGCTGCTGGGAATGAGGTCTTGGGTTTGATCCTCAAGTCAGGCATAGTGTTATTTGGTTTTCCATTAGGACTTTCTTAATAGCATTCACCAAGTTTGAATTTGTTCCTGGTTGATTTGAATAAGGTTGATCCTTGTTACATGGGACTTAGATATAATTGGCGAAATATCGTTGTCCTTTCTGTACACCTCTGCCTACACCTTCGTGGATAGCAGGCTTCTAATCTTACAAGATGTAGCTGGATATCAGTATTTTCCATGGAGCGACTTCCTTCCAACATCTAGTTAGTTCTGGTTATACGACACACCTTGGTATGCTTGGTTGTCAGAATTTCGGGTAACTGACCTGTTACGATTGTCATATTGACAACCAGACTAACAGTTTGGAGTGATCTCGGGATATTTAATGATGGTAAACCATCCAAAGACCGAACTTGGTAAGGGTGGCTTTACTTTAATGTTCGACCCATGCGGCTGTTATTGTAAAGATACTAGCGCCTCCGAGCAGTGGTCAAAAATATTAAGTTTAATTGGAATGAAAACGAAAACAGCTGAATGAGGATAACTCGACCAAAACTTGCAGAAAGTCGAAAATGATTGCGTCATTCTGTCAGACTCTACGCTTCATTATAAAATAAAGGATTTTATCTCTTAATTCTCATTTAAAAGGGGTGTTTATCAAATCTGTTATCTGGTAATCTGTCATGACGGCAATAAATGACTGATTATAAAAACAAACGAATAAGGAAATTATGAACAGTAACAAAACGACCGACGAAACGATATGTTGACAATTGGAATTATTTTGTCTGCTCTGGCAGGTAAGTTTGTTTGTTTTATCTATACTATCTCTTTTATCTAGATATTCATTGTTTTCATTTACAGAAATAGTTGATCTTTTAAAAAATTACATAGAAAAATTATTGTTAAAAAATTTATTCTTTGTTATTGTAACGTAAGTATAAACCAAGTGCACAGGGACCTGCCAGGGCCAAAGGCTGTTCGAAAAAGTTACCGTATTCCCGAAACACAAAGAGCAAAAGAAAGAACATGGATGGGTTTTAGTCAGTAAAAATCTGACACTCCTGTCCGTTTTTCCCAGAGCGAGAGAAGTTATTTAATAAAAAAAAAACCCAACCGAAAAATAATTACAAATCAATTCCTCGATCCAACTGTTTAACAGAAACAGTCTCAGGTTTATTTCTGATGTACTACAACTAAGAATAATATTTTTTTTTGGAAGAAATATTATTTTAACTCCCACAAATTCTTATTGAGTGTTTATTTTTGATTGTTACTAAAATATAGTAGCAAATCATTCATAAAAACATAAATCAAATTGATGTGTTAAGTATTCAAAGAATTTTGAAAATCAGCCCATATTCACGGAGAAATCGAGTGGCAAACATAAAAAAAACAAACAGTCGAAGTGAGAACCTCCTCCTTTTTTGAAGTCGGTTAAAAACTTAAATTTAAACTGAAGAGATAATTATTATGTGTCTAACGTATGCGTCAAATAGGTCCACTTCAGCTAGTATAGAGCAGCTAGTACCAGACTTTGCTTTTTAACTGGACCTCAGATAATGATGTGACGGACGTCAAAGAGTTTCATATTTTGTGTAAAAGTGTATAATAATTAATTAACGTGAACCAGTACTTGAATGAAAGGTACGGCATCGGTTTCTATAGATGATACAAAACTTTATTAACACTGTGTTCTTCATATCCCTATTTGTGTAAACAAACATGTAAAATAAGCATATTATGGCTATCAAACCTCCAAAAATTCGACAATATCCTATCAAAGATTCAATTAACACCATCATCATCATCCGCCTAGCCTTTTCCCAACTATGTTGGGGTCGGCTTCCAGTCTTACCGGATGCAGCTAAATACCAGTATTTTACATGGAGCGACTGCCTATCTAACCTCCATAACCCAGTTAGTACTGGGTAATACGATACACCAACACTACATTATTCAGTATTGAATTAAATTTGTCATCATTTTAATTATTTTCTTTTATTTGCAGTTTGCCATGTACAGGGCTCTTATCAATATCTCTTCACATTGTAAGTATATACTCAGTCATAAGCTGCATACATAACCACATCTCATCGTCTTCCTACCCTTGTCCCTTATTACCTGATCGGAGCAATACGTTTTTGGGGTTCCGTATTACAAAAAGTAAAAATCGTGTTCTTTATAGTTTATGATAACTATGTTGTCCGTCTATCTAACTGTCGGGTTGATGATTATAAGATACCAAATACAGAGATCTACGGTCTTTGGAGCTATGAAAAAATTAACATCATCATTTTGACTGGGGCTGATCCATACGTCACGTTGGCAAACGGGTGCTGTCAGTCGAGACTGGTCATCTTTTAGCTGCCACGGTTCATTTTTAATTCATTTCGATTTTAAAATTGAATTTCGCTTTTACTCTGGACGCTCTTACTGTGCACCTCTTTCTACATCGGTCTCACATATTTCTATAATCTCAACACGAATGATGTTAATATGATTTTGAAATAATATTCTAATTTAAAAGAGTATCCATGGAGTTTCATGCCAATTCTTCTTCATAGAGATCAACGCTTTGGAATGGGTACTTTCACAAGTTATTATGTCTTGTGACCGGGACTGTAGCTTCATGACTTTCAAAAGTGCCTATAATGGTCTTATTATAGTAAATGCTTTCGAGTTTTTCAGTTTCCCATATTTTCGCAAATTGAATCAATATCTATAGCGTACACGGATATCTAAAACCATGAAGTTTGGCCAGAAACAATATCAAAGAGTCGAAATCCTGTATTTGTGGATTCATCAGAAAAAATATAATCACTAACTTACTTATGCCGATGTACGGGGACAACAGTTTTCAAACGCCAAAGTTAAGTTTGTCCTGCAAAACAGTTTATATTTTTGTTAGAGCAATGTTCGATACTTTCATTAGTTAACCACTAGTTTCTAGAGATCCGGTCCGGTCGGGAAGTCCAACCCACACTTGATTTGTTTTTTCTTCCATGTTCCCCTGTCCACCATCACACTATCATGTACATCATTTACCTTTAACGCAATACATCCATCGTTTCCTTAAGATACCGACCTTATCTCTTTTTACTTTTAAGGTCAAATCGGGAAGTACCGGTAAATATCACTGATATCAACGGTTTCTTGCCCAATGAGTTCAACCCAGAAGACAAAACCATCATATTGATCCATGGGCATGGCGGAGGAGTGGGCCATGAATTCAATACACTAATCGTAAGGGGTAAGTCCATTTGAATTTTATGATATCCACCGTGACTTAACGTTATAGAAGAAGAATACAATAACAAAATAAATTATAAGAAGATAATTAAAAGAATACAATAAAAAAATAAGTTACTAAATCTAAACACAAGTCATTCATTCAAATTAGGTTGATAATCAGCTCTTTTTGAACGTCACATTACAAGAGACAGCCCCACAAAAACGCCCCGCCCTTCGCCACTTCCTAGTGTTTTAGCTGGGAAGGAGAAGTGGCGGAACAAACTACCCAGAAACACATTTATAATTCATTCATTGTCACATGTCAGCTAGCAAACACCAATTATGTGTATAAAAATAAAAATATATCAACTATTCAATTTTTTTTTTAGAAATATTCCAGTTTCATGGGTCAAATAACATCATAGTTGTTGACTGGGAAAGAGAAGCTGGTGGCAGTTACTCAGATGCAGTTACAAATGTACCACTTGTAGCTTTCGAACTGAGCGGATTCTTAAGACAGCTATCTGAATCTTCTCTAGAATCTTTGTCTCCCCGTGGATCAGTGGTGGACGTGAATCAAGTACATTTGGTAGGATTTGGCCTTGGAGCTCACATTGCTGGAATTGCTAGTAGACAATTGAGGCTTTCACATGGATTAGTAGGCAGAATTACTGGTCAGTGTTATTTTCTTCTTTTTATTCACGTATACTTATAACTATTTGCCGCAATTGATGGCCTGCTACACAATACTTCTAAACATATTTTGCATGTTGCGTTTTAGGCTTGGACCCATCTGGAAGAAGTTGGGGGAGCAGTTCCGGACGCTTGGGAAATACTGACGCTCATTACGTCGAAGTTCTGCACACAGATAGTTCAGGTCCAACTGCTAACGGTATCGGAACTAGACTTGGACATATAGATTTCTACGCCAACGGTGGAAGCAATCAACCAGGCTGTTTAAGCCACTCCTGTAGTCATGATCGAGCCTACGAGCTGTTTGCAGCATCTATGAGGGGTCATCTGGAGGGAACACCATGCAGTACACTTACACACATGAACATCGGCTCATGTAGAGGAACTTCTTTGGAACTAGGTGGCATAAATTTATCTAAACCAAGGTAAATTTATGATTTTGATAGCACATTAATATTGCAAATCTAATTTCTCTAAATCGGTTTATTTGACACATGTTTTATGTGTACAAAAGCAAACTTCTATCTAAAAACAAAAAAAAGACCTAATTTTTGTGAAAGAAAACAGTTGCTTATGTCAGTGTTAGTACTGGCCGGATAGAATTTGAGTTGATTAAAATAAAAGTATGGCCTGTAACGTTCAAAAATTCAGGCCTTAAAAAATGCCTTAAATGATTTAATACAAATTGGCAGATGCCATAAGTCTTAGATTTTTAAAATTTTAAACCATTCCCTGTCCGTTTTGTTACTGACTGTTTTGAAAACAACTATTTTGTTTTTTATGATCAAATCCATGACCTGCTACCCTACTATGACGTCTTAAAGCAGTTCTTATTCCACTGAGGGAAAGGGACAGAGCTATACAGGGTGTCTAGCACCATCTCTTTCCCTCAGTGGAATAAGAACTGCTATAAGATGTCATAGTAGCCCTTCAGAGAGGCGTAACAATAGGCCATAACTACTCAACACACATACGCATGACAAATTTATTTCAAACAGGAATAGATGTCAACATATTATTGTTTTCTTTTTCAGTTACGACACAATCTACAGAGTCAGCACCGGAAGAAGGTTCCCGTTCTAAAATTGAAATGCTTTGTAAAAAATAAACTCGACTTACCTGCCTGATTACTTCTTTCATTTTCTCGACTTTAGATGCATCTAATTAAAATTTATGAAGTAGGTTTTAATTAATACTCTATGGTTAATGTCACATCTTAGTATCACCGTGTTCGAGTCAACATTTGTTTTCAGTTCTAGCAATATTGTTCATCGACGTAGCAATATCTACAAAAACTACACTAAGCTACCTACTCTAATATTAAAAAATCAGCCACATACGAGTTGGACTCTCGCACGAATGGTTCTGTACCATTATAATATGAAAACGGAAAAATAACATGTTTTTTTTTTTATAGGAGCCCCCTTAAATATTTTATTCAGCTTTTTTGTGTTTGTTGTTAAAGCCGCCACAGAAATACATCATAAATTTCATCTGTCTAACTATTACAGTTCATGGGGTACAGCCTGGTTACAAATGGACGGACAGCTGAGTCTTATTAATAGGATCCCGTTTTTACCCTTTGGGTACAGTAAGGTTATACACCTTTTTTAGTATCCATATGGACTAATAATGAGCTTAATGAAACCTATAATGAAACCCTCATAGGTAAAATGATTATGCAGAAATAAATCTTGAACCAAATGAAATAGACTACCTTTTTAGAAGACTCCAACAGTTATCCCTGACCTACCCCAGACGAGTGTGAACGAACCGTAACGGTAATCCTGCAGGATAAGTTTACTTACCTAACGAGGCTTCTTACGTGTGTCACTTAATGCCCCTTAGCTGGTCACTGAACCATGTAAGTGGTAACTTTAGACGCATTAAGCGCTCAACTTATTGTCATAGTACATTTATTGTTTAAAAGGCTCTGTGGTAAACATTTAGTGTAACACTCCGAAGGTAGAATGCAAAAAAAGACTGTGGACTATGGGAATAGGTCACGCATTCATTCCAAAACCTGCTGGCAATGTTTGAAGAAAGATACTTCTACGGTACTACAAGTTACAATGGCAAACAAAAATTTTATTAGCCCAGAATTGAGCCAGGTGAAAGCCTGGCTCAATTCTGGCCAACAGGTAATAATGGTCAACTAATTTAAAAAATTGTAAAAGCCATGTAAAAATTATCATTAGATTAGTATTCTTACCTTTCCCTACTCTTCATCAACCCTGGGATAAAAAAAGTACTTAAACATTTTCGCAGAACAAGTTCCTATTAACAACTTGGAGACCACAATAATAAAATTTGATTTGCCTGAGTATGTTATTTTAATCTTTGCCCAACTGTGTTAGGATCGGGAGGTTTAAATACAGCTGAATATCCGAACAATAACCTAACTGTGGACGTGAGAGTAGGCCAGAATTGGACCCATCTGGAAGTAGATGTGGCGCCAATCTTATCAAGACTTGAGAGCTGGTGACGCTCAGAACGTCGAAGCTATCCACACAGATGGAACAAGTCTACTCGCCAACGCTGTCGGAATTGCGATTAGACAAATAAACCTCTGTGCCAATAGTGGAACCAACCAGGCTCTATAACCTACTCCTGTAGCTATAACCGAGCCTACAACCAACAGCTTCAAACTACAGCTTCTATAATCACACGTCTCTTTGAGGGGCACTACATACTCATGTAGTTCTGTGCAGGTGAATGTAATTTTGTTTAAAGGAATTCCATTGAAAATGGGAGGTATGTAATTGACTGACGTCACGGTTGGCGCAGTGGTTGAGTGATCGACTGCTGCGCTGCGTGTCGTGGGTTCGATTCCCGCACAGAAGAAATATTTGTATGACCTGCAGATAGTTGTTTTGGGTTTAGCTGTTTGTGTATGTGAGTTTAAAGGTTTGTAAAGCACCGGTTTTTTTTTTTGTTAATAAATTCAAACATTTGGCAATCTATAAAGACGTTTACTGAGAAGCAAATTTACGCGCGCTTAAAATGTAGCAGGCGCCACACAGCACGCCGCGTCTCTATAAATAAGCAGCTTGAATGATACTGGTTGACAACAAATTGACGCAGGCGTATGAATTCTATTATTTTATGATTATTATGTCACACTCGACGTATACACTGAATGAGGAGAATGTTGCGAGGAAAGTTTTGACTTTGAATGTGGATTGGTATAAGACGAGGAGGACTCAAGAAAAAAAATTCCTTACTAATCCTTACTAATATTATAAAAAGCGAAAGTGAGTTTGTTTGTTTGTTACCTCTTCCCGCTTTAATGGCTAAACCGATTTTGATGAATTTTATAGCCGCGGGCAAAAGCTAGTTAATTATAAATTCTTAATGCCAACGTGTTAAGGATAATTTTTGAGTATCTGTATCATATTGTTTTTGTTCATCGAGTAGTCCCCGTATTCTAACAAACTCATAAAAATATAATAACTCTTAATTTTATAATCACAGGGTTAAAATTTCATCGTTTTTAGGGTTGGTCAGCTAACACCTATAACCGACTGTACCTTTTATTTTGACAAAATTACAGACAGTTGCATGTGCACCTTTATTTGTATAATCCATATAACTTTCATTCGACTTTGATAGAACTTTGGTGAGTTATTGTTTGTAGATGTAAACGCCTGTGAAAAATCCATATTTTCACGTTACATTGTCGCAATGCAACTTAAATATATTAGGTACAGCTTATATATTCATTACATGGTACAATTAAGTGTATTAAAAACAAATTCTATCAAATTCTTTGTAAAATATGGCAGTAACAACGATTTTTTTTCCAAAAGTATACAATAGCTCTATCTCAAGCCATCACTACCATGAGACTCGTTGTGTATGTATTCAAGCTGTTTATTTGATAAAGTAATAGAAAAACGTAAAAAACACCAACATTTTTACGTCATTGCAAAAATCCGTCAAAGTAACTGTACCAACATCAAAGTACATAATTATGGTCCACAATTCAACAATATAAAGGAGTCAAACAAGGTGATCCACTCTGACCTACACTGTTCATCAGATCACTAGAAAACATTTTTAACAAGCTAGCTAGGTGACGGAAATATATAAACAGGCAACAGCAAATATAGATCCGGTTTGCTGATGACATGTGTTATTCGTTTCAGGAACCTCAAGACATATCCTGGGATCAGAGCGCGGCAAGTTGAATTTTGTATTAATATCAAAACATGTAACTTTGTTGACCCAGAGATATTCTATATCTTATTTATTTATTCTCTAAATACTTTACAGGGCATTAAACCGAAAGAGGTCAAACGTACTGCTTATTTCTACTTCCTTAAAGCCGGATTGAGTCTTTTTTAATAAGTAATAAAGGAAGCAGAACGCAAAATTCAACATGTTTTGAAGACCAGAAGACCTTAAAAGAGAAGAGAGTCTTCCTCATTTAAAGCATACTTTTGGAACTTTTAGCATAATATATTTTTCTGGTTAGGCGAAAACTATACAGGGTCATTGAAAAAATACCCGAAACCTCTTAATCCTGCCTTCTTATCATGACCCTGAACAACATTTGTTCTACGACTTTTCAAATTTCGAAGAATTTTTTTTCCATACAAAAAAATAAACTTAGTCAAAATTTTGCATATATCATTTATGCGGTGAGTGCGGTGACCGACGATCTAGCCGCCCGGCCGCGCCGCGCGGCTAGATCAAACGGCGCGCCACGCTCAAGGAAGCGAGCGGGCGCACAGCGCGGGGTTCGGGGTGACAGTCGCATGAGTGCCTTACTCGTAAGAACACGCGTGCGCGTATACCGCTATCGAAATTCGCGCGTATTAGTAAATTAACTACATATTAGCGGTTTCATATTTTGAATTCAATTTACTTCATCCATCTGTTGATATTGAAGAATGTGTTATGTAGGTACATACTTGTAATGCGATGAAATATTCAGGGGTCAATGTACTACTTGTATGTTGCCTACATTTATTATTTTACTCGATTTTGGTTGCTTGCACTTAATAATCGCCAATAATTGAGCAAATCTTCTGTAGGTACGGTACCTACCTTGTTAAACGCAAGTCGACAAGGTCCAATTTAACATGCACGCGGCGCGGCTATCAAAGTGGGTACGCGTGTAGTATACGCAAATTTAACAGACGTCAAATAAATGAAAACAAATTGTTTTTGGCTACGTTGTTTAGTTGAGGTCAAAGTCGTAGAACAAATGTTGTTCAGGGTCATGATATGAAGGCAGGATTAAGAGGTTTCGGGTATTTTTTCAATGACCCTGTATATTATATAGTGGGAAATGCTTCTCATATAAAAAATAGTGTAATAAAAATATACTCTCGTAAATGATTACTTAATCAATTTATGTCGATTAAAAACTGCTAAGAAACTTTTATGACTAATGATTCTGATAAAACAAAAGACTTTCAATTCACATAAACAGGGTAGTTTATCACACTGTGTTATCTTGTTATCTGTTGAAACGATAATAGACTATTGCTTATAAAATGAACTAATTTGTAAATTATGACCAGTAAGGAAACGGTCAATCAAGGAAAATGTTGAAGTTTGGTATTATTTTGGCTGCTGTGGCAGGTAAGTTAGTTTATTTATTTTCTCTTTTATCTCCGTTATTATAGGTGTTGTTTTCTGGTTCATTAATAAGTTGTGTTCCATAAGTAAATCATTGCGAGTAAAACATTTAAAGTAGGTAATCGAAAAATTATATACCAAGCATATCGGGAATGGTGTCCAAGAAATTAAATCCTCAATTCTCATCAGAAAGCATGAAGACGCCTTGGCAACCGCTGCTATTGTTAAACATACTGAAACCAATCGTATCACGATACCGTGTTCTAATAGAAACTGTCTGACAGACAATCTTTAACCAGACGCCAACCAAGATTGCTACTGAGATATCCCTAAAAAATACCCCAAAAATGACTTTGTCTGATCTAAGAAGAGACACAGTCGGTAACAATAATTTCATCACAGCCATTCAAAGTTATCTAACATTAGTCACTGACTTTTTTACATTTATTTTTGCAGTGTTCCAAGTAGCAGCACAAACAGAAAGACAATATCGTCTATACACTGTGTAAGTACATATTTTATTATAGGCGATGGTTTTTAATGCATTCTCTTCTCTCGCAGTATCATAATGCATTCACTGTAAACCTCAACTAACCGACTTTTTATTTTATCTTATAAGGTCCAACCGGCAAGCACCTGTTAATATGAGTCGGATCGACAGTTTCTTGCCGAATGAGTTTAAACGGGAAAACCAAACAATAATATTAATCCATGGGCACAGTGGCGGAGTGGGCCACGAATTCAATACTCTAATCATGAGAGGTAAGACTAAGTACTAGACCACAATACTTTTTTTCTTCGACTAACGCTTTTGGTAACGCAACTGCAATCTCTTTCGTATTTATTTCACCTAACTTGAAACAGCAATAATTACTTTTGAGTGTGTAGTTTTAAGGGTTCTGCACCTCAATTAAAAAAAAAACCTTATTGGATTACTTTGTAGTTCGTCTGTTTGGCTGTCAAAACCCATTATCGCGGGAACTCGTAGAAGTGAAATTAGAACCATATACTCAACTCTGTAGTCCCCTTGTGCTGTAAAAACTCTTAGAATCCTTTATGTTAGTTTTTATTTCTATGGTTGTTTGGCCGGTTTTCTTTTACCTCTGATTTTGATGACAACATCTACAAAATGTATAATTTTTTGTTTTAGAAATATTCGAGTTTCAAGGAGCATTTAACGTCATTGTGGTTGACTGGGAAAATGAAGCTCGCCACAGTTACTCAACCGCAGTTTCATATGTACCATTTGTAGCTAATGAACTGAGCGGATTCATAAGATGGTTAGTTGACCATGGAAACTCTGGTGGCAATGGAGAATCTGGTGAAAATGGAGGATCAGAAGAGAATGCTCCCAATGTCCCACCCGGTGGGCCTGAAAATGACCTTGGACCTCACAGTGCGACTGCAAACGTAGGGGTGGATGTGAGCAAACTGCACTTGGTTGGGTTTGGCCTCGGAGCTCATATTGCTGGTATTGCTAGCAGACAGCTGAGACTTTCGCTTGGCGTAGTTGGCAGAATAAGCGGTAAGTGAATATTTTCCCGTGATTTTTGCCCCAATAGACCATTTGATTTACAATCAACATTTTGAAACTTTATTTTTTATGTAATTTTTCTAGGGCTGGACCCATCTGGAAGTAGTTGGGGCAGCAATTCTCAACGATTAAGGAATACTGACGCTCATTACGTCGAAGTTCTCCACACAGACGGTTCAGGTCCAACAGCCTACGGTATCGGAACTTCACTCGGACATAAGGACTTCTATGCTAATGGTGGAGCCAACCAACCAGGTTGCCTTGGCCACTATTGTAGTCATAACCGGGCCTACGAGGTGTTTGCAGCATCAATGCACGGCCATCTATCTGGAACTCCATGCAGAACATCTACACAGCTAACTCTTAACTTATGTAGAGGAACTCAAGTGTCATTCGGTGGTACAGAGTTAAATAAACCAGGGTAAATATTGCATTATTTTGTTTTGTATTGACTGCTCATTTATTTTTTATTTTTGCGTCATTGTCTCTACCACCCTGTAAAATATTAATCGATATTTTCCAAATCAAAGTATGTAATTTTGTAAGTAAAAAATTCAACACAAGTTA
The DNA here is from genome assembly GCA_958449745.1 of Ochropleura leucogaster. Lineage (NCBI taxonomy): Eukaryota > Metazoa > Arthropoda > Insecta > Lepidoptera > Noctuidae > Ochropleura > Ochropleura leucogaster. The sequence continues at coordinate 7,913,796 of OY288207.1, read as the reverse complement.
TATCTTGTTAATGTTATAAAAATGCCTATAAAAACCCTTGACTACTATACAAAAACTTACATTTTGAAAATTGTTTTACAGTTACGACACTGTCTTCAGAGTCAACACCGGAAGAAGATACCCGTTCTAAGACTGAATCATATTGTGATAAAATAAACTCCACTTACCAAAACTTTTCTTCTTTTATTTTTCAATCTATTTCACCAAACTGTTAAATAATAATATAATTCTTTTATACTCTATCTACACTTGAGAGATTCGGGTCGCTTCCCCCCGCTCCGCACAGAGCGGAGAAAGTTATTTGAAACTTCTTATCCATAATAAAATGCTTTACACTTAGCCAATCAACTCTTCATATTGCATTACTGAGGTCAAAGAAATAGGTTATAATGAACTTTATATTCTGATCTAGCAAATGCCTTTCTTCTTTTTGTGAGTGCCAGTGCTACTGGTAGGAGGAGGTAGGAGGTCATATATATAGAATCCCATGCAGCACAACTACACAGCTCACTTAACTTATACAGAGGAACTCTGGTGACACAAAATAAAAAAAAAAACTTTTGATTTAGTTTTTTTTTTTTTTTTGAGTCACTACGTCAGCTGTGTAGTTGTGCTGCATGGGATTCTATATATATGGCCTTGAATAGATGCTAGTTCGCATGATCAGTTATGACTCCTCCTTAGTTTTTAAGATTTGAACGTTATTATACAATACAGTCCTCCAAAACGCCTACCCTTCGCTTATAGGTACCACAAATTTCATTTCTATATCTTTGTTTGTTGCACACAATACATTTCTGTATGTTAGGACGTACGAAGGAGATGTGACTAAAAGAGTGATGTGTCTGAATATTGATGGACGGAGAGCGAGAGGAGTTCCTAAGAAAAGGTGGATAGATTGTGTAAGGAATGATATGAAGGAGAAAGGAGTAAATGATGCCGTGACGTCTGATAGGGGAGAATGGAAGAGGCAGGAAAATGATGATGTTAGAACGTACACCTGCGAAGAGAGGCTGGTAGCAGCTGGTTGTGGACGGGCTAAATTAAGTAAGCTGACACATACTGCTAATGAGGATGACGAAGAACATACACAACTTATACAGCGTATATCAGAAAATTGTGGTCATTTTTATCTCCATTTCTAAATCACAATGTTAATCTCTTGACATAATTAAAGGAGTAAATATTATATAGTAGTCTATGTCTGGTTCATGATGAGGTTTAAATAATTATGTCTATTTTAATAACCCTTTACTCGAATTAAAAAAGAATTAATATGAATTGTTCTCATAATTTTGTTTTTGGTCACCCCATTTATGGATCGATACAGTTTTATTGATGTTTATTAGTAAAAACATTTTATTTGTGTTTCGTTCATCAAATCTATAAATAGTTGCATGACCTATTTAGTACCTAGTTATTTAATACATAAAGCAGTTTCCTGCAGTTTCCTTTTTGTACTATTCCGAGATCTCTAAAATCAATACATTTATGATTCTATTAGTTTTTGTCCGGACAAACATTAGGTATACCTACAAAATATACGTTTTTGTGTTTTATCAACAACGTGTAATTTATTTATTAATATACAAAACATTATTTTAACGATTTGCAAATATTTACATTTTAAACACGTGTGTTGGAAAGAAACAGAGATTTTGTATTTTGAAATTTTAAATCGGATCTGAACATGATGAATATTTTAATGTTGATCTAGGTTCTATTATGTTTTAAGAAGCACCAGTGTCTTATCTGAAGACACAAGAAGCCCATTTTAAAAGTTGTTTGTGTTTGTATGACCAAAAACAATGACGTTTCTCTATTACGCATTATTTCTACAACCTCAGGTTGCGCGACGTTACTCTTATCATTTGTATAAGAACGATAGCGCCAAATCTAAAGATTGATTTCTTTTACGATTTTAATCAGTTTCGGCCGTGACTTTGTACCTTTATCGCAAACACAGTAATTGGATACTAAATCAAATCTGTATATTCATTGTTATTCAATTTCAGATTTTTTAAACAAATTGTTTTAGAGGCACATAATAATGTAAGATTATACAATCTCAACTCTTATAATCGAGTAGGAAAGTACCTTCGTATTTCTCCTATATGATACGTTAGATTTATTGTTATAGACTACTATTAAAATAAATATTACTGTTCAACTAGCATTAGTTGGCATCCAAATAGCTATTTGTGTAAGATCATGTTTTCATCATGAGCAACCAAAGGATTCACGAGCGTAGCGAGGGCACTACGCTCGTGATTCCGTAATAGAACCCCTGTTCTAGAGTATAATCCTGAATGTTTTCGAGGGGTTCAAGGAATTTTGTTCTCGTGTATCACACATTACTATTCTTTTGAGATTTCAAAAACACATAACACTGCATAATGATTATGGTCGCGTAGTTCTGCGGTTAAAATCCCCTGGTCACAAAGTTGTCATGAGATACAGTTCAGTTGGCATTTGACTCTCGAGCCTTTCATTACTATCCCAATAGGCCGACAAAGCACTATACCTAAGTATAGTGTTATTGGGTTTTGTGATCAGGAATTTTAAGATTACAATCTTAGTAACAGTGACGGCGTCTAGATGTGCCACGTGTGAATGGCCATAGGCTCGCCTTCAATTATATGAAATTTAAATATAACTGTTGTACACTGTTGCTCTTCAAGGACACAGGCGTGATGTGATTTTATGTCTACACCTTTTCGAAAGGAATATTAAATCAATAAACGAGCCCATGATTTATGCGGGAAAAAGTTCAATTTCTCTGCATTTTCTGTTAGTGTCCTTTTATTCACCGTAACAGTGGATTTAGAAGAAAAAAAAAATAGTAAGAATTGCATTCATTAGTAATCGGAAGAAAAAGAATAAGGAAATATCGACCAAAAATGTAGGAAACGAAAAACAATGACGAATCATGTCGGACTTTACATTTAACTATAAATAGATGATCTTATCTCTTAATTCTCGTTCAAAAGGGCAGTTTATCAATTTTTTTTATCATTTATCTTTGGTGGCGGTGGTAGATTGCAAATTATAAAACAAACAATTTCATAATTATGAGCAGTGACTTAGCAATCGACCTAACAAAATGTTGATGTTTGCAATTATTTCTGCTGTTCTAGCAGGTAAGTTTGTTAACCTATTAATTATCCTTACCTTTCGTTAGTTCATCATCTAAGAGTTACACAGTTAATTTAAAGTTTTCTGTTATTAAAACAGTACGTTCGAAGTTAAAGAATACCAAGCTATCAAAAAGAAGTTATCGATCCATCTGCTTCACGAAACCTTTTTAGGTACCCCTGATGTTACCATCCATATACAGCGTCTACCAGAAAAGTGTGGACATTATCGCTATCAACAAAATTGAGGCGGTTTCCATGATCGTCTCATGGAAAAAGTTGCTCATTTTGATTTTTTGACATGACCTCGACTTTCTGGTATACACTAAAAAATTACCTTACTAATATCATAAAAGCAAAAGTGAGTTTGTTTGTTACGTCTTCACGCCTAAATGGCTAAACCGATTTTGATAAATTTTGGTACAGAGATAGTCGAAATCCTGGAGACGGACATAGGCATAAAAGAGTTAAGGGAAGAAAAGGGTAGAGAAAGATTAAAGTTAGCGTTAAAGTAACTAAGCCACGCGGGCGAAGACACGGGCGAAAGCTAGTACATTAGAGTGATTTTCCCTGAAGAGGTGTATTCATAGTTCTCACATTACCATGTAAAAGGGACAAGCTTATTGCCATCGACCGATTACAAATCCAGATTGCTACCTGACTTTGACCTTCATATTCATTACAAAAGATCTAGATAGCACGTCATCTAATTTGGTGATCGATTCAATCATGCTGGTTATCAATAGACCAGAAAAAAACAATGATTAAGTTACTTAGAAACCATTCAGTGTCAACGGGTCAGTCATGTATCACCAGGTTTTTTCGAAAATTAACCCTAATACGACGGTACAGTAATGCTAAAATTGCTTGTTTACAGATTGATAGTCGATGTAAATAATTATAATAAGACAAAAATTATCCATTGTCGATTTGTCTCCATTCAAATTATTATCTTTTTTTGCAGTTTGCCATGTACAAGGTGCTAATCAATATCTTTACACTTTGTAAGTACATTATACATTTTTTTAAAAAGTATAACAACGTTTTGTTAGTATGTATGAATGGATTTATACAAAAAGTACTGGAACGATTTGGAAGAACTTTGGAAAACAGAGTAGTTCAGCATTAGTAGGAAGAAGGCGGTTATGATGATGATGATACATTTATTATCCAGCTAGTACGACCCCATGGGACAATTGCCATTGAATTCGCAAGCAGGAGCTAGTTTAAATAACAGATATAGACTCAATCACAAAACAGTTAAATCTCAATTTAGTACTGTCTCTCGCAATTTTGAAAACATTGTATTTCATATTTCTTCTAGCCGAACTTAACCAATCTCTTTTAATTTGAAGGGCTAACCAGGATGTGCCTGTGAATGTCAGTAACACCGAAGGCTTCTTACCAAATGAGTTCAACCCAGAAGACAATACAATCATTTTGATCCATGGGCGCGGTGGAGGAGTGGGCCATGAGTTTAATATACTGATTATGAGAGGTAAGCTTAAGTAGATGAGTTTAGAGGTCCCATCTTTACTTGGAATCAAAGAAGTGTAGCAATCCCAAATAATACTTACTATAAGTAACGCGACAGCAATCCAAAACATTAAGTAAAGCGAAAACTAGCTGAGGTTGCGGGTTGTTCGAAAGAGAACAATGCAAAAGAAAGAACATGAGTAAGTTTTAGTCACTGAAAGTCTGACACTACCCCCGTTCTGCCCAGAGCGTTGGAAGTTATTTGATGATTACAATTTTCTTTGTGACCAAATCCCAACAAATATACCCAAATCTCTGCAACTCCTGATAAATAGAATCAACAGTGACCACCAGAAGTGCACCGAGACAATGAAACCGGGCAAAGTCTCAGTTTCCCGGAGTTTGGAAGTTTGCGGTATAACACGCCCGTGCTACTGAAAGCACGTTAATCCGTAGGACCGAAGCCTGTGTCTGACTACACACTTGTGTACTATGATATCTCTCACACCGATGTCTAATCTCCACTGTGATTGAAAACGTTCAGGTGCCTTAGTCTGCTATTACAATAGTGTCAGAATGGTCGATCACTGATCGCATAATGGTTAATTTTTACAAGTTTGGTAATCTACTACATACTATACTTGTCAAAATCAACCATTATGCGATCAGTAATCGATCATTCTGACACTATTGTAATAGCAGACTTATGCCCCTGGAGGACTATATATAAACATAATAGAACTGGAAAGACATGCCTGTTGTTATTGTTAATATAATCTCCTTTTTTTTTCAGAAATATTCTATCTTCATGGACCAAATAACATAATAGTGGTTGACTGGGAAAGAGAAGCTAGCGGTAGTTACTCCGATGCAGTTTCAAATGTACCATTTGTAGCAAGTGAACTGAGCGGATTCTTAAGATGGTTATCTGACTCTACCAAGGAATCTGAACCTCGTGGACCTTTGGTGAACATGAGACAAGTGCACTTGGTTGGATTTGGCCTCGGAGCACACATTGCAGGCATTGCTAGTAGACAGCTGAGACTTACACATGGAGTAGTAGGCAGAATTACGGGTCAGTGTTTTTTCCCCTCAGTCTCTTCTTTGACGTTTTTAATTAGCCACAATTGATGGTATTAATAGCTTTTTTAATGTTGGTGTTTTAGGATTGGACCCATCTGGAAGGCAATGGGGGAGCAGTTCCGCACGCTTAGGAAATACTGACGCTCATTACGTCGAAGTTCTGCATACAGATAGTTCAGGTCCAACTGCCAACGGCATCGGAACTAGACTTGGACATATAGATTTCTACGCCAACGGTGGAAGCAACCAACCAGGCTGTTTCAGCCACTCCTGTAGTCATGATCGAGCCTACGAGCTGTTTGCAGCATCTATGAGGGGCCATCTTTTTGGAAACCCTTGCAATTCAATAACACAGATGAACCTTGGCATATGTAGGGGAACTTCTATGCAACTAGGTGGCTTACATTTATCTAAACCAAGGTGAATACGGTTTTTTGTTTTTTAGATAGTTTATTCCCATGACCATGGTGAAATCAGCATCTATGATTTCCTCGATCCTGGTAAACAGGCGCAGGCTTGTCGAACAACAACAACAAGCGTTGCACTGCTGCAACTGCGTGTGTCGAAGTAGTACACAGCGCTTAAAAACCCGCTAGTCAGCGCATAGTTAAATAGAGAGTACAGAAAATACTTAGCCATTAATACAATTAATCGTACGATTTTGGGTAAAATTTATCTAAGTACTAATAATATTATTAATAGGAAAGACTTTGTACGAAACAGGCTTCGAAACTACTTGACTAATTTCAAGCATTTTTCACCAATAGAAAACTAAATTATCAGGAAGTAACATAGGCTATCTAATATCACGCTACGATACTTAAGAGTTTTGCCCTGGCTGGAGGTCTTAATTTCAAGATATCTACAGAAATTGGCCGGTTAAGCAGACGGCAACCTCCTAGGTTGAACTGCAATATAGCATTAAAAAAAACGTTTTTTAATGATATTATACAAGTACATACTTAGGAGCTCAATAGTGTGTGGGGTGTGAGCACAGTTAGTACCTACTTTATAAAACCGTAAAATGTATCTACGTTTATAAGCAAAAAAAAATATTATTATATATGTATTTTGTTTTCAGTTACGACACTATCTACAGAGTCAGCACCGGAAGAAGGTTCCCGTTCTAAAATTTAAAGGTTTTGTAAATATACACTCTACTACCTCGCTTGATGATTTGTTTTAATTAATCGACTTAACCTGCATCACATTTAAATTTAATAAAGAAGTATGCTGTGGAATGAATTAAACGGCTATGCTTATCGTAGTTTTGAGATAGGCCATAAATGTATTTTTTTTTTATTTTACATGAATTCCAGTGTGAACGAGTTCGAGTCAAAATTGATTTTCAGTTATAATAATATCTATTAAAGTACACTAGGAACTACAAGTTTTAAAAAAAAAATTACATAGCAGCCTTCCAAAGCAAAAGGGTTATCCAAAAAAGGCCTTTTTAGAGACTTTTAACCTAGCTTTTTTTTGTTTGTCAAAATGCATTTACTATTGATTATGATTATTTAAAAGTTCTCTGGTAAATTTTAACCGTAACATGCAAAAGATAGAATGAAAAAAAAAATGTAAGGTTGTAGCGTTCCTGCCCGTTGTTCGAAAGAGATACCAAGGCCCCGGAACATAAAGGGCAAAAGTAGGAACATGGGTGGATTTTAGTTAGTAAAAATCTGACACCTCCCAGCTCGACCCAGAGCGGGGGATGGTATTTAATAATTTCCCCTCCGCAAAAAATAGGCTGTAGCGTTAGGTCGAGCAAAACATAAAACATAACGCCTGTAATCCCCGAAGAGATCGGTAGTGTAGAATTTGTATAGTTGAATTAATATTTATAATGTCTACGTAAATATCTAGTACTGATAATAATTTAAACATCCTAAGAAGTCTCCATAACCATAAAAAGTCATAATTCAGAGACCATCTACTATCGACGTTATGGAAAAAGTTTTCTTTATACAAGTAGTTTTCAAAAACGTCAAAACTTTTTATGAAGTCTGACCAAAATAATTCCGGGTATAACGCAGCGTTTTTTTCAGCAATAAACGCCAACGAGCTTACATTTTACACAGTATTTACAACAGGTTCCGGTCTACAAAGGCTACCCACATCTCAATTATCGGAAAGTCAATGTGAACTTGACAAATATTTACATTTGTCAAGTCAATATTCAGCCAGTTCGTGTATTCTCATTGAAGTTCCATTGTATGCCTCGTTTAACACGTCGACTAGTCTGGCATGGAGTAGTCAAGAAATGGAGCGCTTAGTACACTTACGTATGTACCTAAATATTTTTCTCGTCACTAGAATCCATCGTATGTTTAGACCTGAGAAACTATAACGTGCATATTAATATTTTACGAACTTTCTAAATACAAGTCACTAGGGTGGTGCGACAAAACTGTCCTAAAAAGGAATCGTGGTACGGCATGCGTATTTAAATGCGCAAACATTAAAAACTACCCACCAAATACCATCGACTGTCTAAAGTGAAATGAAACTTCGACATCTCGTTTTTTAGATTTATTATGTCTTGCAATTTTATGACATCAGGATTGCGGTGATAAAAACGTCTGTATTAGATGTAAACGTAAACGCCACACACAATATTCTGTGACACCATTGCATCCATTTACTTACTACTCCGTGGTATTCAGGCATCAGTACAGCGCGTAATTGAACTCGTTAGGTGGCCGGCCAACTGCCTGGCGCGATGCAGTATTGCTGCCATTGCTATTTTATTTAGCGTATGGTGTGCGCGAGTCCTTAAGTGGAGTTTAACGTTTAATGCGGAGTTACACCATGCTATATAACCTAGTGTTTTTTTTGGGTTGCGAAATTATCAAATAACTTCCCCTGCTCTGGAGCGGGGGGGAGTGTCAGACTTGTACTGACTAAAACCCACCCATGATTCTTCCATTGCCCTTTATGTTCCGGGGCCGCGGTATCTCTTTCAAACAACGGGCAGGAACGCTATAACCATACATTTTGTTTTCATTCTACCTTCTGAATGTTACGGTTAAAAATTACCAGAGAACTTTTAAACAGTAAATGCATTTTTAATCCCGGCAGGTAGCATTGTGATTTTGATTTTATTGTGGTATGCAAACGTGGATAACATTATAACATCACGTCTCTAATTAATATTAAATTACCGGTACACCCACATCTCGCCCGCTATTTTGAAGTCGTATGATGCCCCCAAGCAGTAAGACGGGTATCGAAAAATTAAAACACGACAAACGATTTACTGTTTTGGTTGAATATCTTTTATTGCGTGGGAATATTTATTACTAGCTAGCGCCTGCGGCTTCACCCGCGTTATATCGAAAAAAATATCGTATGTGTTATTCCAGACCATAATCTACCTCTGAGACAATTTTCATCAAGATCAGCCGTTTTGACATGAAAGAGTAACAAACATTCACACAACCATCCATCCTCATTAACATTGTCATCTATAATATTAGTAGGATGGATATTAAAATATCAAGTAAAAAGTCTCAGTCATCAAATATATTTGTGTTACCAATATAGATTTTTTTATTACCAAAATCTTGAAATTTTAGTACCTTAGACAGAAATCAGACCAGGCTCAAATGATGCCACTGAAAAATTCCCAATGGGAAAAATCACAATAACATTTTGTTTGACCTGGGAATGAGCCCAAAACCTGAAGTACCTACCTACAGCAGAACTGTTTGTGACCACTAAAAACAACTATTTCGGGTTTAAGAAAGATATATACATTTTTTAAATCTTTATATACATACAACACAATACTAGTTAGGAGAATCAGTTTGACGCTTACTATGTGTTTCTATAATACTATCAGTTGTTTGTGGTTTACTGAACTGTTATGCGGTAACTGGCAAATACAGGCTTTACCTCAACTCCGGGGAAGTGAATGTCGTGTTAATTGACTGTCCTTAGGTAGTCTGTTTCATATTGCACACGACTAGCTTCCGAATCCAGGACCTTCCGCGTAAATTCATTTATAAAAGAATACTGAAAATTAATTATAGAAATGTATAATTCATGTGTGTTATTTTGATGTATCTTTCTAATATTATAAAAGCGAAAGTGAGTTTGGTTGTTTGTTTCTGAAATCGGTTGGGCCATTTAGGCGTGAAGACGTACTTCACGCCTAAATGGCCCAACCGATTTCGATGAATTTTGGTACAGAGATAGTTGGGACCCTGTAGACGGACAAAAGAGGGGAGAAAGATATTTTTCGTACCACTGGCTCAAAAAAGTGACATTCTATGCCCCAAAAAGCGAACATAACAATAGTCATTTTTAATCTGTCAAAAACAGGGAAAGAATATTGTACTGAATTTCATTCATCCCCTAGGGAGAGAATGTGATTTAAAATTGGAATACTTAATACTGAACTACATCTGTGTTTACACCATTGAGTTTGTATATAGAGCATTAAGCATCTTTTTTAAAAAGGAATACGCAATTAATTATATGCAGTTATGATTATTAAATAAAATAACCAAAACCGACGAGGTCGTATGAGTTTGATGCCTTTGCTTTTCCGACAAAACATATTAGTCTAGGAATTTGTCGCGATTTTGTTTTCTTCAAATAGGTACATAAACGTTAAGTGTATTTTTATAAATAAGTTAATGTTCTAAAAATACATTGTTAAATCAAAGTGACAGTGTATTGTCGGACTCCATCAGTGCAAAAGCTGCCGCAATTATACTCATCAACAATAAATGTACCAAACAAAAGTGTAGCTCTCTCTATAAATAATTGGACCAATGTTCGAATTACTTCGAATGTTAAAATTTACTTTTAATGTCATTATTTTTAATAAATGCTTATCTCATATTATTATTGTGTTAATTTTTTCGCAAATGGTACGAAAAGTAGAGTATTTTCCTCGGTGATAAAGCTGTCTTAGTCTTGGGTAAACTTAAATCTCTCGCTACACTCAGGACTCGTCTTAAATCCCTCGCTTCGCTCGTGATTTAAGTTTTTAACACCCTCGCTACGCTCGGGAGTAAACCTCGAGTCCTTTGTTACGCTCGCGATTTAAATCGTCACCCGCGACAGAAGACACTGCTTTATCCCCTTGGTTAATAATCTACTATTTAAGCGCTATCCCAAAGTAACTATGCCACGCGGACGAAGTCGCGAGCGGAAGCTAGTAAACGATATTTATTAGTGTAAAGTTTCGTCACATTCGGCCAAAGCTTCGACTTTTGCTAAAATGTATCGAAGTTTTAAAAGAAGTCGAACGTCGTGGCAGGTGTCGAAATTGAACGAACTGCAGGTACTCCGAAATTGAGCGCAATGGAAGATGAGACGTGCGACGTGGGAGCTGTACATGCCACATGGTCGATTTTCGCGGTGTTTCTGTTTTTGACAAGTTGCGAGATATTTTTATATATCTCGTCAAGTTATCAACTTACAGATATCATAACTTTTAATTTCATAGTTTATAAAAGTATTTATTTTATAAACGAAAGAACTGAATTTCTAAGGATTGTGAAATAGTCGACACCGGTTTGACGAAACCTTTAGATTGCAGCCTAAAAACAATGAGCAAGCGCATCGTCGCTACTGCCGCGTACGATAACACTGGCGGTCTGTTTCTCGCTCTAGCTAATGACGGTTCCGAGCAACTGAAAATAATAGGAGCATGGAATATTGGGATTTTTTGCCCACGGATGAGGCACAACCAGAAATATTGACCCTAACATTTAAATTACCTGCATCTAGTAATATATTAGGAAAGGAGGAAACGCCTGGATGTCACTATTTTGTTGGTTTGTTGGAGCACACTGTTGCCATCTAACCCTCTTGGGCGAAGCCCCGCTGTGTCCCCGTAGAGGTAATCAAACAATGGTGACACCCGGGTGAGTCCTGGGTTTATAACTCGGAGTAAGAAGCAGTAACCTCCTTCTGCAAAACAGTTATGCTAGCGAAGGAGGTGGCTGAACATTTAATTGAGCGATACTCAAACGAACCCACCCACCGTGGTAGATGGACGCAGGGTCTGTGGACGGTGAAATCGGGGTAGCTCACCGTCCATTCATCTAGTGACCAAAGGTAGTGTCAACGACGCGTTCATGATCCACGCGCGCCTCAAAGAGAGGTCAGAAAAGCAGAGATACCGCGACATCGGAACGCAACGGGCAAAAGTAGGAACATAGGGTTTAGTCGATACAACTCTGACACTCCATTCCACTTTGCCCGGAATGGGAGAAGTCATTTGATGATTTTCTAGTAAAAAAACATGTACTTTTGTTTTTGTTTACCAGATCTGATAGTTCGCAATTGAGAACCTTGCAAAATCTTTATGGCCAAAATTCAAAAAAAACCGCATACGATTATTCGATTGCGGCGAAATATAGAAAACAGCTATTTTATTTTTGCGATTTCAGGGTCTTATTGTAACCTGTTCGACTAAACCTCAAGTCATCAAACTCAAGAAAAACATAAACAATTAATTACGAACGCACTAATAACCACTCGAACCATAAATGAGGTTCTATAAATCATATAGACGTCACGTAGCGTTGGTTTGACGTGGCTTGATTGATTAATTTATCGAGACTCCTTGTTAATGCTTCTCTAATGGTACGGATATGGTGGCACATGTATTGACGACAAGTGGGATAAGGAGACCGGCGTTGATGTTGTATGGAAAAGTATGGACCGATTTGGCTAGATTATAGTGTTGTTATGGTAAGTATGCAGTGATCAACTCAGTCACTCAATATTTTTTTATTTGATACTTTTAAAAACGGTATGTTGTATGAACATTCTATTGAGATGTCATAAGCATATATTTAGAATTTATTGCTGCGGTGTATTCTTACTAATATTATAAAAGCGATAGTGAGTTTGTTTGTTTGTTACGTCTACACGACTAAATGGCTAAATCGATTTCGATGAAATTTTGTACAGAGATAGTTGAGACCCTGGAGACGGACATAGGCTTTAATTTTTTTTAAAGCGATTAATGAGGGAGAAAGAGGGAAGAAAAGGAAAAAATTAGCTTTGCTGTTACAATACAGAAGGCGCAAGGTAGCAGGTACCTGCAAATCAGGAAAGAGAACTGTGTTACCCCGAATTTATCGCGAGCAAAGCTGCGGGCAAAAGTTAGTTTAATATATTAGTTCATTAGAAATATTTCGTTTGTTTATTTGTTGCAATTAATATTGGTTTCTTGTGTCTTGACCGCAAGTTTTAAGATAAAAGGCTGAGCACTGGATGGTTGTCGAAGAAAATTAAACAGAACAGTGTAGAGAAGATGTTTCAGCCGAATTTTAGGCATAAATCAGGACAAGAAACCAAGTTTTAAAACTACATTGACTTAGTTTTTTGTGTTTTCATGTTAAGGCCAGATATTTCTACTAACTGCTCTCATTCAATATTTTAGTGGACCTTGATCTGACCCAGACCAATATAAGGTATCAATAGATTACAAGGTCAGCTTATACTGGTTATATTACCACTACTGGGTCATCAGCTGCTACAGTAAAATAAACCTTATTCATATTACAGTTAACAGGCACATCTTCAAGATCAACCACTTTTATTAAAACAAGAAAGCACCTAAAGTTCACCTCCAAGAACATCATAATGAACTAATTATTTTGCAAAGCATTCGTGGAATAACTTGATCTGCAGAAATTTTGCAATATTTTGTAACTCATCTCGAAGCGGCATTGTTTGTTTACCGCCGTACGAAACCGGTTGGTCGTAACTTCAGTTAATTTAAACCAGCGGTTCTAAAATATTTCTGGCTAAAGGCTTGATAAATATTTGCGCTTTTGAAATAAGTTTAAGGATCGTAGTCCGTAGATAATAGAGTGTGGCACAATAATTTAAATTATCTTCGCTGACTATCATTGACCATCTGGTAATCTTTTGGCTGATAACGAAACTAGATGAGCAGGTCTTACTAAGTCCGATGCTGGTATTGGTATGTCCTACATTCTTTTCTACGCCTTGAAGCATTTGTCCGAAGTCACTGCTACGAGTGCTACGCTATCAAAATGGTTAATTATAATTATTAGGTTATGGTCAAAGCTCAACTAAGCAAGAAGATTAAGAAGAACGTAAGGGCCGTTTTCTATAATTTCAAAAAAGGTATCTTAACTGGCAACATCTATTTTACACGTTCAAAAAACGTCAAGTGCCATGGAACGGATAAATTAAAAAAAGAAGCGTGTAGCATATCATTCCCGTTGGTTGGCAATAAACTAACCCCCTGGAACCGCTCCTGAAATCGGTCACTCGAACATGGGACTTGAACCTAAGTAAATTCCCATCGGTTGGCAACAAGTTTGCCTCCTTGAACCGCTCCTGGAATTGTTCGCTCGCATGGGACGTGAATATAACTTTGGGTGTACCAGTACCCAGGTCTTTGCCTGACCCTTCGAAAGTGGCGTGGCGTGAAGTTATGTAAAGTGTCGTTGCAATAATACACGTGCTTTATTATTATATCACGTGCTATTGGTGTGCAAGGCCACACTATTAAAAAATGCTTCGCTCTGATTAAAATTTAGAATTACAATAAGCAGTTTCTGTGAGTAAACCAAGGCAAATTACTTATTAAAATTTCTGAATAAATTGTGAATTTATTAGCAGAGATGTATAGCGGAATCTCTTTTACTATTTAATGAGACAGTTAGTTGCTTATTATATAAGAGCAGAGTTTTAATTAAACCCTTTATGAAGTCATTGCTTATTTATTGTTCTGAGTATTGCAGAACTATTTTGTAAAGTGTGTCAATTTGGCAAAACATTTTTACACAATATACCTATCTTTCACGAAATTAAATAAGTACTTGTAACTGTAATAGATAGATCTAAAATTTTACCAATTGATGATTAAAACATGGTTTTCGTATAATATATAATTTGCGCTATTCGTAAATTGGCTTGTTTTATTTGTCCAGCCCTCGTATAATGTGTTTGCACGAGTATTCAGTGTATGTCTCTTCTAATAGATATGTTTATAGCAAGCTAAATTATGATTTGATAAACTTGTTGTCGTACACATTTCTTTAAAAACAATAACATAAATCTCTTAAAAATAAATAGCAAAATCGGGAACAGGGTCCGAGCTACACTGGTGGTCAGGGCTCTTGAGAGACGAACTTCCTAACAAAACGCGTCTTCTCCAGAAGTACTAATTTCTGAAGCAAGCCCTTATATCCTTACTAATATTATAAAAGCGGAAGTGAGTTTGTTTGTTTGTTTGTTACCTCTTCACGCTTTACTAACCGATTTTGATGGATTTTGGTACAGAGACAGTTGAGAACCAGGAGACGGACATAGGCTAATTTTTTAAAAAGTGGGATGTGAGGGAGAAAGAGGGAAGAAAAGGGAAAACTTAGCGTTGCTATTACAAATCAATAAGGCGCAAGGGGAACTGTGTTACCCCGAATTTAACGCGAGCGAAGCCGCGGGCAAAAGCTAGTTATTTATATATATTCTTTCGTAACACCCTTATAATATGTATGTTGCAAGTAAACGACTTGATTACTAACATAATTATCTGCGTAGTCATTTTCCAACTAGTAAATCCTAGTAGAAAGTAGTAAAATAGTAGTATTAAAACTTTCCTAGTAGTAATAGTAGTTTCCAAACTACTACGCTGAGATCGTCTTCCAGTATTACCGAAGTTCTTGATAAAGCATACAGGTACCTATCTAGTTATAATCATAACAAAAGCCTCCATATTGCCTTCACTCCTGCCACCTGTCAGCTTCAATATGAACTATCGACGCAATCTAGGTGCATTGTGTGCGGACCATTCACGTAATGACACTCCAGTATAAGAGCTCGGATTATTGGCTTATATTGCCAATACCTAGGTTGCTAAGCTAAATATGTTTGTTATTGCAGGCTGTGTTTGAGGCTAATGTAGTAATGTTTGCCTTGTGGATGATGATTGTGATTGAGATAATGTAGGTCATTGTGTTACTGGCTCTTGAAAATGTTGCTAGTTGTCTACTAAAAAATCATGGCCAAAAAACCGTATTATTTTTACGAAAATTGACCCACTTATTTATTTAACAATTTATTTATATAAAATTTGAGTACAATGGTAATGTTTATTTCTTAAGAAATTTCTACCAGCAGGCCTGCGACAGGAGAACGAAATATAGGCGAAAGTGTGTGATAGAGAGTACAAGAAAATTATGTGT
Source organism: Ochropleura leucogaster (assembly GCA_958449745.1). NCBI lineage: Eukaryota > Metazoa > Arthropoda > Insecta > Lepidoptera > Noctuidae > Ochropleura > Ochropleura leucogaster. The sequence goes on along the minus strand of OY288207.1, from coordinate 7,897,916 downwards.
GGGTGCCTTAACCTATTGTAAACTTACACAAATAAGTATATATTAACAGCTAGCTTTCGCCCGCGGCTTCGCCCGCGTTAAATTTGGGGTAACACAGTTCCCCTTGCGCCTTATTGATTTGTAATAGCAACGCTAAGTTTTACCTTCTCTTCCCTCTTTCTACCTCATCCCACTTTTTTCAAAAAAATATTAGCCTATGTCCGTCTCCTGGTTCCCAACTATCTCTGTACCAAAATTCATCCAAATCGGTTCAGCCATTAAAGCGTGAAGAGGTAACAAACAAACAAACAAACTCACTTTCGCTTTTATAATATTAGTAAGATAAGGATAGTAAGGATTACTTGTATAAACATTTGATGCTTAAATATATATCCATAAATAATTACATAAATTACTATTGAGAGTGCTATTTCACTCTGTCTCCAAATAAAATTTAGTGACAATAACTTATCAAACGAAGGTCAAATATCTGTCTTAACTGAGTTAAATACAGGGTGATTTGTGATGTGGAAAATTAAAATGAGGACAACAGGTGAAGTTCCGAAACTTACTTGGTTGACTAAAGTATATTTTTTAAGCAAAATACAACTAAATCTTTTAAAATACTAGCTACCTGGTCCACCGATCTTGAACTTAATAGAGATTTCACTATTTATTGTTAGTTTAAGCCCTCGAATAGAATCTATTTTTTTTATGAATGTCACTGTTCTATTCCTTCGGGTGTAGTCTTTAATAACCTATGTGTACGTGACATTCCACATACTACGTCTTTGCCGAACGTTTTCCTGGAATGCTTACAGTCGGTATATTTTATTTTCGAATGAATAAATAATGTACAAACACCCTGTGACGTAAATGGCGGCTCAACAAGACAAATATAGATTCGGAACAAATATCTTGAACCAACATAGGTACATGGCGCGTAAATGTTCGAAATTTAAACATATATTCCTGAGCCTTTACATAGAAAATTTGAAAGGTCTGCTACAGTGAATGGTGAAGGTTGGTTGCAGTAATACTTTCTGGATAAATAAAACCAGAGCCTCTTAGAAAATCAGTATTCCACACCTGACATAAAAAAAAACAACAAATCAAAGGCGGGCCAGGGCCATGGCCTGCCGGGATTGCAGGTTTTTCCAAAGAGATACTGCGGCCCGGATCATAAAGGGTAAAAGAAAGGACATGGGTGGGGCTTCAGTTAGTAAAAGTCTGACAGTTCCCCCACTCCGCCCAGAGTGGAAGATATTTGATGATTTACCATAAAAAACAACAGTATCGTGTTTCATTCATTTAGTTGCCCAGTTTGGTAATTTTTACCAAATCAGAAACAAACTAAAAAAGCATAGTCAAAGATTCGGCTTTCTTCACCCATCATGTGATCAATGACAATTAAGATTGAAAGGTCACCCATCGCCGCAATTTACTACAAATAATATTGAGAAACGCTGGCTCAACACTAGGTACGATAGTGGCATATTTCACCTGTCTTCATTTCATTATCAAGTATGCCTTGACACTAATCAGGTACAATCGGAAGATTTGGCTCGAACAGACTGACTCGTTGAAAGATCCATATTCAGACTGCAGATTTATTATTATCTGTTGGTGTGGAGACGAACATTCGTTGTATGGTCAATGTAATTGATAGCAAAACAACAAGCATATATATAGCTTTTGCCCGCGGCTTCGGTCGCGTTAATTCGGGATAACACAGTTCCCCTTTCCTGGTTTGCAGCTACCTGCCGCCACCTGTAATTTTTGCCCTTGCGTATTATTTATGTATTAGCAAAGCCTTTTTGCCCTCTTTCTCCCTCATTTCCCACTTCAAAAAAATAGCCTGTGTCTGTCTCCAGGGTTTCAACTATCTCTGTACAAAAATTCATCGAAATCGGTTTAACCATTTAGGCGTGAAGACATAACAAACAAACTCACTTTCGCTTTTATAATATTAGTAAAAGGATTATTTGAAGGTGTAGGCACAGATATAGCACCAAGTATGGGTGAATGTGAAGTTGGAAATGAACAAAAGGGTAAGGTTATTCGCTTTTACCGGACAGAAATCCTGACACCGGCTGTGACCTAGGAATTTAAGAGTAGTAGGTATTTACGAACGAACACTAGGTCAACGAAATCTACAAAGTCAAATTCAGAGCATTAATTTTTTTGTAAGAAATGGTTATTTCATTGTCCGTCCGTCTTGTCACGACAGGCCGTGTCGTGCCGTGCACCAAAGAGATGTCAGCAAAGTAGAGGGGCTTGCCAGGCCCACCGCCTGCCGGTTTGCAAATTATTCAAAATAGATACCGCGGTTCCGGAACATAAAGAGCGAACGAAGGAACATGATTTTAGTCAGTAAAAGTCTGACACTCTACCCCGATCCGCTCAGAGCGGTGAAGTTAATGGATAATTTTCCATCCGCAAAGAAAACATTTATTTCAATTAGACTGTTTAAAGCACTTTTGAATGACAAAAATAAAAGGATGGAACTAGAATCCCAGTCACAAGGCATCATCCTTACTAATATTATAAAAGCGAAAGTGAGTTTGTTTGTTTGTTTGTTACCTCTTCACGCTTTAATGGCTAAATCGATTTTGATGAATTTTGGTACAGAGATAGTTGGGAACCAGGAGACGGACATAGGCTAATATTTTTTTGAAACTAGTGGGATATGAGGGAGAAAGAGGGAAGAAAAGAGAAAACTTAGCGTTGCTATTACAAATCCATAAGGCGCAAGGGGAACTTTGTTACCCCGAATTTAACGCGAGCGAAACCGCGGGCAAAAGCTAGTAACTTATAAAAGTACAGTAGTATCTTATTCGTATAAAACGTAGATCTCTAAGGACTGATTTTTCATTAGTCAGATAACTTTTATCGGAGGAATAAAAATAGCGGTTTGACATAAATATTTTCTATAGATAAGCTGTCAAACTGCCATTTTTATTCCTCAGATAAAAGTTATCTAACTATTAAATAATGAGCCCTAAGGAGAAAACAAACTAACAGGCAACCATCAAAGGTTTCATACTGTAAATGGGAGATTATAGTGATCCTATATTTGTAGATATAAACGCACAGCGGTCAGCGCTGACATTTCATGTCGCATGAATGTAATTAAACGTAATTCGGGCTACAAGTCAACGTGAAACTGGTGTCCGGACTGGCGAAGGGAGCGATTCCCGTGTCGCATTTATTTTAATTTTTTCGTTTGTTTTTTCCTCTTAAGACGCGTTTAACTGATGTCTTGTAAATCTTTCAGAAAGAACGTTTTCAATAAAAACGATATTTAAAATTCCGATTCTTTAGACAATTGTGTCACTAGCGGGATTCTACAGAAAACCAGCGTCAGGTAGTCTACCTGGCATTATGCTGAGCTGCACTCCTATTTGGTGCAACCTTAAGTACTCACTGCCCAGTCATGGGTGACTGTTATAAATGTATGTGATGTGCCTTATTGTCAATCTACCTTTTTTATTCTTTGCCAGTTTTTCTCAGTTGGATATTTTTTTGGGTTAATTCCAGTATTATGTATTTTTGTTACATCAAATAAATGATTTATCTATATATCTATTTAAACTACTTTTTGAGATCACATTAATAAAGAATTTAGTTATGTGATAAGTTATAAACAGCCAGTAATTTATTGTTTTTATCAATATTTCCCTGAAAAAGGTGTATAAAAAGTAAAGTAATAAGTAAGGCAAGCTAATCGTTTTCCTCAATTAGATCTTGCAAAAAAGTAACCGCTGGCTGTTTATTTTTTCCCTGTTTCCAGGCGTAAATATAAGCTTAACGTTTATTTCAAAATGATGTACTTGCTTTATTACGAAATAGTTGATCTGAAAATGAATGGATTTAAAAGTTTTCTTTAGAGAAGAAACTCATTTTTACAAAATTACTCCTTTTATTGTTAAAACCACTATACTAGAAACTTTTCAATTAATTGCTGGCTTTTTTATGGTGTCAAAATTTGCAAGATGTTTTATTATTTAAAACAGTTGAAAATACGAAATTAATTTCATGGAAAAACTAAGAGGCTTTTGTGAATACTAAGACTCTTAAGGGTAGTAAGAATTAACCTGACCAATCGCTAGTAGCTGCTGCTAATAAATTCTTATTGAAAGGATTTTGGGAGAAAATTATGCGATAAATACAAAACTTATTAGTTTTCTATTAAAAACTATTTTTATGTTGCTCTGTTATAGAAATAAATATTTTAAAACGCACCCACGATACAGGAGACAGTATCGTGGGTGCGTTTAAAAATATTTAATATAACAGCCAGACCCGAAACAACTACCTGTAAGTCATAAAAATATTTTTTCCAGGCGGGGATCGAACCCGCGACATTCAGCACGGCAGTCGATCGTTCAACCACTGTGACAAAAATGCTGTCAAATTATTTACTGTGACAGTAATTGAACCCTATAATGTAATTAACAGGCTGATGTTTTGTTTAGTTATCTTACTGAGAGAGTACACACTTAAAACTCGAAATCATGAAGTACTTGGCAAAACAAAGAACGAAATACATTATGCAAATCAGAATATCCACCCTCAGATGAAGCTTTCAATGATGAAACAACAGAGCCTAATTGATTGCCTCTTATTATCCACATATTCGAGGACTAATGACTTCATTATCTTAGAGTACTAATGCACTTAAGTTTCAATAGGTCATTCTCATTACGATGCATGATTGGTAAATTATCTTCTGGCTGAGCCAGTCGTCAAGTCATGCCATTTACTCAAAATTAAAAATTAGGGCTGTTATGCAGCACTATTTAGACGTTAAATTACAAGAGACAGTCCACAAAACGACCGCCCTTCGCCATTTCCTAGTATTTTATTTAGCTAGGCAGAAGTGGCGGAACAAACTCCCCAGCAACACAGATGTGCTGATGCAGATGTGCACAGATGTGCCTGGTTCTTCTATCAGTACAAATTAATTTATAACAAGGTAAATTTAAGAAATAATTAATTCATTCTCACATGTAATAGTTACAACACCAATTATGTATATGGGATAAAAACTGTCCTATGAATCAATATAAATTATGAATTAACTAGCTTCCGCCCGCGACTCCGTCCGCGTGGCGGCATAGTTACTTTAAACCGCGAGATAATCGAAAAAAAAATCTTTCTCTCCCTTTTTTCTTAGCTCTTTTTCTCCCTTTTCTGACTTTAAAAAAATAGCCTATGTCCGTCTCCAGGGTCCCAAGTATCTCTGTACCAAAATTCACAAAAATCGGTTGGGCCATTTAGGCGTGAAGACGTTACAAACAAACAAACAAACACACTTTCGCTTTTATAATATTATAGTAAGGCCGGAACGGGACAGTCCAGGAACTTTCATACAAGTGACCCCGAACGAACGCAAGCGACTGTCACTTCGTACAAAAATAACCTTGCAATATTTACGCAAAAACCAAAACATACCACACTCACATAACATCACAAGGGGTTGACATTGACATTGTAAGTCAAATAAAAAAATATTTTTCAAGGCACCATATTTTTTTGTTCATTAAAGAACAAGCGTTTACGGATATCGGCGTATTTACACTCCTTATATACAGCGATTTATAGCAACGACTCATCCATTAAACTTGACTTAAAATACAAGTACTGCAGTTCATTGGTATCGTTTAAAGTTTGTATACGCGCGCACTGGCCGCTGTGAACAGTGCGGCCATTTTTCTTTTTTCAAATATTTTTTTTCGAGTGTTGAGTTCGTTTGTGTTCTTTTTTCAAAATGTTGAGTTTAGATTCAGCTATTTTAAGTACTGGCTTTATGAAGGAAAGTAGGACATTGTTGAAAGTGAGACTGTGGTTCTATGCGATATCGTATTTCCATTTGGTGGCAGTTGCGGCTTCATTGTTGACCATTGATTTTGGTGCTCACGATGATCCGGATATCCAGATGTATGCGAAGATCAGGTTTAAACTGATCACTGCGTGGTTTAATGTAAGTCAGTTTTATTTATCAATCAAATCTTTTATTTTTATGTATTAAAGAAAAAAACATAGGTCTAATGCTGAATATTTAAAAATATTAATTCAATCGTTATTAATTCTACATGTAGCTAACATTATCAACGTCAGTTGTAGTGTGTTTGTTTATGGGAACTCATATAAAATAATTAACATGGTATTTATCCCATTTCAAATGTTATGTACAATGAAAGTTTGTTTGTGACGCCTTCACTTCTTAAAGGATGAATGGAATTTATATCAAAAGGGAAATTAAAAATTATCTATTTATTCGTATAAACACTCAAAATATAAGTCTCGATTAAATCCTATTAACATTTATTTATTTATCAATATTAATAATATTATAAAATGCGAATGATTGTGAGGATGTATGGATGTTTGTTACTCTTTCACATGAAAACAGCAAAACGGATCTTGATGAAATTTGACACAGAGGTAGATTATGGTCTGGAAAAACAGGGACTGGGATAGTATTTTTGTTTGTTTGTTTCGTCTTCACGCCTAAATGACCCAACCAATTGTGATAAATTTTGGTATAAAGATAGTCGGAACCCTGGAAACGGACAAAAGCTGCCTCACTTTTTTTAAAGTAAGTAAAGGAAGAGAAAGAGGGAAGAAAAGAGGAGAGAAAGATATTTATTTTTCGATCATCACGCGGGTTAAAGTTAGCGTTAGTTCAAAGTAACTATGCCACGCACAAAGTCGCGGGCGAAAGCTAGTTTAGTATAAAGTTATGCGCTAAAATAACCACACAGTAGGTCCCAGCAGTAAACAGCAACAAGGCAGCTTGAAAAGGGACGAATCGTCTCTTCTTGCATAAAAAAAAAACCCAGGGCCAGTGGCGTGAAGAATGGAAGGCCTTTGCCCTACAGAGGGACACAAATGTCTGAACAAAAAAAAAGTATCAAAAAGATACTGATACTACACGTGCTTGTTGAAAAAAACTGTCAAAACAAAAGTGATAGTAGAGATACTGCTCCTACACGTGCTTGTTGAAAAAATCTGTCAAAACAAAAGTAATAGTACTACTATCACATTGCATTACAATCGCCGGAAAAGGAAATTGAACCAAACCGATAGGCAGAGTTGATTTCGTTTACGTCTCAACAGTTATATTGAAGACCCATGTAATAGGGTCGTATAGCCATCAACCGGGCCGATATCCAGACTCTAAACTGCAAAATCCAATAACGCGTAGTCCAACGTGGGAACAGAATACAAGCCCTCATGCTCAACAGAAGTCCTAACGACCACTAAACCAACGAGATGGTCAGTTAAAAATAAATACCGTTGAAAATAGAAGGATAGCAACAATTATATTTATGTAATGTGTTGTTTTTAAGGTTCTAATACTCAAAAGGAAAAATACGGAACCGTTTTAGGATCAATTTGCTTCCCGTCTCTCCTTCTGTCTAGACCATTTATCTTGAAACCACCTAAAGATATCGAGTAATTATTATATATACTAACTATACTCAAATCTGTGGTCGCTTGGAGCTGTTAAAATATAAATCCTCTCAGTCTACGCATTTAAAAGATATAGCCATATTTGTCACAGTACGGAACCTTTGGTGTGTGAGTCCGACTTGCACTTAGCCGGTTTATAAATACATAGTGGCAACATTCTCTCTCGTGTACGGAACTAAATCATAATGGCTGTCTCCTTATATTAACTAAATACAAAAATAACTCTGCAATAATATCTAGCTATCATTAAAAACCCGAAGTCCTAATAAAGACGAACATCAATAACCTCTTATTTTTAAGTCGGCAAACGCAATGGACAGGTCACCGAGCCATATTCGAATCCATTGTGTCTTTATTATCTGTTTCATTCTGAACCGTCGCCTGATCCGGTGGATTCGCGTCGCAGTATTTCGAAAACTAGAATGAATTATTATTTTCGCAAACATTGCATAACTGGTGGACTTGACCTTTCTTCATCAGAAACTAGTGCAACAAAAATATAAGAAGGTGGAAAGAGAAGGGGCGTACATTTCAACACTGTCATAGATGAATAAGGATGTTTGAGGTGCCATTTTTTAACTAGTCATTGACACTTGCGTTTTATAGCAAAGTGCTACTTAATAGTGCTAAATATAACCTAATAGTACTTAATGTTATCCCCTTTTTGAGGGGTGGATGGAGAGGAGGCATGGCGTCCTCACCTACCGCCTGGCACAGGTCCTCACCTGAGACGGTAGTTTCCTGCACATAATCGGGCAGGAAAGAACGCCCGGAGGACACGGTAGAGCACACAGTGGCGGTCTGCCCAGCTTGGGCGGAGCACCGCTGTACCCTCGTACAGGCGATCTCTCGCTTTCGGCCCTGGTTCAATTCATGGTCCGGAGCGAGAGGAAATGGGAAGCGGTCATACCTTCTGCGAAGCAGATAAGCAAGACGGTGGCCAGGCGGTTGGAGGAGAGAACCTCAAACCAAACCAGCCGCCGCGGGAGACGCCCCAGGCGTCGGGCGCCGCGAGGCAATTCCCGGCCACCGTAGATGCGGGCCTACGGACGGTGAGCAATCGGTAGCTCACCGCCCGTCCGTCTATTGCTGACAGGCCGTGTCAACGGTGCGACAGTGTTCCACGGCGCGCCTCAAAGAGATGAGAGCAAAGCAGACATCTATACTATATTTACTATATAATATTATAAAGCTGAAGAGTTTGTTTGTTTGTTTGTTTGAACGCGCTAATCTCAGGGACTACTGGTTGGAATTCGAAAATTCTTTTAGTGTTGGATAGTACATTTCTTGAGGAAGGCTATAGGCTATATAACATCACGCTACGACCAACAGGTGCTGAGCAGCGTGGGTGAAACCGCGTGAAACAGCTAGTATTTAAATATAACGTAAGGGAAATTTTGACGATAATGAGATTTAAACATCATTAGATTCGTTCTCTATCGATTGGTAAATTTTAAAATCTCTTACATTGCATATTTTCCGTAGGCGTAGACCATTTTTATTCTAGTACCTAGCTGTATTATGACATTTTAAATTAATATTTTTAATTATACTACTAATCGATAGCATTCACAACAGGTCACATAAGTAATTGAATTATTTGACATCTTTTAAAGATTGTCTTATACATTAGTGTTACGTCAGAAGGTTTGAATACCGCTTCCCTTACATTAAATTGTGCCTCAAAATATAATCATATTGACCCTTTCTTTGCGGCTGTGAAGTCATCAAATAACTTCCCTAGAATTGTCAGACTTGTACTGACTAAAACCCACCCAGTTATGCCAGTTATGCCTTATGCCCTTTATGTTCCGAGGCCATGGTATGTGTTTCGAACAACCTGCAACCCCGATATTGACCCTTACGTTAATTTGTCAAGAGCGAAAATGAATTGACCCGTCCTTTAGTTCAGAAGGGCTACTATGACATCTTATAGCAATTCTTATTCCACTGCGGAAAAGAGATGGTGCTAGACACCCTGTATAGCTCTGTCTCTTTCCCTCAGTGGAATAAGAATTGCTTTAAGAGGTCATAGTAGGGTAGCAGGCTGGACTACGTGATCGTTCTATAGTCATTTTAAAACTTGAACGCGTTTGACAGACTGGGTGCTATAGCTAAAGATTCAGCTTCAAATGCAGTGATAACATAAATTACTGTATGTATCCCAAAACCTTAGTAAAAACACGAATCAGATTCATATTGCTACATAAAAGTTATTCCAATCCCAATTTATTGTGAGAGATAACCAAACCGCTATCCCAGTGGACCAATATCATTCATAAAATATATTTTTCACGGAGAATCGTAAAATTATTTTTATTTTTCGCACTTTTCTGAAAATTATCAAGAATAATTTATGTTACCTTACGTATTCCAAGCGGACCGTTCCCAACCACATGAAAATATTATGACTATGTCAGGAGGATGGGCAGAAACAGTTTTGTTTACTAATAAATAATAATGTACCACGACCGCCAACCTGTCTGCCTAAAGGAGTTGCCACTCAGATGTAGGAGGCGGAACAAAACTTTGTGTAAATTTCTTGTCACACAGCGAAATCTTATCTTAGATCAAATTTATACAGCGTCAAATTAAAAGCCTTAAATCATAAGCTGAGTACAGACCGGATTTCTTTATAAATTAACAATTTGTTGTCCGGTTTTGCCCGCGGAATCATCGAAATTTACAAGGCATTTACAATATTATTTTCATCGAAATCCCTTCAGGAGTTTTTGAGTGAATGACGTGATTTATGAATGTATTGGACATTCTCATAAACTTCCGCATTATTATTTTGCTAAATGAAATTCTGAAAATTAAATAACTTTTTGTGTTGCACTAAAATTTTGATTCCGAATGCCCTAATGTATTTTTGTGGAATCCGAGGTACCATACTGTGCGTGACCCCGTTCTTGAAAAATACCATGACACCCTGCACTGGGATCAGTCTATCGTTACTGACAGGACTATTGAACAATAACCTGACATAGTGGTGATAGACCGATCAGCACGTTGCGTTATGATAATCAATGTTATCATCCCACATTACGAGAATGTCATCAAAACTAAGAAAGAGAAACAAAAACAATATCTTAACTTGGCACACGAGGTTGTCGACATCTAAAATTTGTACTTGGCTACCATTGTGCCGATTATCGCAACGGCCAATTACTATCTGTCGAAGCTCTCCTTAGGTGGTTCTACCAACATAGCTTTACCCTGCTCCCTATACCGGCGGACCAGATGTACCAAACCTGACCAGAGTGGTATGTACAAGTTGCATTAAGTAACTATCGAACACTAATAATATTTTGCTTTAAAAAATGCTAGACAACCAAGATGTGCTCGCGTGCTAGTCCCTTAGATCACAATGGACTTTGTTTCGATAAAACATTTGAGAAATTTTATAACAAATCATTTTCAAATGCCATTCTGTAGATTAAGTTAGACAAACATAGCACCTTGATTGTAAACGTGACTGACGCAATAAGTTGAACAAAGAATTGTTTTTCCTAATGACTTTTATTTGTTGAAATTATCCATCAGCCACATCATTTACAGTTAACAGTGGTTCACTGCTAGACATAGTATTCTGCAAATGTGCCCTATTCTATTTGATTCTTGGCTACTCTCATTCAGCTACTACCAGCCATGCTGCAAAGATTGTCGCTTTATCTAGCCTTTTTTATGGGATACACTCTGTCTGGGAAGCACAAGGTTAAGTCGAACTCTAACGGACTTCAAACCCAGGGTACCTACTACTACTATTCATATATCAGGGGCCCGGGAGATAGAAGTATATTCGCGCACACCCCCGACGGTGTCAGCCCGCCAGCAAGCGGCCCCATCTCCAAGTGCGGCCTGTTTACCGACTGCACATTCTCCGTGAATGCGCACCACTTCTTTGGGCTGCTCACAAAGAAGTGGTGCGAAAATAGGGTACCCTTTTTTTGGGGCGGGAAATCATCAAATAACTTCTCCCGCTGTGGAAGGAGCGGGGGAGAGTGTTAGACTTGTACTGACAAAAAACCCACCCATGTTCCTTCTATTGCCCTTTACGTTCCGGGGCCGCGGTATCTCTTTTGAACAACCCGCGATCCCCGAAATAGGGTTTTACGCTTTCCAAATTGCGGTCTCCAACCGAACTCGACGGCACCGTTGGCGCAGTGTTTTTTTGGATTCTTCAAGTAATGTGGCAGGCCTATTGTAACTTCACTTTTGTTTATCCTGTCAGCTATGGTGACAACTTTGGTTCCAAGTAGTTATTGTTTTCAGTTGTGTCCGATTTGCATCCAGTGTACTTATAACAAATAGTTTTTCAAATCAAATAACTAAACTTGAGTATTTCTGGGATGCCATTGGTCTCCCAATCAACCTGTCTCACATTGACGCAACTATCATTTTTTTCTTACATAAGAAATTATACCAAACACGATGTGGCCTCTTAAAAATTGTATACAAGTGCCCTTGAATTTCAGCAAACTATTACTAAAAATACCAGTACCCAATTCTGGATTTTATTTTATATTTTAAAATAAACTTATCGTGCAACAAAGTTTCCAGAACAAAAGCGATAATAGTAGCACTGTCCCCCTATTTGAGAACTCTGCACTTTCATTCTGTCAAAGTTTTTAGAGATTTAAGCCCCCGACGTCCCCAACGTTACAGGAAATGACGTCAGAACAGGGCTTAATTTAATAACTTACGGAACAAAATGGCTTCTTTTCTTTGTGGAATCAGCAGGACGACAAGTGACCGGGGGAAAGTTTCGCTTTGTTGCTACTGCTATTAATGTGGGGGTCGTTGACAAAGAATTTGTTACAAAGATCCTTTGATGGGACGTTGCATTATTTAACAATCGCTGGAGTACCTAGAGGTGCGCGGCGATGGTGCTACTGAAATTAGTTTTCAGAGCTTTGACTCAGAAAATAGTAAAATATCAATGAAACAAATAAAAATGGGACCTGATGATCTATTTGCCTATTAAAGACAACATATCATCACGCTTGAAATCCTCGAGCAGTTGGGCAGAGGTGTAGGTTCACTTATTGTTGTAGTTTGACAACATTGCAGTTTTGTTTACCCTACTTAATCTACAATTTTATAAATGCGAATGTTTGTGTGGATGGATGTATGAATGCATGGATGCTTGTTACTCTTTCACTTCAAAACGGCTCAACGGATCTTGATGAAATTTGGCACAGAGGTAAATTATAGTGTGGAATAAAACATTGGATTTTTTTCGACAGTACCAGCTACTATAGAATAAAACAAACACAGTTAAACTTGTCATTACTGCTCATCATGACACTACAATAAAGTTCAAAAAAGCTTATCCAAAGACAATCATCATTATCGTTTTTCATTTTTGCTCGTAACGTGTTTACAATAAAAATGACAAACACATCTTTTACCATTGTTTAAGCAACAATTCGCATATATTTACCAGATGTTTACCGTAATTATTATCTACTTTGAAGTAACACTTAGCAAAAACACGCGAAACCATTATTTTATCATTCTTTTTTTGCTAATTGAAACTGATATCTACAGACGTCATAATTTATGCCTGGTGACCTCACACTTTCGTATTCACGTGTACTGTGATTGTAGTATTGTTACTCATTATCTGACCGGTGAAATATTACAGTATTTTTTTTTATTTTAGTTGAATGCATGAAATAATAAAAACATTTATGTAAATAAATGTTTAATTTAATGACTGCTGGAATTAAATTACAAACAATGATGAACATAAGGTCATTAAACTGACACGAATCGAGTCGCTAATGCAAAAATAAACACTAGCTGGCCTGCGCGATTTCTCCCGCGTATTTGCTTACTGCCCCGCTCCCGTAGGTAGTAGCGTGATGTTATAGCTTATGTAACTAAATTATAATGTTGCCTAAGGGTTTATTCGTTTCCTGCCGGGGTTGCGGGTTGTTCGAAAGAGATACCGCGGCCCCAAAACGTAAAGGGCAATAGATGGAACATAGGTGGGTTTTTGTCAGTACAAGTCTGACACTCCCCCTGCTCCGCCCAGAGTGGGGGAAGTTATGTATTTGACGATTTCCCACGCCAAAAAAGAGGGTTTATTCGTGACATACAATAATACAAATCCTTCCTCTTTATAATATCAGTGTAGATAAAATAAAGGAATCTCATAAATTTCTCATCATGACAAACGCTTGCGCAGTGGTAACATCAGGCACATCACTATTCCTCAGGATCCCGCAGATTAAAATCCCATTAAAACCCGTCCGGTATTGTTTACGTGACGCGCGTCCAAATCAACGAAAAAATATTGCGCACCGTTCATCCTTTATTTTACGATGAAACATTTTCTCCAAAGTTTTCTCGGTAACACAAGAACACAACCCACACATGTTAAGGCGAAAGAAAATGTTCGAATTTCGAACAAGGTACTTAATGGTTAACTTTGTCGAAATTAATTAAAATCTGTTTTGTTTCAGCTCTTCACATTGGTGTATTTTCCGATTTGCTTCTACTGCGATTGGCGGGAGTTGAGAGGGGAAAATCGGTGGACTCACGTGAAACTTCTCAATCAAGTTAGGTACTTGTGCTTCACAAGCATCCTTCTGCCGACCACTGCAGTAAGTTTCTACATACAAATTGCTACTAAGCGGTTCTGTAAACATTTTACTTATTAGAAGACTGGTATATGTAAAGGCGAGTTCACAATTTACTATTCCTGTTTTTATTTGTTAAGTTTAATATATCGTAAGGATTTTTGGTGATTTTGGCTATCACGGTTGATCATTTAGTTCGTTTGGTTGACCATACTAGTTTCTGATATTTTTTTTAATTGAACAAGATGTTTTTAATAGGGTGCGGAAATATGGAGAAAAAATCTCGAATGTATATTGAAAGGTAACCATAAATTCTTAATAATCTACTTCTTTAGATCGTCACTAGAATGACATTCCAAAATATTTACATTCCGTTGAAATACGCAACGTTTTCTGATCAATAATTTATTGATTAAATTATTGATAAAAAATACCCTTTGTTTCTACTATAAAATTTTAACCCCTTGTATGCCGGAACGTAGATCTACGCGAGACACAATGCGTTTTTAATTGTGACTGTAATTCCGGCACACAAGCGGTTAATACAGACTTTTTTCTTTTACCTATCATGATTGTAAACATGAAACAAAAGATCAATAAAGCTAGTAGGTTCTCCGTTCGTCACATTGTTGATAACAATTACTTAAGTAATGTAATCATTCACGCAGATACAATGAAATCAGTCACCCATACTTGTCTTTCCGTAAAAGGGAACGAACACACGCGACTTCACTACATGAATAATTTATTAAAAACAGATTTAAAATGTGTTTTAATTATTTTTTTAATATCATTGTATTGATATTAATATGTTTTGAGGCCAATGCGTTGCGTCCATTTCAATATGATATAAGTTAATTGGATTTGGTTCTTAATTTACATTAATTGTCAAGACGGGCGTGCCAAAATGCTGAACTTGAAATGAATGTGATAGTAACAAGAAGCTCTAGCACGAGAGCGCAGTACGGTGACGTAAGTTGATATTTCGACCCAATGCAATGCAATGGTACAATCCATGGTCCGGTGCGAGAGGGCATGGGAAGCGGTCACCTACTTCTGCAAACTAATAATGCTAGCGAAGGAGGTGACCGGGCGTTTGAGAGAGAGAACCTCAAACCAACCCAGCCGCTGCAGGAGACGCTACGGGCGTTGGGTGCCGCGCGGCGACTCCCGGCCACCGTAGATGTGGGTCTGTGGACGGCGGGTTGCAGCTCATCGTCCGTCTAGTGACGACAAGTCATATCGGCGGCGCGTTCATTTTCCACGTGCGCCTCAAAGAGATGTCAGTAAAGCACAGCCAGACCACATGCGCTTGTGTTGGGGCCTCAGCTTATGTGAAATATAACATAATTATTAAAATAAATACGGAGGACATGCCAGCTAAAACTGGCGTTATTAAAATGTTTGCTTCCTTACTGGATCCGATAAAAATCTCTATAGAAACGGTACTGATCATGAAAAGACATACAAAACTAATTAAAAGTAAAACCCTTTTACGGCGACTCGCTAAATCGATTAACCAATCAAGCCATTTAATTAAAAATAAAAAAGGCTTCGTATTAAAAGTAAAAAGATATCTACTTACAGTATTTGGCCTTATAGCTGTCAAAAATGTGGAAGATTTTAAGAGATGTCATCAGATCGCAATTACTGCACAATGCCACATCCTTGGCTTGTTTGGAAGTGACCCGAAAAACACGTAATTACTTGAAGAAGCAGAATCGAGTAAAATTAAATAATAAATGTTATTATCGAGTTTAAAATTGTGTGGTCGATTGTACTTCTTTATGAGGTAAAAGTGCTCTGTATTGAGTCAAATTAAAACCTTCATGCATCCATGCTTGTGAATTGTAACTAGACTGTAACTGCATTTTGCCTCTTTCATTACCAAATAGACGAACAGAATGACCAGTCTGAGTCCAAGCAGATGTTTTATTATATATAGATAACAATACAAGTATTATCAAATATTGTATATTATACATATAATCAAGTATTGTCATCTAACTAAATTTGTGTTCAAATTTCTGCTCAATTGGAAGTTGGGCAAGTGAAACTATTTAGATCTCTTATCAGTTATAGGTAAAAAAAAAACATTTAAACATACCTACGTCTTTGGAAATGTGTTTAATAATTATTATTATTTACTCGTGCATATTTTAGGCTGAACATACTAACAATTAAAACTAAATTATTTATAACTAGCTAGCGACCGCGGCTTCGCGTGATGTAAAAAAGGTATCCTATGTGTTATTCCAGACTATAATCTAACTCTGTGTTAAATTTCATCAAGATCCGTTCAGCTGTTTCGACGTGAAAGAGTAACAAACATCCATACATTCATGCTCACAAACATTCGGGCTTATAATATTACTAGCGTCCGCCCGCGATCTCGTCCGCGTGGCATAGTTACTTTAGGCTAACGCTAACTTTAAATCGCGTGATGATCAAAAAAAATATCTGTGTCTCCCCTTTTCTTCTCTCTTTCACCCCCTGTTCTCAATTTTTTGTCTATGTCCGTCTCTAAGGTCCCAACTATCTCTGTACCAAAATTTATCATATTAGGAATTTATCATTTTATAATATTAGGAAGGATTAGTAGGATAAACATATGCAAGTATATATATTTTTATGAATTTATAGTATTTATAAAAATTAAATCCGCCCCTGTTATATAAATAAACCAGGAAAGTGAGTTGACTGTGTGAAAGATTATAATATATTATTATGGTTATGAAGGAAGTGAATTTTGACCGTCACGGTCAAAAAGCCTTTAATTAATTGGAATAAGGGCAAACTGATAATGAACATAATATTTTTAAATTTAATATCAGCTTAAAAAAATATAAGGCAAAATAATTTTGTTTTGTTGACGCAGTAATTTTTACCTCTTGGAATGTGTTTATAAAGGACAAACAATAATTATTTTGACTCCATTTGTGTAGGTCGAACCTTGTATTTATTAACTCAAATGTATTAATATCGCAATGAGGAAAAAAAAAGGTTTTTTTTCTGTCAAGTCTTGCTTAAGAACTTTTTCCTAATCGTCAGCCTTATGATCAAGTTTCAAGGATTTATTGATTTTGTGAGTGTTCTATTTCGAGTTTCTAAAACTTTTCAACCATAAACGTAAGGGTGTGTTAAGCATACGTATAGCTGTTATCTGTTTTAATTAGGATGTGGGAATAGGAAGTTATCTCGTGAATATTTATGTAAAACGTTTTTCTTACGTCACTTCCACATTGAACAATAATAATTTAAGTATTCATATATATTACACGCTCGCTTTTTCCAAAGGATATGGTTGAATGTTTATTGTTTTACGTAAAATTTCTTCTTCCATAAAAATGGTCCAACATCGCACTTGGGTCTAATTGGTTGCAACAATCGTGGCATCATTTGTTACGTCTTCCCGCCTAAATGGCAAAACCGGTATTAATGAATTTTGGTACAGAGGTAGTTGGGACCCTGGAGACGGACATAGGCTAAAAAAAAGTGAGAAAAGGGTGAGGAGGAAGGAAGAAAAGGGGTGAGAAAGATACATTATTTTCGATAATCACGCGGGTTAAAGTTAGTGTTAGCCCAAAGTATGCCACGCGGACGAAATTGCGGGCGGAAGCTAGTCTATTATAAGTCTTGTGCCATTAAAATAAGATCAATTTCTCTTTGTTTCCAGTTCGGTGACATCCTGTTCTGGCGAGTATGGAATACTCATCGAGAGCTGATCGCACCGCCCAGTATCCACAAGGTGGTCCCATTCTGGTCACAGCACTGCATGCATACAGTCTCGTTAGTAGTGGTATTATTGGATCTTGTACTGGTCCGGAGGGAGAGGCCAAAGAGTAACATGCTGAATATTGGGTTACTATCGTGCTTTCTCGTCGCCTATACTGTTGTGTAAGTATAACAATATTTAATTAAGATATTTATTTATAAATTCACGCTCTTGAAAAAAAAGGCGAGTTGTTCAAAGGCAGACTTAGTGCCCTGGCTTTTTTACCTATCAACCACCAAAGGATGATGCAGAGACAAAACTAGTAGGTGCAATGTGACAGAAAAAATATATACCAAATACATGAATACATACATAGATATAATACAATACTAAAGAGAGGTAAAACTAAAAAATATGAAGAAAGCTGACAACAAATTAATTTTGAGACGAATCTATCAACTTCTTTAGTAAATGTTCGCGAGCTTTTACCTTAAATATGAACCGAGTAGTGGCCGTCCTTATATTCAGAGGGAGAGCACTTATCTATGTCTTAAAAAAAAACATTAGGAGTTTAGGCATAAACAATAAAATGCCTTTGCCTCATCCACGCTCATGTGATACATGCACGGACACACAAATAAATTCTTGATGGAAAAATCCTTATGCCTGAATTGACGATCGAACCCAAGACTTCGAGCTCAGCTGTTTACACTTACGACCACTATACGAAGGAGACAGCTAAATACGACCTACAATACAAAAGGATTGACTAAAATGAATTGGGTATGATTTAAACTGTCACCAATTTAATTCATTTTGTGTTTCTTAAATAATAGGGTTTGCCCTCAAAATAGTACCAGATTTGTCACCAAAATGTAGTCACCAAACAATATAAAATCAATTCCACAATAAATTACCGAAAATCATGGAGATATGGGGTCAAGTACCAAATAAATGGTTTTGTATGTATTATAATAGGTTTGTCCTAATAGTATTTAAGCAAATTAATTTAAAGAGATCACCAATAAATCATATATTATATCACTAGAAAATTGGAGGGTGGGCTTGGTCGACGGAGCCCCGCTTCGCGGGGCTCCTACTTCTGAGTGGTTTATAAAAAAATAACCACGAAAGGGATGGCGGGGTCTATTCGCTCGCTTCGCTCGCTCACACGACCCCGCCATCCCCTTCTAACCTAACCTATCCGAGTCGGGGTGCCCTAAACTCCAGATTGCATCCAGTTTCTCCTGGTAACAATAGTTGAGGGTGGCAGGTGTATAGGGTATAAAGTGAAGAAAAAACAAACTTAATACAATATTTATTTAATAAATTTCAGTGTATTCTTTTTTTTAAGAATATTATCGATTCGCTTTTTGTTTAAACTATGAATATTAACTATGAGATTATGAATATTATAGTAAATGAATAATATTATGCTAAATGAATATTATGTAAAATGTTCATTGTAGGAAATGTTCATTATGTCATATGAAATTAGGTAAAATGAAATTATATCAATAATTCATTATGTCAACTGATCGTTATGTTAAACAAAATTATGTCAACTAAAATTATGTCAAGTGAACGTTAGATATTTTGTTATTATGTCAATCGTTACACACCCCTCGTTGAGGCCCGAAAGCGCGCCAATTTGTCTCCCTTCCTCTTCCCTTTGGACATATTCTCATTAAAATTATAAACTGATGTATTCAATTGGTAACGAATACATTATTTTAATAACTGAACGAAATAAAATGTAACTACTGTATTGTTGACAAAATAACAAATAAAAAGGAGTCGCAGTCTGGAATCGATTAATCGATTTATTTGGTGACAGATCTACCATTCTGAGCACCAAGCTATTATTTAAGTAATAAAACTGTTATTATAAGAACGAAGTTTATATTCATGTAATGCACTACAATTTTATTGGTAATCCATCTCATATTTTACACATTATATTAACAATAATTTGGTAATTCCTACCTGGGAACACTCTTTGTTTATCTGAGAACGAAAATATTTCGTGGCGATAGATCTATTTATTAGGTGATACAACTTGATGACAAATATAAATGTTGGTGACAAAAAATATAGTTCCCAAATGAATTATGTTTCCGCTGAAGGGAGTCAAACCTCCTTTTAGTGGGACACATCATATATTTGACGGGCCTTTTTCCTAGATCGACATACAAGATGAATTTAGAAAGTACATATAAATTGATAAAATCACATTGGTACTCGTCCGGATTTGAACCCATAACCTCGTATACGAAAGGCGAGGCCTTAACCTCTGGGCCATCATCTGTAGATTGGCTGTGGTAGCATTGAATAGTTACGTTTTTCGATGACTCAGACAAAGTCGCCGATCTTGTAAATACACTACCAATTAACAAAGTGCTGAAACTACTACTCTATTCCCAACTTCGTAAGTGTCGGTTTTCAATCTCGCCAGATGCTACCAAACATAAGTATTTTACACACAGCGCGTTGCAGCTGACTTTCGCAACCCAATTACTGAGCTCTGGCACATCGAGACACATCTTTATAGAATATTTTTGATGCAATATACAGTGCAAGCTACGAAAAAGGTTTTTATTATATTTTTTTGCATTGCGTAATTATAACTTCTGAACATCACGCATTGGAGTTGTTTAAGAAAATGTTAATCTTTACTAATATTGTAAAAGCGAAAGTGAGTTTGTTTGTTTGTTACCTCTTCACGCCTTAATGGCTGAACCGATTTTGATGAACTTTGATACAGAGATATTTGGGACCCAGGAGACGGATAAGAGCATTAATTTATTTAAAAAAGTGGGATATGGGGGAGAAAGAGGGCTGTAAAGGGAAATCTTAGCTTTGCTATTACAAATCAATAAGGCGCAAGGGCAAAAAATGGATGTCTATGTAGCAGGTACCTGCAAATCAGGAAAGGGGAACTGTGTTACAGCAAATTTAACCCCAAATTTTAGTCCCGGTCACAAGGTATAATAACATTATGAAAGTACTGTAGTTGCCCATTCCAAAGCGTTGATCTCTATGGAAAAGAATGGGCAAGAAATTCCATGGACACTCTTTTAAATTATAATATTATAACAAAATCATATTTACATCATTTATGTAGAGATTATATAAATATGTGAGGACGATGTAGAAAGACGTACACAGTAAGTGCGTCCATAATTGGACCTGATTGAATGGTTTCCATTAATACCTTTCACTGCCAACCCTTAAGAAATAAGATGCGTGATGTATGAGTTTGTTTGTTTTTTTTACTTGACTAAATCTTTTGAGTTTAAATAATAGACGAGGGTATCGCATAAAAAGCAATTCGTATTTCCTAATACTTTCATCAAGATTGCAGTTTGACCACTTTGTGTGTGCAGTTCAAGATGGCGTTGTTTGTCAAGATTTAGAAGACTTAAATTTAACAAAGATAGTCTATTATGGTCACTTAGCTAATAAGTATATCAAGATAAATGTATGAGAACACTGTCGACAAACTGCTCTGCAGTTGTATTATTTTTATTTATTAATAAATAAAAATTTCGAGTCAATGTTAGTACAACTACAGTACTTTCACAAGTTATTATGCCTTGTGACCGGGACTGTAGATTCATTTTGTTTCTTGACATTCAAAAGTACCTGTAATGGTCTAATTGAAATAAATGATTAGATTTGATAAACATTAAATTTC
Source organism: Ochropleura leucogaster (assembly GCA_958449745.1). NCBI lineage: Eukaryota > Metazoa > Arthropoda > Insecta > Lepidoptera > Noctuidae > Ochropleura > Ochropleura leucogaster. The sequence continues at coordinate 7,876,453 of OY288207.1, read as the reverse complement.
AATTCTTCGTTTTTCCGTCAACATAGATAAATTGGTTAAAATCGAATGCAGTAGAATTTCGACTTTTTCACCATCGTATTCGTTGGTAGAATGAGACTTTGTGAAGCATTGAACTTCCTTTATTAATCAAAAGGGGCACTCTATGAAGTTGGGCAATTGGTGTGCCCGTTTGTTTTTGTCATGGATACAGTTTTTAACCCAAAATGGATACAATTTTAAAGATACAGAACTAACGAAAAACGACACAAAACACAAGCAAACAAACCATACAGATTGCGCCCGACATCGAGGTCCGTTGAATGAAGTTCTCTTTGAAAAATATTCCTAACATATTCTGTCAAACTATCAAAAAAGGTGCCTGGTGGAAATGGCCTCGACATACGAACTTCGCCATAACTATTTTTTTTACAAAATCTTTTATAAATTTTATACTTGTTGTAAATTCGTTCGTTTTGACGCGAAAAAGTTACAAACATCCATTTATTCTCAAGCAATTTCACATTTAAATAAATAAATAATATCTTGGGACAACTCACACACGGCTATCTGATCCCGAGCTAAGCAGAGCTTGTGTTATGGTAACCAGACAACTGATATACATACTTATATAATTTATAAATACATACATATTGTAGATAAATCACACCCAGACACAGAACAAACAATCATGCTCATCACACAAAGTTTGTCCTGGGTGGGAATCGAACCCACGAGCTCCGGCTCAGCAGTCAGGGCCACTAACCACTAGACCAACAGGCCCGTCAATTTGTTATATTATTCTATACCTATAAAAATATAGCATACATTCATAAGCATCTTTCTTTTTACCCATTCTTTGTAAACGAGTGGACATGGCCTTGTAGATTCCTAGACGCTTGTTAACTTTTGTTAAGTGAGCAATGACTTACTGTCGGGCCTTATGCTGTCCTGTCATACTTAAGTACTAACGCTGTATGTAACAACAACATTGTAAAACCAAATGATTTTAATAGAGCAACCATGGAGTTTCTTGCCGGTTGTTCACCAAAGGAAACGACCAACCCAAACCGCGCACTTTTTTTCGGCGTTTAATAAGTGGCCATGTAGGCCTATGTGAAATTATTGATTTTGTTTTTTTTTTTTACAGTTGCGTGCAAAGCGTCATGAAAGGCGAGTATATCTATCCAGGCCTGAAGCTGTTCACAGGAATAAAGTTTCCCGTACTTGTGACGTACGTTTTCGTCGAAAACTTATTCTACTATACAAGCCAATGGCTGATCGTAGACATGGTGTGGGGTTCAGGGCATTTGAAGAAAGTCGTGTAAAGAAATTAGATTAGTTTAGTTTTAGATAGTACAACCGCTATTTGGTAAAGGATATTTTTTTACTAATATTAGAGGATTATTTAATTTATTCGTAGTACATTAATAAGTGAAGATATTTGAACGGACTTCAGATATGTTGAACTAGCATTTTGATTACCTTTTAATGAAAACACGACAAAATTAAACAAACAAAAACACAACATTTAGTGTTTTAACCTTAAAGTTTTATTTATTTATTTAAACTTCATGTACAATAGTGGTACATAGGCGGACTTAATTCCATAAGGCATTCTCTACCAGTCAACCTTTGGGTAAAATACGACAACATTGTGATAGGGTGCAATACATAAAATATCTAAAACAATTTTTGCGAAAACATATATCGTTATTATATTCGGAATTTATAATTTTAGCTAGGTATCTAGAGTGGGAATTACCTATGACACTAAACGCGATCAATAGCTGTCAATGTGACAGGATAAGGAAACTCATTTCCGATTCATAAAAAAAACAACACTCACAACGACACTGGGTAAACAAAAAATATTTTGTTTTTTTTTTATATTTGTCTAATAATACAGGAAACTAAATCGCCACCCTAAATAGCTATAAAACAGCAGTACGTACCTATTAATTAGCAGTAAGTACTAATCGTTTTCAGATTTGTTGGTGAAACTACAAATATGTACTACACAAACTAGTGAAATTGCAAATACTTTTAGTCCACGGTGCCATTTGCTACCCATATTAATTAATGTAACATCTAGAAATATTTCAGTGATATTAATAATTTATGGCGAAAGCTAGTTTTTTATTTATTTTAATAGTTTAATATGTCATGACAATAAGCGAATCTTACATAATGAGGGAATATCTTGTCGTAGTTCTTATAATTAAATCGAACTGTTTGATTATACGTCGTTGTTTTATTTTTACATGCATAAACTCACGCTTTTATCCCTAGGGGTTAGACAGAAAGCCACCTGCTACGATCCTTACATACTCCTTTCACCTCGTCCTCATTCATCTTATGGATCCGACCTCGACTTTTTATCTAGTTTTGTAGTCATTTGAATTACAGTAGGCTTGCAATGCATAGTATATTCGGCAGTTTATCGAATATCAAATATTCGGCGAACCCCCTAACCGAATAGCCAAATGTAAGGCAAAATATTCGGACGGATTTTAGCGCTAAAACTTATACAGAGGTGATTGTTTCACGCTCGTTTGTACTAATGTACTCACCGCCCGCGCGCCCGCAGTTGTTCTGCGAGGTAGGTACCTATATTGAAAATGAATGAATGAAAACCATACCCTTCTACAATTTGATAACTCAAAAACACAGAATCCTTAACTTTTCTAATATAGAAGATGATTAGCTTAATGACTAGCTTAATGATTTTACGAGAAATGAAAAGATGAATTTACATTTGTAATGAATCGATTTGTTTTCATTTTACCAATTATCTCCCTATAACAAAATATATTATTTCAGTATTCAGGCGAATAATATGTCGATATTCGGTATTCGGCCGAACATAATAAAAGTAGCCAAATAGGCCGAATACCGAATAGTAACCGTTGCAAGCCTAAATTACATCACCCAGCAATGTAGTTAAAAAAAATATCCGTATAATTGCCCGGTAAAACCAAGTTTAGCGCAGTCGCGCGATTAAGCGACCGGCTGCTGTACTACAAGTTACGGGTTCGATCCCCGTACGGAACAAATATTTGTATTTCATACAATTTTTCTGAGTCTGGCTTAAGTGAACATAAATGTTTGTCAACGCACCCACAATACACAAGAACGAAGGCCTACTATGAAGTCTTAAAACAGAACTTATTCCACTGAGTGAAAGAGATGCTAGACAACCTTTATAGCTCTGTCTCTTTCCCTCAGCGGAATAAGTTCTGCTTTAAGACGTCGTGGTAGGGTAACTGAAGAAGAAATAACTCTGGCTAAGATCGAGTCATACTCGCGTACTGAGGGTTCCGTACAAACTTGCGACATAAACGGCCATATCTTTTGACTGCGTAAACTTAGAAGGTTTTTTTTCACAGGACAAAGAGACTATAGACTTGAGTATATAATTTTTATTTTGACGATACCTTTAACGCGTACCCAAGATAAAGGGACTTGACAGATACACAAACGGACAAGAAAGTGATCCAATAAGGGTTCTGTATTTTCCTTTTGACGTACCTACGGAACCATAAAAACCAGCCAAGAGCCAGCCAGACTCGTGCATGGCTCCGCACCAAGTTGGGACATAAGCAACCACATATTTTGACTGATTAGACTTAGAGGATAATCCACAAATGTAATCCACTCTGTGGAGAGTGGATTATATGGTTTTGATATACCTCAACACTTTTCCGAGATAGAAGAACAAACAAACGGACTACAAAATGTTTCAATAGGTGTTCCGTATTTGTTTAAGGTACGAAACTCTTAAAAAAACTAATTATAACAATATGCTTACATGAGTAGAGTGAAGTAAGATGCCTATATTATTTAAATTTTTACAATTGCTTAAAGCTCAATAGCGTGTTTCGATCATACCACAGAACTAAGACGATAGTCCAGGGATAAGTTACAACACCCTTTGTTACAAAATCAAATTAACTGTGGCGTTACAACACCGGGCTTATTAGTTAAATACAGGAATTACCTGGATACCCGCAAGTGGGTCTTACCGTTCTAAAATGACAATGTTAATGAAGGTCTTAAGGTAAAATGGCAGTTTCTTACCCCGTGGCGTAAATAAAGCGATCGGTCGTGCAATTATAGGTCACACATGTGTTTGGAAAATTTAAAGGTATTTTAGCATGACCAGATTTTAGATTTTTGTAAAACGCTGCCTTACACTAGGAATTTCTCCTGTATCATGGGTGCGTTTACAAACATTTAGACTTCCAAACACAAACAGAACAAACAAAATTTGTTCCGTGCGAGGATCAAACCCGTGACACGCAGCGCAGCAGTCGATCACTCAGCCACTGCGCCAACCTTGTCGTCAAAAATGAACACACGTTAGAGCGATGATCGCTTTGTTTACGAGACGAGCTTCAAGACTATGATGGAATTAATGATACCTTACGTTTTAATCATTTATACGAGTAGTGGTGACTTAATCCTATTATATGACTGTTCCGTGTTGAGCACACCCAGTCACAGAATAATTATTATCTTAAATTATTATGGACTTTGATTCTTATTATTTTACCCGTTAAAGCTTTTTTTGCGGATGCGAAACCATCAAATATATTCTCCCGCTTCAGACTTGTACTGACTAAAACCCACCCATGTTCCTTCTATTACCCTTTATGTTCCGGGGCCACGGTATCTCTTTTGAAGCAACCCCGGGAGGCGGTGGCCCTGGCAGGACCTGCTTTGCTGACATCTCTAAGAAGCGCGCCTGGAAAACTAACGCGCCGCCGACCGGACGGTGAGCTAACCATTGCTCACCCTTTATAGACCTACATCTACGTTGGCCGGGAGTCGTCTCGCGGTGCCTGACGCGTCTCCCACGGCAGTGGGGTTGGTTTGAGGTTCTCTCCCTCAAACGCCCGGCCACCTCCTTCGCTAGCAGACTGCTTCCCATTCCCTCTCTCTCCGGACCATGGACTGAACCAGGGCCGGACGCGAGAGATTTCCGCTGCCGATCGCCTCTACGAGGGCACGGCAGCGTCACAAGGGTAATACCCGAGCGTTTCCTTCCGCCCAATTCTGTATAGGAACCTCCCGAAATATACGTGTCTGTTGAGGACCTGCATCAGGCAGTATGTGAGGCCGCCATGGCGCCTCTCCAGCCACTCCTCAAAAAGGAGACTTATCGCCAGCATTGTGGCGTGCCCTGCACGGGGTCTCAACAGTCGCTCTCTTCAAGTCACCATGAGATTGCACTGGAGGTCTGTCCGCTGAGCGACGATTTGCCGCGGCAGCGGAGATTCCCTCCGGTGTCGTACCTCTGTTCCCGTTAAGGCTTATTTTTTATTTATTTTAACGGATGAAAAATCATCAAATAACTTTCCCCGTTAAGGCTTGCCTTATGGAAACGAGTTGGAGATTACAGAATAATCAATGGCAAAACACCACACCGGCTTCCAGTGATGTTTATCAGTTCCTAATTTTGTGAATCTATTACATAAATCACCCAAATTGGTATCAAATTACAACCGGGTTAAATAGTTTAATTGTATCCAATTAGTGCTACGTCCAAACAAAACGATATGTGATAACATTCGGGAGAACGCATCTGTTTGTTAATCCTTGGTTTATTCATAGCGAATGTCGATTCAATTAATTAGTGTTGTGCAACATCGACTAGTTAATTTGCCTGAGGATATTTTTTTTCGGGTGGGAAATCATCAAATGACTTCCCCCGCTCTGGGCGGAGCGGGGGGGGAGGAGTGTGAGACTTGTACTGACTAAAAACCCACCCATGTTCCTTCTATTGCCCTGTACGTTCCGGGGCCGCGGTATCTCTTTCGAACAACCCGCAATGCCTGAGGATATTACTTATCGATTAAATTTTTAGGGTTTTGTACCTCAAGCAAAAGATGAAACAATTTTTTGTTCGTTTGTTTGTCTGTCAAGACATTTAATCTTGGGAACGCGTGAAGGTATCGTTTTGAACTAAAATGAAAACCATAAACTCAAGTCTAACCAGTCAATAGATAAGACCGTTTATGTCGCAAGTTTGTTCGGAACCTTCAGCGCGCGATTCCGACTCGTCCTTGGCTGGTTTTATTTATTTTGCCTTACGTCTACTACTAAAAACAGAAGGGCTACTATGACATCTTATAGCAATTCTTATTCCACTGAGTGAAAGAGATGGTGCTAGACACCATGTATAGCTCTGTCTCTTTCCCTCAGCGGAATAAGAATTGCTTTAAGAGGTCATAGGTAGGGCTACAGGTAAGTTTTGTGAGGTGAAATCAATAGATCTTTGTTACTCATTTACGCAAAACCATCGACTGGATTTCGATGAAACTTAATAGTGATATAGTTTATTAATCATCAAGTATATTGACTTGATTCACAAGGTTGTCGACATTTGGGTTTTGGACTCAACGAGCATTGTGCTGATAGTCATATTATCTGCCAACAGATTAATTGCCAAGAGCCTCAACCAATACCTTGGGAGGCTCTCGTTAGGTAGCTGGATCAAGAGCTTGATACAGAAAACGGTACTCTTGGACACGGCTTGTATTGTTAGGAGATTCCTTTTTCTGGACCCCTGATTGCCGGTCGCTTGGACCCTGTTCCCGATACCGGTGGGCTACTATTTTTGGACAATAAGAAATTCGTAAAAATATATGTAAAAATGAGTTTACGGAATAATGTGGCTTATATATCACAATAAAAGAATACGCGTAATTCATTAGAATATTGTGTAGAAAAAAAATCTCACACCTGGACTCTAATACAAAGTAAATGAATATAGTTGAGCAGCTAAATAACCTCATAGGTTAAGATGCCATTAAAAAAAAAACTTTTTTTAACGAATAAACAGGAACTTGCATGGCATGGCAATCGCTGTCAATGCGTTTCCTGTTCCTATAACAACTTTCGAACTGCTACCCTACCATTACATCTTAAAGCAGAACTTATTCCGCTGAGGGAAAAAGACAGAGCTATACAGGGTTTCTAGCACCATCTCTTTCACTCAGTGGAATAAGTTCTGTTTTAAGACGTCATAGTAGGCCTACTGAGCTTTTTAGCAGTATTTACGCCAATCCATACAATTTTGACTTCATGTACAATACTGGTAGAAAGACGGAATTAACACCACAAGGCGTTCTTAACCAGTCAACCTTTGGGTTAAATGGGACAACATTGAAGTAATATTGGGTGAATTTTTCATCATCGTTTTCAGTGATAGTAGACGAAGAAGCTCGTGAATTAATAACAACAACTCGAATCGATCTTTAGGTAAAACCGCGCATGCCTAGGTTGGTCTGTAGATGGGTGACCATGACTACACGTAGGTACAGAGTTTTGTCCGTGCCTCGGAAAGCACGCTAAGCCAAGAGTCCCGGCTGCCATTTGTAGATTTTTGACAGTCGTTATAAATAGACAGTGGCCCAAAAGTCTAGCAACCACTCTTACCAAGGGGTATAGTATTACACAGTACTAACTGGGTTTGTTTAGGTTAGATTGGAAGTCGCTCCATGATAAATAATGGTATTCAGCTGAATCCCTGTGGACTGGAAGCCGACCCCAGCATAGTTAAGCAAAGGCTAGGCAGATAATTGAAGGATCACTGCAGGTTCACTTGATTAAAAATGCAGATTGCAGAGGAATAATTGCATTTAATCCGTACACTTCGACTGTGAACACAGAGTACTTTTCTTATATCCATTAAGTATCCAATGAATAACCCATTTCAAAAAAAGGCGGGAGACGTAGTTGTCACATTGATGTCCACAGACATCAAAGTGGCATTTCACATCAACGACAATAGATTTAAATGACCAGAGACAAAAATAACTCTACTAAATATTATTAAGCTAACATAATGATGACGTTTTCGAAGATACGTCGCACAGGGTTTAACTTTATGCCCCAGTGTTTTAGGGTTCCGTTTGTATATATATACTAGCGATGCCCAGTGGTTTCACCCACTGCTACTTAGGAGTATGAAAAATAGATGTTGGCCGATTCTCAGACTTATGAATATTCTTAAAAAAATCATAAGAATCAGAGGAGAATGGTAACTAACAATGAGACACGAAATTTTTATTTATTAGATAGTAACAGAAGTAGCATTTCAACCTGCCGGGGTTGCGTGTTGTTCGGAAAAGATACCGCGGCCCCGGAACGTCAAAGGCAACAGAAGGAACATGGGTGGGTTTTAGTCAGTAAAAGTCTGACACGCCCTTCGTACCGCCCAGATCGGGGGAAGTTATTTGATGATTTCCCAACCCAAAAACATTTCAAATTTTTTCTCACGCTCACGTAGGTAAGCCTAAAAGAAGACATACTTACGTAAACTCGAGTAATACCTACGAAGCGGAAAATAAACTAATATTTTTACTGCGGTAGTTTTCTTTAAAAAGTATATCAGATAAAATAGAATAGATCTTACCAAAGTGCCACTCTTTAGCACGCCTACAGTTTTCTCTAGAAAAAAATATTAAGTAACGAAAGATTGTTAGAATTCAATTTGGGAAAGAGTCTGGCCAGATAAAATATTTACATAATTAAGTTATTTACTTTCAGAAGAAAGGGTGTATTTTTAGTTACTAATAACTGTTGGCAATTTGGACGGAATATTAAACTTTTTTTTATTAAAGTCGCTTATTCAAAAATAGAACTAATAAAAACAAATAAACTTTAGAAGAAAAAGGCCCGTTTGCAATACAAAAAACTAAAATCTTTTGACGCCAACCGGGATTAAAATATTTTTCTAATCTTAATTATTTCAAATTAAGAAGACAGATTTCTTTTTTTTAATGAATTTAGGTTAAACTTAACAAAACGTGTAGAGGAGCTCGTAACTATGGTTATCTACCCATGATCTCTTTCTAATACAATGTATTGATTTATTTTATTATTTTCGAGGATTATATCTACTAAATATCAGTGTCCTTCAGGAAGAATTTAGGAAAGAGGAACCGTGTTAACGCGAGCAAAGCCGCGGGGTGCAGCTAGTCCTGACTAATATTATAAAAGCGAAAGTGAGTTTGTTTGTTACCTCTTCACGCTTTAATGGCTCAACCGATTTTGATGAATTTTGGTACAGAGTGATAGTTGTGAACCAGGAGACGGACATAGGCTATTTTTTTCATAAAAAAGTGGGATGTGAGGGAGAAAGAGGGAAGAAAAGAGAAAACTTAGCGTTGCTATTACAAATCAATAAGGCGCGAAGGGAACTGTGTTACCCCGAATTTAACGCGAGCGAAGCCGCGGGCAAAAGCTAGTTATCTATAAATCAACCATTATGTGTTTTGAGTACCTAAAAGCGTAGTCACTGCAAATAAATATATTGTTGTATAAACCTCTTCTTATGTTCCAGACACTATGGTCAATGCACTTCTGTCATTTATGGCATCAAATGACAAAAGTGTGTTGCACTAAATGATATTTATTTATTTTAACTTCATGCACAGGTGAATACCATAGTACAAAGGCGAACTTGAAGCCTTGGATATTTCCTGCCAGTCAAACATTACGGTATAGTAGATGACTACAAAACATACCTAGCAGGTGCAAGGTAACAGAAAAAAAGCTCATTCTTTAAATTGGTTTTAACAAACACACGTTAAAAATTTAAAGAACTGCAAGGACGGTCAATATTTTAAGATTACCTAGTAATAATAAGCTCTAAGGCCGTGCTCTGCGTGTTGTGGTTTCGATTTCCGCACAGAACAAATAATTTCTATGACCTACAGGTTACAGTTGTTCCAAGTTGGCTGTTTGGGAGTTTAAATGTTTGCAAACGCACCCACGGCACAGGAGAATCTCCTAGTATATAATAAGAAAACCGACCGAATAATGTTGATGTGTTTCTGTAGAGTTTCTTTAAGCGCTTCGTATTTTCAACTTTATCTTACATCACTGACAGAAAACGCTTAGATGTTTTAGAATAGTTTAAATGTGTTTAGCGCTAATCATCATTATATTATTATGATGTCATCATCATCTGCCTAACCTTTTCCCAACTGTGTCGGAGTCGGCTTTAAGTCTATCCGGATGCAGCTAAATACCAGTATTTCACATGGAGCGACGGCTTATGCCCTGCAGAATCCAGTTAGTACTGGGTTATACGACACCCTTGGTCAGACTAGTTGAAAGACTTAAGCCACTGATACTGGCAACGACTGTCAAAAATCTAAAAATGACAGGTGAGGCCAACTGCTCAACATCCTTTTCAAGGTACGGAGGAAATTTGGTTTGTAATAGGTAATCCACGGAACAAAAAATAAAGGACCCTAACATAGTTAGGTAAAGGCTTAAAGGCAGATTTTCATGCTGACATGTTATCATCGAAGTGTCGATGGAAATGTACAATTTTGTACAAAGAATGTCTAGGCCCTACTATTAAACTCTAGCTTTTATGATTCTAATAAGGTTTACCCATATAACCACAATGTTGGTACTTAGGCAGCTATAAAGACATTGGAATCACTTAATTACTTGTACTACTAGCACTTAATTGATCCTGCCAGGGTTGTGGGTTGTTCGAAAGGGATATCGCGGCCCCGGCTCATAAAGGCCAAAAGAAGAAACATGGGTGGGTTTTAGTCAGTAAAAATCTGATTCTCTTCCGCGCTGCGCCCAGAGCGGGGGAAGTTATTTGATGATTTCCTATCCACAAAAAAAGGACTTAAGTGGCAACGTACAAAGAAAATACGACCGCCAGTAGGTCGTATTTTCTTTTTGTCATCAAAAACACAGGAATTCGTTGGTTAACCAACATGGTGTTGGGGTTGGAATACACTATTCGTTTTCTTTTTTTAATATCTCTTTGTTTTCATTTTTCGATTGTCCTTTATGTGCAAATATGACAGTCAGAGAGCTCACTTCGTTTGTTTTACATTCAACTGAATCTGGACGCGTGTCGACATATTCACAAAGGACTTTTATGGTGAAAAGCATTTTTTGCTAGCATGTTTGCACCTTGCTATTCTTCAAAAATAAAAAAAAAACTGGGTTTTAGTGGATAGTAGGTAAAAGGAATGAAAAGTGTTTAAAAACAATGCCTATGATGAAAACACCAGTGTACATCCTGTAAAAAAACCTTTAGTCCTGTAAAGCCTCTAAAATGTTTTTTTCAATATTTTACTACTAGCTGGCGCCCGCGGCTTCGCCCACATGATGATCGAAAAAAAGTATCCACGTGTTATTCCAGGCTATAATCTACCTCTGTGCAAAATTTCACCAAGATCCGTGCAGGCGATTTGACGTGAAAGAGTAACAAACATCCATACATCAATCGATCAATCCCCACAAGCATTCGCATCCTTACTAATATCCTTATCCTTACTAATATTATAAAAGCGAAAGTGAGTTTGTTTGTTTATTTGTTTGTTACCTCTTCACGCTTTAATGGCTGAACCGATTTTGATGAATTTTGGTACAGAGATAGTTGGGAACCAGGAAACGGACATAGGCTAATATTTTTTTGAAAAAGTGGGATGTGAGGGAAGAAAAGGAAAAAACTTAGCGTTGCTATTACAAATCAATAAGGCGCAAGGGGAACTGTGTTACCCCAAATTTAACGCGAGCAAAGCCGCGGGCAAAAGCTAGTTTATAATATTAGTAGGATAATACAAGGTTACCGAGAAGACTGAAATAAAAGCAAAATGATTAAAGTGGGCCTTATAGGTCAATGAACGCATTATGCCATTTTACATCACTTCCAATATTTGCTCAAACATAAGTCAACTCTATGTGTAAGTCGATGTTACGTAATTCATAAATAGATTTCGCACAGACAAACATCGTTCCATCCAAGGTCCTTTCTGGCAATATACCCAGACAAGGCTATAATTATCTGGACGACTCCGATTTGTCTAGCCTTGCGTCTATCGAACTACAAATTCAAGACGGAGAATGTTTCAAAATATCTAAGTAACAATTCATATTTGGCTCGTAATAACTGCGTCAGTCTTGACACAATTTATATCGGTGTTTTAGACTCCTGTATCTATTGTTTTTTTTTATGATCTTGTCCCCCTAGCAAGTTCTCCTGTATCGTGGATGTGTTTACAAACATTAAAACTCACATTCATAACAATAAACAGCCAGACCTGAAACAATTACTTCTAGGTCATACAAATATTTGGTGCGGGAATCGAACCCGCGACAAGCAGCGCAGCAGTCGATCGCTCAGCCACTGCGCCAACCTTGCCGTCGAATTTATGTGGGGTTCCCAACAAAATATTTCTATTAAACCTGTAACAGTTTTGTTATTTTTTTTTTAAGAAAGTACGTAGCGAATATATCACTTGTTATTAGTTGTTATCGACAAGGCTGTCATAAATGAAATACATTTTCCATGTTGTAAACCATTCTGTTAGGTTTCTTTGCAAAAAAATATTGACAGTCACAATAAAATATCTTTTGTCAAACTTAAAATAACGCTATCTAGTATTTCTTATTTATTCAGTTAGCTATTTAGAGCAAAACCTTTTTGACTATAACGCTATTTAGCATTATAACTATGTAGGCTACTGTGGCATAGCATCGCATCAGTTCAATTGAATCCTTAATAACAAGCAGCAAAGTTTTATTTTTAATAATATGTACTAGTTTCAGTGTCTGTCACGTCTGCAATTTATTTTATTTTTGCCTAAGTACATTTAGGTCTAAAATAAATAAAGTCAGTAGCGTGCTAGTTATTTGCGGGCCTCTCGCGTGCCTGCTTGTCGGTCGTGTCACGTACGAGGACATAAATTTTGTCAATCCCACTGCAGCTGTATAACAACTTTTCAATTAACGTCTGAAACAAAATATTTTTCCTTCACAATTGCGTTAATGAATAGAATGTTTAAGAACTTCTTTTTGCATGTACATTCAAAAACAAAGTTGGTCGTCGACGAGGCGTTCCATTTTTAAAATCTTTTTGCTTCTAAAACGACTTCAATTGTTTTCCAAATACCTCAATATTTTTTTTTATTTGGCTTTCAAAGAAGGTTCGGTAACCCGAAATTGGCACAAAGACGCAACTAGTGCCACACCAAAAAAAGAGGTTCGATGCGTAAAATGGCCGATTAAGCAGAATCATAATAGATTAATGATATGAATTACGTTACCATTCGTAAAATGATCACAAAGCGACAATTCACAAAATTAGAGAACACCACTTTGAGAATTCCAATATAATAAGTATTTTTAACCATTAATGATTCTGCTAAAGCAGACATTTTAGACTCCCTGGAATTAAGTAAAAATATTGCTTCTTCAATCCATCTTTTCCAAAATCCAGAAATACGAATTTATTGTAATAAAACTGATGATTGGTACTGTTGGATTCTACTAACAACAACGAAATATTTGTTGCCTTTACTTTCACTCTCCATTGTGTTGCGTATTCAATATTTTCTATCTTCAATCATCCTCGTAAACACAATGAAAAAAATACTCTTAAGGGAGTTTTATCAATTCGTGGGCGTTGGCAAAGATTGTCTCGAATTCTCTGTAATAGATCTATATGTACAAGTATAATATCAAACTTGTTTTATTTAAAAAATATACATATAGATAGATAGAAGATAGAATATTCTTTATTATGTATACCATACAAATAACAGGAATAACATTAAACAACTTATAAATAGGGTGACACAATGGGCGGTCTTATCGCTGAAAGCGATATTTTCAAAACAACCTTAGGATGGATTTAAAGGAGGACAAACAGTACTGTAGGTAGTATGTGGCATAACATTTTTCAAAATTAATAGCTACATTAAATTTGATACATTTAATATACATATAAAATAATAATCTAAAATAATAATATAAGAGCAAAGAAATATTTAATGTTCTTGTTTAAGGAGAGAGGTAGTGCGTTTCGACCAGTATTTTAAAAGTGGACAGGGTTTGAGCGCCTTTTACAGGCATGGGCAGGGCATTTCATAGCCGTAAAGCTTGAATGGTAAAGGATTTATAGTAGAAGCTAGTATAATGCACCGGCGTCTCCAGTCTCAGGTTTTCCGGTGACCTCAGATTTCTATTAAGTGTTAGTGTCATGAAAGAACTTAAAACGTTCTTTAAGATAAAGGGGGGTTTATACATAAACATACACACATAATCTAACGTCTTTCCATGAGGGTAGACAGAACACAAAACGCTACCTCGTACGATCCTCTGATACTCATTTTGCCTCTTCCACATTGATACATCTAGTCACACACGCAATCCGTTTGCGGGTGTTACGCACCGGACCTTTCTGAAGAACCTTACCAATAACGATCGGCTGCTGTGCTGCGTATCGCGTGTTTGATCCCCGCACGGAAGAAATATTTGTATTACCTACAGGTAGTTGTTTCGGGTCTGGCTGTTTGTGTATGTGAGTTTAAATGTTTGTAAACGCAACCACGATACAGGAGAAATTCCAAGTGTGGGGCAACGGTTTTCAAAAAAAAAAGGTAAGTATTAATGTCTTTCTAAGGGCATCGCCACCCTGCCGGGGTTGCGGGTTGTTCGAAAGAGATACCGCGGCCTCGGAACGTAAAAGGCAAAAGAAGAAACATGGGTGGGTTTTAGTCAGTACAAGTCTGACATGCCCTCCCGCTCCGCCCAGAGCGGGGGAAGTCATTGGATGATTTCCCACCTGAAAAAAAAAGAAAAAAAAAAGGGCATCGCCACGTTTGTGTTGCCATGTACACACGACGGCACATCAACCTACCCAAAACCATTTTAACCTCATCTCGCCCCTACGGTGTGCGATCCGTAGTAGAGAGATCAGGTTATAAAAGTTAAGAATAGGTTGACCTGCCGCCGTGTGTACATCTGTCTTGTAAATGCCTTTTATAAGTCGCCTTTCACTAATCCTCTCTACATGACCAAACCATCTAAGCACACTCTTTTAAATTTTGGTATAACCTCATTCTTCAATTTATCATTCAAAGTTACACCACACATAATTAAATTCCGCAAGAAATGCATCTCTACAGAATCTTCTTTTACACCTCGTTTGCCACACCCAACATTCACTTACGTTCATAAGTGTACGCACCAGGACCCAGTTTTGAACAGCCAGCCGACCCATTTTCTGATATAGACTTGAAAGAAGAAAATCTATATCTATACTAATCTATACTAATATTATAAAGCTGAAGAGTTTGTTTGTTTGTTTGACCGCGCTAATCTCAGGGACTACTAGTTGGAATTGGAAAATTCTTTTAGTGTTGGATAGTCCATTTCTTGAGGAAGGTTATAGGCTATATAACATCATGCTACGACCAACAGGTGCTGAGCAGCGTGGGTGAAACCGCGGGGAACAGCTAGTACAAAATAAAGTTCAAAATAAATGTAAAGTTTTATATTTTAATAATTAAAATGAACAACAAACACATAAACATATCATCACGCCTGTATATTCGCGAATGGCCTGTATATTGACAGAGGCGTAACTAATAGTATCTACAACCATATAGTACCTCCATTCAAACACAAACTGGAGTTTCTTGGAGCCGTTTCGTTTTTTTTTTTTAATAAAAACACCCGCTTGTGGTCATTATTTCTGTTGACAGCTTTGCAGACCAACCCTTCCCGTTTTTTTCGGATGGAAAATCTTTAAATAACTAACTACTGAGCGAAGCGGGGGAGACTCAGGATCAGACTTTTACTGACTAAAACCCACCTATTTGTCTTCTTTTGCCCTTTGTGTTTCGGAACCGCGGTAACTCTTCCGAACAACCCGCAACTCCAGCAAGCAGTGGCCCTGGCAGGTCCTTCTTAAATGCTTTCCTCTTTTTCACATGTAAACACCTTAATTAATATTTAATCCTTACTAATATTATAAAAGCGAAAGTGAGTTTGTTTATTACGTCTTCAGGCTTAAATGACTAAACCGATTTTGCTGAATTTTGGTACAGAGATGGATAGATGGATGGATGGTTTCCCTGGAGACGGACACAGGCTAAAAAAGTAAGAAAAGGGGGAGAAAAAGGGAAGAAAAGGGAAGAGAAAGATATTTTTTTTCGATCATCACGCGGGTTAAAGTTGGCGTTAGCCCAAAGTCACTAAGCCACGCAACGAAGTCGCGGGCAAAAGCTAGTAATCAATAAAATAAACTTTTTTTGTAACTACCCTAAATATGAAGAAAAAATCCATTCGACCTGAATGTTGCCACATGTTTTCCATTCACACAATGAGGGACGCGTCCCACTTGTCGCGATCTCAGGAGGCAAAGGAACACAGGCACAAAGTCTGCAGACAGACACTTGATACAAAAGTGTAGGTGGTAGTTTCGCTTTGTTCCCAGAACTAACTCCGAGCAAAAGGAAGTTGGCCCGCTCCGATGGTAATGTATATTTTTGTGTTGCTCGTATTTTGCGGGCCTTTATTCGTGGGTATGTATCGGTGTCTGTTTTGAACAACAAATTGTTTGAAACTACATATTAACATACATCGGGTAGTCACGGGTCAGTTAGAATTTTCGTAGTGGAATATCAGGATCGTGGTGTTTTTTGGGTTCCGTGGATCAAAAGGAAAAGACGGAACCCATATAGAATCACATTTTGTCCGTCTGTTTGTCACTATGTCGGGACGCTTCATCTCGGTAACGCGAGGAGATATCGAGTTGAAATTACCGTTATTAATCCTACTCCTATCAACCTACTAATCCTAATGTGAAAGTTTGTGAGTATGCATGCACGTTTGATCCTCTTTCACGAAAAAACTACTGAACGGATCTTGATGTTGGCACAGAGGTAGATTATAGTCTGTAATAACACATAGGATACTTTTTTTATCATCACGCGGGCGCCAGCTAGTTTTCCATATACTCAAGTCAGTGGTCCCTTGGAGCCGTGAATAAAATCAACCCCTTTATGTCTATACAGTCAAAAGAAATGGTCGTTATGGTCGCATATATGTACTAACGGAACCCTCGGTGCGCGAGCCTGACTCGCACTTGACCGTTTTTTTCCATATTATTTTAGGATCATTTTATGCAATTATTTCAACATAAATTTAGATATTTGTGTGTGTGTTAGAAGATGAATTAATTCATGCCGATAGTCGTATTTTAAAGTTACAGAGAGAAAGAGAAAGTACTCAGGTTATTGAAACTAACCGCTTATATAAAGAATTGTTAAATAGTAATTGTAACTCCCCTTCCTTAATAACTATTGATTTGACTGAAGATTCCTTACTGAAACAAAATTATTCAGTAAGCAATAAGAAAATTAAGAAATATGCTAAGTTAAATAGACTAATTAAAAAGTGTTATCAATTTAAAAAACAACACAAACACTTTTCCAAAAACATTCCACTGAGAAAAGAACGTGTTGATTTAGTGAACAAGTTAAAAAAATATCAAATAAAGTTAGAAGATAGTATTAAAATATATAATATAGATACTCAGCAATTGCAGTCTGAAATAGAGGTAGAATAGAATAGAATAGAATAGAATAGAATAGAATAGAATAGAAAAATATTTATTCGAAACAGGCACAACACAGCAGCAAAAAAAAATAAAAAAAAAAAAAAGGGTACTTCAGGACTCACTTAGTTCCATTTCCAGTAGGTATTTGAGTTCTCAGAAACAAATTAAGGAACATATTCTTGCAGCAAATGAATTAGTTATGTCTCAATGTAGTTGTCAGACAGTTTCCAACCATGAAACTGTCCAGCCTGAGGTAATGGAGGACCCATCCCAGGCTGAAAATTTGCCTCCAGACTGTATGCTCAACCAAGATGCAGCTAATATGTCACAAATTAATTTACAAATGGTACAGACTGAGATACATGATAGTCATGATTGTTCTAACTCTGTAATGTTCTCAGATAGTATAGGAAGGGGTGTAGGTAAATTATTATGTAATAACCTGAGTTTTCCCAGTCAAAATACTTGTATGCCAGGGTCAACTTATAAACAGATAATGGCATTAGTGACTAGAAATGTTTATAGTGAAAGTACTGATTTAACTATATTTATAGGAAATTGTTCTAAAATTACAAAAGAAGACATCACAGACAGTGTAACTGAGTTGTTAAAGCTAAATTGTCGTAAAATTATATTGTGTGCTTTTCCATACTTGTATAAAACCTCGAACAAACAAAATAATTATATTCACATGCTGAATAAGCATGTACATTTCTTAGTAGGTCACTATTGTGACAAACTTGTATATCTGGATATCAACACTGTTGTTGATAAACTTAGGTCGACACGGGGTAGTGTGTTTCTACCTACTAGTTGTAGACACAAAATAGCTAGGCTATTAGCTTATAATATTCACTCGGACATAAATATTATGTCTATGTTTTGTACAATTATTAACACTGCAAATATTAGTACTTCTACTAATAAACCTTTTTACAAGGAAGGCGGGGGAGTATTGTCGCTCACTCCGGCTCATTTAAACTAGCTAGTAAGACAACAGACACCAAGGTACCTTCTGGCTCTCAAATAGTTACATTTAAAAAAGGGGCTAAGCAGAATTCCTTGAAATTACTTCATCAAAATATTCAAGGTTTCTCTTCAAAACAACTAGAGATTGAATTGTTTTTAGAAAAAACTAAGTTTGATATTGTTTGTTTCACCGAACATTGGTTAAAAGATCATGAAATGCTAATTAATTATGAAAATTACAGTGTAGGCAGTTGCTTTAACCGTAAATCTAAGATGCGTGGGGGTTCACTAATCTTAGTCAAAAATAGTATTAAATTTAGAAGTCGTATTGATATAGTTGATCTATCGGTTGAACATAATATTGAATTATCTTGTGTTGAGCTAGATAAGCATGTCATAGTGTGTGTTTACAGGCCCCCAAATTATCAAAACTACTCGATATTTGAGTCAGTAATGGAAGATGCTTTGGCAAAACTTGCAACAGGTAATAAATCGCTAGTCATCTGTGGTGACTTTAACATCAATATTTTAGATGAAAATTCAAATAGCAGTAGATTTTTAAATCTTTTTAAATCATTTAATTTGTTGAATGTGTTTTCGGAGCCAACCCGAATTACTACAAATACGGCTACATGTATTGATAATGTTTTCTGTTGCTGCGACTTCTTAGATAAATCCATTGTAAATTACCTTCCCTCTGATCACAGCGGTCAAACCGTTGTTTTCGAGTCCTACACATCATCACAAAAAATTCAGATACAGTCTAGACAAATAACACCCAGCAATTTAAATAAATTTAACAATAATTTAATAAGTAATCTAGGCATTCCGGGATATGATATTAATAATGTAAATCATTTTTATGAGGAATTCTTTTCGGTTGTCTACTCAGAGTTCAATGATACGCTAAAAATTAAAACTAAATCTATTAGCCCAAAGTTTCTATTTAGTGATTGGGCAACTAAGGGTATAAGAAAAAGTAGGGAACGGCTGTTTGAACTTTACGGCCTTAAGCCTTACATCAACTCGGAAACATTCAATCACTATGTTGCTACTTACTCAAAAATGTTTAAAAACACCTGCAAGGTAGCTAAAGCCTTATTCATAAGCAACAAGATTAAATCCGCTGATAATAAAATTAAGACGGTTTGGAAAATAATCAATAGTGAAACTAATAGAAATAAAAAATATAATAATGATATAACACTAGAGTCTTCACGTGGTCTTCTAACCACAAAAAACGAAGTTGCTCAAGAATTTGTGGATTTCTTTACTAGTATCCCAATTAAAACTACAGAAACGTTAAATTCCTCACCCTTGCTTTCTGTTGACTTATTAAGAGCAAACGTTTTACCATGCCCGGCTGAGTTTCAGTTTAAGCATATTAATCCCACTGTAGTCATTAAAGCTTTTAAACAAATAAAAATCAAGTTAACCGAAGACCTTTGGGGATTGTCTATTAAAGTTTGTCAAGCTATCATTGAGACTATAGCACCGTACTTAGCCTTAATATTTAATTTGTGTGTGGACCAAGGAGTCTTCCCGGACCTTATGAAATACAGCAAGGTAATACCGCTTTTCAAATCTGGGGACAGTAAAGACACCAATAATTATAGACCCGTATCCGTTTTGCCGGTTTTCAGCAAGGTGTTTGAAAAGGTAATGCTTAACCAAATGCTCAACCACTTTAACACCAATAAAATCTTACATGAAAAGCAGTATGGTTTCACCAAAGGACGTTGTACGACTGACGCCGGTGTCACCCTATTAAAACACATATTTACTGCGTGGGAAGAGGCACAGGATGCCGTAGGGATTTTTTGTGACCTCTCAAAAGCATTTGATTGCGTGAACCACGAAACCCTGCTCTTAAAACTTGAACATTACGGCCTAGGGAAACTTGCCCTTAGTTTAGTTAAATCGTATTTAAATGATAGACAGCAGCAAGTACAAATAAATGGTGTCAATTCAATGGGTTTAAATGTAAAGATGGGTGTACCACAAGGATCGATATTAGGTCCCTTCCTCTTTTTAGTATATATAAATGATCTACCCCATTTGTTTAAAAACCAACCACAAATGGTGTTATTTGCTGACGATACCTCTTTAATATTTAAGATAAACAGGCGTGCCACAAATCTTGACGACGTAAATAATGCCCTAATGCAGGTACATAATTGGTTTACCGCTAATAATTTAGTATTAAATGGGAAAAAAACGAAGTGCATAAGATTTGCTCTACCAAATGTCAAAAACAGTGTGTGTGACATAGTATTGAATCAAGAGAAACTAGAATTCGTCGAAAAAACTGTTTTCTTGGGAATAACACTCGATTCAAAGCTACAATGGGGTCCGCATATAACATCTCTTGCAGGACGCCTTAGTTCAGCAGCATATGCTGTTAGAAAAATCCGTCAGTTTACTGATGTAGATACCGCGAGACTAGTCTATTTTAGTTATTTTCATAGTATAATGTCATACGGTATTTTACTTTGGGGACGGGCTGCAGACATCGAGTCTATATTTATTCTGCAGAAAAGAGCCATCAGGGCCATATATAACCTACGTAGGCGAGATTCTTTAAGGGAACAGTTTAAGGATATTAACATCATGACAGTACCTTGTCAATATATTTATGAAAACATCATGTATGTCAGGAAAAACTTGCATCTTTTTAGTAAAAGAGGTGACAGACACAATTATAATACTAGAAATAGGGACCAATTAGTTCAACCAGGTTTCAGGTTAGCTAAAGTAGACTCATCTTTCATGGGGTACTGTTTAAAATGCTACAATAAAATACCTCCCCACATTCTTCAACTGAATGAAACGAAATTTAAATCTTGTATTAAACGCACACTATGTAGGCAAGCATATTATAAGTTGGGGGATTATATTGATGATAAAAATGCTTGGCTTAATGCTAGTCCTGCTCCACAAGCATAGGGATAAACTCATTGGTTAGTATCTGTTGGCGACCAGCTACCAAACCTTTTAATAATTTTATATTTCTTCTTTTTGACTGTCATTGTTTTATGTTTTGTTTTAAGAAAAAGTCAGTCTGTGAAAAAACATGTGCTGCAATATATGAAAAGCTGAACTTGTGGTTTCATTGCTCTCTAAAATTATCCTGTTCTCAACATTGGTGTCAGAAGTGAACGGTTAAATGCCCACCACAAGATCGCAGACAAAGGCAGCAATGGCGGAGACTGGTACAGCAGGTATCGTTTCAACAGGTGCTCTTCAAGAGGGTGGTGCTTCCACATTCGGTGCCATCGCGCCGGCGCCGCCCCGTACCAACCCTAACGAGACCTTACCACCCGCCAGCAGGACCTCGTCAAGCATCGTGCCTCAGAGTGCACGGTCAGGTCATTCTAGCAGCACATTAAAAGCACAAATCCTGACTGCAAAGGCGGAGCACGCTCGTCGGCTTGCGAACCTACAAGCGGAACGTGACCGCAGCCAAGCGGAACGTGACCGCAGCCAAGCGGAACGTGACCGCAGCCAAGCGGAACGTGAAACCGCCGTTGCGGAGTTGGAATTGCAGGCGAAGCTGGCCGTTATCCAGGCCAACTCTATAAGTGCAGGATCCCGCCATTCCGACAAGTCCCACTACACGAGACCACAGCGCAGAGTCGAAGATTGGTTAGCTGAATCAATTTCGATGTTTCCGAAGCGAGGTAACAAAGCGCATTCATTTGTTGACAGGACAGACAAGCCGAAGTTTTCTAACGTTGTACCGCAGGACCGTCCGCGTTCGACGCCCGCCACAGCCTACGGAAATGGTCCAGTGACAGTGACACATCCTCCCTTTGATGTACTGGACCGTACCCACGAGACACGCCCTGTCCTCACCTGCGCGCCACCTCGTCAGGCCTCCGCTCACCCGCCATCGCATCCGGCCCCAGCCGGCACGTTGACGCACCCGTTTCCCTGTGTCTGTACGCTCCCTGTGGGCGCGTACTCATCAGTTGAGCCAGCTGAACGTACACAACATGCACTAGGTTTAGGCACACTTACTAATGATGAAAATTGTTGCTACAAAAATAAAAATCATTGCCAAGATCTAAGTACATCATTTAATCAGCTGGTCGACGCAATTAGAGGCACAGGGAAGAGGACAACAAAGGTTTGTGATATAACTAAGTTTGATGGTCGCGTCTCGGATTGGTTTCACTTCAAGAAGTCCTATGAACAATCCAAGGCGCACTTTTCTCCTAGTGACAACATCACACGACTTGGCGCGGCGCTGCACGGTGCTGCTAAAGAGGCAGTCTCCATAAGATTAATAGCAGCTGATGACCCGGAGCAGATCGTTGAAGCGCTCGAGACCAGGTTCGCTCAACCGGAAGTCATCGTACTCCACCAGATCTCTGAGGTCAAAACCCTCTCTAAAATAAGTGTTTACGAGTCTGCGAGAGAGCTTAACATCTTTGCCTGTCGCGTCCGTAATTGCGTCGAAGTCATCCGCTTGCTGGATCTGCCCGAGCACCTTGCTTCACCGGACCTTCTCAACATCATCCTAGGTAAGTTGACCCCACTCCTCAGATCTAAATGGAGAGATTTTGCATCATCGAGAGTTGGCTCCGGTAAGTTTAAATTGGAGATTTTGGCCGATTTTCTTGAAATCGAGGCAAAATTACAAATTAAATTTGATGTCATAGTGTCAGAGCCGAATCTTGTCAAAGGTCAATGTCATCCCATCAAAACCACAAGAGACAAAACTTACGCAATTGCGACAGTGTCAAACGTCACGTCAAAGTCGAAAAGTTTTTATTCATGCCATTACTGCCATAACGGTAAGCACGAGGTTAGCGACTGTGAAGGTTTTAAGTCTCTGCCTCTGGACGATCGGTGGCAATGGGTGATGGAGAACAAGGTTTGCCGTAGATGTCTTATAAAGGGTTCGCACCAATATCGCCACTGCAAGAAGAAGTGTGAGTTCGAAGGCTGCCCGGCTGAGAGGCGGCACCACACCCTCTTGCATAGACCCCAACCTGTGACGACAGCCCATGTCGAGATACACTCAGCCGCGGAAATCCTCAGCCTCAACGCGCAGAAACCAAGCACGTCGAAGGAAGAGCAGCGATCGGTCACCGTGGCCCACAACTCTTCTCCACTGAAGTCATCCTGCCTTAAGCCACTCTTAAAGGCTGTAGCAGTCACTATTTCTGGACCCCTTGGAAGCGTTAATACATATGCCCTTCTTGACGACGGGAGCTCCGTGACTTTATTGGATCAGTCTGTGGCGGAGTCAGTGGGAGCTGAGGGCCCTATGTGTAGGCTGAATATTGACTGCATTGGTGGATTGAGTACGCAGGCCGATGTGAGATATGTTAATATCCTAGTAAAGGGTCGATATGGTACGGACAGTTTTGACATCCGAGCACGCACCATTCCCAACTTGGGCATTAAAAGGCAGACAGCACGCTTAGACGATGTAGCCAGGTACGATTACTTATCTGATCTAGTGGACGTCGTCTGTTATGATGATGCGAAGCCCATGTTGTTGATAGGTGCGGACAATTGGCACATGTCGCTTCCTTCAGAGGTTCGTCACGGCACTCGTAAACAACCTGCAGCCGCTCGCACCGCGCTTGGTTGGGTCCTCTACGGTTATATTTCTAGTAGACCTTACGCCGCCACTTCCGTTAATCATATTTCAGTCGCCGTCGACAATGACTCACTGGACAACCTCATCAAGGAATACTTTCGACTGGACTCTATAGGGATAACCAAGGCAGACCATCGTAGCGCTAGCGAACAACGTGCGTTAAACATTTTAGAGGAGTCTACCAAGCGCTTAAATTCTGGTAGGTACGAAGCGGGCCTATTATGGCGCGATAACATCTCTACCGTCCCTAAAAGCCGCGACCTAGCCTTATCTAGATTTGTTAGCCTCGAGCGTAAAATGGCTAAGGATAGTGCTTATGCCGATGCCTACAAGCAAAATATTCAAGAAATGATAAGCAAAGGGTACGCTGAATTATGTTCGGGTCCACCGTCCGGCCAGGTCCCGTGGTATCTTCCACATTTTGGAGTTACCCACCCACATAAGAAGAAGCTGCGCGTTGTCCACGATGCAGCAGCAAAGTGTGCAGGTGTCAGCCTCAATTCGCTTCTTCTGACTGGACCGGACCTATTGCAGCCGCTTCTTAGCATCGTGATGAGGTTTAGGGAAGGCCCGGTTGCCTTGTCGGGAGATATCAAAGAGATGTTCCCGCAAATTAAAATTAGACTGGAGGATAGGGACTCCCAACGTTTTTTATGGAGAGATAGCCCCGGTTTGCCACTCCAGGAATTCCGTATGTCCTCTATGATATTCGGCGCCGCATCTAGCCCGTGTACTGCGCTTTGGGTGAAAAATAAAAATGCTAGTCAATTCCAGTCACGATACCCGGACGCCGTGCGGTCCATCGTCGAGGACCATTACATGGATGATTTCTTAGGGAGTTTTGACAGCATCAGTGAGGCGGCTCAGCGAGCATTTGAAATATGGTCCATACATAAAGCTGCTTGCTTCGAGATGCGTTCTTGGGTTTCGAATTGTAAGGAAGCCCTAGCGATAATCCCTGCAGACTTACATGCAACAGACGCTTCACATACGGTGAGCTTAGGTCCGACTTCTCCCTCACAAATTCGGGTATTAGGTCTTACGTGGAACACCAGTGAGGACAATCTTTGTTTCGCCAAGAACCTTCCAAAGGCCCCTACTAAGTATACAAAACGTTCAGCATTGTCTCTATTGATGTCTATCTACGATCCCTTAGGTTTTTTAACTCCCGTTATTATGAAAGGCCGCGCACTATTCCAGAAAACCTGGAAGTTGGGCATCGACTGGGACCATTCACTGCCGGCTGATTTGATTGAAGATTGGAAAAGATGGTTGCTCGAAATTCAAAAATTAAGCAACAGTTCTGTTCCCCGATGCTACTTTCGCGACACCGGGCGCATTAAGAATGCCCAACTTCATGTTTTTGCCGACGCTAGTGAACGCGCGTACGCCTGTGTGGTCTACTGGCGCTTCACAGACGAAGCTGACAACGTAAGCTTATCCCTGGTAGGGGGAAAGGGTAGGCTGGCGCCACTGAAACCCGTTTCAATCCCAAGATTGGAGCTCCAAGCTGCCCTAATCGCTTCGCGTTTCAGCGCGTACGTCACTGAAGCTCACAGACGACCACCAAATGAAGTTTATTTTTGGACGGATTCTCTAACCGTTCTAAAGTGGCTTCGTAGCGACGTTTGCACGTTTAAAGCCTTTGTTTCGTTTCGATTGGGAGAGATAGCTGAAACAACAAACATCCATAGTTGGAGATACGTCCCCACGGCTTTAAATGTCGCAGACGACGCTACGCGAGACATTCACAATTTCACGACTTCTTCACGTTGGTTCACAGGACCCGCATTTCTCTTGTCTCCACCCTCTGAATGGCCATGTGAACCGACGTGTGCCATCCCTCCGGTAACCGAAGAACTTAAACGAGCTTCGGAATCGGTGGGACTGATAGTTGCCTCACCGCGACAACTACCTTCACCGGTAGTAGCGGATCACCAACGCTTTAGCAGTTGGACCCGGTTACTTCGTGCCACAGCGCGAACCCATCAGTGTATTGACAAGTTTCGATCAATTTTGTACCCAAATTCCAAATTCACTCAAGAAGCACTTCGAGATGCTCGTAACCTTTTTGCCCTATCCGTTGTAGACCTCAACGTTGCGGAGGTTCACTTATTTCGTAAAGTCCAAATAGATTCTTTTCACGAAGATTTGATGCACGTTCAAACAGCACGTCCCGTTTCGAATGATAGTAGGCTTCGGAACCTGTCGCTTTTGTTCGGTGAAGATGGGCTCCTACGCCTTTCTGGCCGCACTGCCGTCGCAGAGTATGTAGAGCCACGCCCGATTGTCCTGGATGGCCGACATCCTATCGTCAAGCTACTGATACACTCCTATCATGCCAGATACGCCCACGGACATAACGAGCTAGTGGTTAATGAACTGCGCCAGAGGTTCTACGTTCTAAGCCTCAGACCAGCCGTCAGAGGAACTTCACAAAGATGCCAGTTTTGCCGCAACCGGAAGGCTAAGCCGGAATCACCACCAGAGGGAGACTTGCCAAAAGCCAGATTAGCACATCACCAGCGCCCCTTCACATACGTAGGGCTGGATTATTTTGGCCCTCTGAACGTTGCTATTGGCAGACGCACTGCCAAGAGATGGATTGCCCTTTTTACATGTTTGACAGTGCGAGCTCTGCATTTAGAGATTGTGGAGACATTATCGTCGGACTCCGCCCTGATGGCACTCAGGCGGTTTATTGCGAGAAGGGGATGCCCGACTAGGATATACTCTGACAACGGAACGTCATTCATTGGCGCAGCAAAAATGCTGCCAGAGCTGTTCAACTTCTGCGCCAATAAAAGAATCGAATGGCGATTCATACCCCCGTCCGCGCCTTTTATGGGGGGCTGTTGGGAGCGGCTAGTCCGCTCGGTGAAAAATGCTATCGCAGTCACACTGAAGCAGCGGACTCCAAAGGAAGATGTGTTAAACACCCTGCTCTTAGAGGCCGAGTGCACTATCAACTCAAGACCACTGACGCACGTCTCTGTGGATACAGACGCAGAGTACGCCCTGACTCCATTCACTTTTTTGATCGGAAGCCCAAGCAGCGAGCCAGACATTAATGTCTTCGACGACGTCGACTTGTTTCGACGTGCTAAC
Organism: Ochropleura leucogaster; assembly: GCA_958449745.1. NCBI lineage: Eukaryota > Metazoa > Arthropoda > Insecta > Lepidoptera > Noctuidae > Ochropleura > Ochropleura leucogaster. The sequence goes on along the minus strand of OY288207.1, from coordinate 7,849,391 downwards.
TGGAGGAAAGCGCAGAGGCTGGCAGACCACTTCTGGCAGCGCTTCGTGCTCGAGTACCTACCCACGCTCACACCTAGAAGGCGGTTGCAGGAGACTCGTCCGTTAAGGGTGGGCGATCTAGTCCTCATTGCAGATGGCACGCTACCCAGGAACCAATGGCCCCGAGGGCGAATCGCGGCAGTGCACCCGGGGAAAGACGGCATCGTCAGAGTTGTGGACGTCACCACGAAGGGGGGCGTGCTGCGACGACCCACTCGAAAGGTGGTATTGTTGGTCGCCGGCCAGTAAATTGGTGCTTCACACCGTCGGGGGCCATGTTGGCGACCAGCTACCAAACCTTTTAATAATTTTATATTTCTTCTTTTTGACTGTCATTGTTTTATGTTTTGTTTTAAGAAAAAGTCAGTCTGTGAAAAAACATGTGCTGCAATATATGAAAAGCTGAACTTGTGGTTTCATTGCTCTCTAAAATTATCCTGTTCTCAACAGTATCCGAAGCTATAGTGGAAGCTGCAGAAGATTGTAAGACTATCTTTGCAATGTATAGAATCAATTCTCTAGTATTGTATAATTATTAAGCCCATATGTGAGTGCTATGTATTATCATTGACTTGACGAAGCCCTGGTGGTTGATAGTGTCATGCTCACTTAAATGTCTCACTGATGGTGGCGGGTGTGTCGGGTCATTTAGCTCCCTTCAAAATGGTCGAGCTGAATGGGGCTGATCCATACGTCATGTTCGTGAACGGGCGCTGTCAGTTGGGACTGGTCATTTTTTAGCTACCACGGTTCATTTTTAAACTTATTTAGATTTAAAATTAAATTTTGCTTTTTATTTACTCTGGACGCTCTTACTGTGCACGCCTTTTTACATCGTTCTCACATATTTGTATAATCTCAACATGAATGATGTAAACACGATTTTGTAAAAATATTATAATTTAAAAGAGTGTCCATGGAGTTTCTTGCCCATTCTTCTCCATAGAGATCAACGCTTTGGAATGGGCAACTACAGTACTTTCACAAGTTATTATGCCTTGTGACCGGGACTGTAGATTCATTTTGTTTCTTGACTTTCAAAAGTGCCTGTAATGGTCTAATTGAAATAAATGATTTGATTTGATTTGATTTGATAATATCTCCCGATCAGATAGCTAAACTCTACTGAAATTAGCCGCCGTGGCCCAATTCGGTCAGTCATATATATATAAAAATATTTTATTTACTTTCCTTTCGCATGTACGCTGGAAGAGATTTCTTCATGAAAAAAGCATTTGGGCAAGCCTTTGAAACTATTTTCTGTTCCTGTTTTTTTTTTGTTTTTAAGTTTCTAGTTTTTAAAAAAATAATTGTTAATTGGTTTCTAAAAAAAAAACGATCCTGATTATTCATAGCTGACTGTTCACTATAGCCCTACCCTACTTTAAAACTTGATGACATATTTTGTCTAAATTTCGTTGCTAACTCAAAGAGACGAGACAGGAACCTTTTAATTCTACCTTCAATATTATTACTATTTAATAGGTATGCTTTATGAACCATAACGAAGTTCCCATAACAGTTAATATTGTCCTTGAATTGTAAACAATAACATTTAAAGAACAGTAATTAATACTAAACGAGCAGTTTCATATAGTCAACAATCGCATAAACGTCTTCAAACAATGAGCTTTTAATTGAAGTTCCATATTTCCTAGAAATACCTATGATAACATCTTAATATACTAATGTCGTAAAAACCTAAACTTGATAGTAAACACTGAATACTGCTGCACGCAATCGTATAGTAATTTGCCACCATCATCGGGAAATACTAATATTAATTATTATTACTAACACTAGTTTGTTATCTCGTAATGGTTCTAACAAATATGGATGTAATCGTAAGATAAATCTGAAATATTTTTTTATTTATTTATTAAAATAAAAGGAGTCCTCTTGGAATTTCTCCTGTATCGTGGGTATGTTTACAAACATTTAAACTCACATACACAAACAGCTAGTCCCGAAAGAACTACCTGTTTTGTTCCGTGCAGAGATCGAACCTGCGACATGCAACGCAATATTCGATCGCTCAGCTACTGCGCCAACCGAACCGTCAAATCTATACTAATATTATAAAGCTGAAGAATTTGTTTGTTTGTTTGTTTGAACGCGCTAATCTCAGGGACTACTGGTTGGAATTGGAAAATTCTTTTAGTGTTGGATAGTCCATTTCTTGAGGAAGGCTATAGGCTATATAACATCACGCTACGACCAACAGGTGCAGAGCAGCGTGGGTGAAACCACGAGGAACAGCTAGTTGATAATATAACTCTTCAATGCAGACTATTATGTGTACTTTAAAACCACATTTATTCGAGATCAGGTTATATTTAGCAGTTATATACCGAGAAAGCCAGTGAGCAACATAATTGGCTTCTGCGCTACGTGGGTTTGATCCCGAAAGAATCAAATATGTGTGACCTACAGATAATTAAACCCGGAATGTGTGTGTGTGTGTGATGTTAGTAAACACACCTACGATACAAAAAAAAATCCTATTCAAAATCAAAGTAATTTATTTAAGGATGTTATATACAATAGTGTTAGTGTAGAAAAACGATTATTTATTAAGAAAAAGAAAAAAAGGTGAAATAATCGCTGTGGTACTGTGTTTTCACTTAACGAATAGGAACGTTATTCATTTTATTAGGTATCCTTTTATGATTGACAAAGCTGCCTAATTAGGGTTCCTGACGAAGCCTCGGGGACCAAAAGTAAGGCGCAATGACCTTTTTAATCTTTCATTAATGAGGAAAGACGTAACAGCTAAAAATACTCATTTTTTGTTAGCCAAGTACTTACTTCAAATAAAGGAAGACGTGATAGAGTTCAGATGAAAGGAGCATCTTAGCTTTGAAGTTGAAGCCGAGAAAAACATTTAATCGAATTCAGAACCTCTTACTTTTGGAAGTCGGTCAAAAAGACATCGTGTTAGGTACAATAGACAAAAAAGTATCCTACTAAGAAAGTCGCAAATCAATAAAGGCAAAAAATAAGTGCACTTTTGTTAAAGACAACCATTATAATAGCGTAGTTTCCGTGGTAGTTGCATTCCATTTAGTCCGTCTAATAGATTATTCAAAAATAAGGGAAACCCGTATTTTTATTTGTAAACTAGCTGTTTCACGCGGTTTCACCCGCGCTGCTCAGCACCTGTTGGTCGTAGCGTGATGTTATATAGCCTATAGCCTTCCTCAAGAAATGGACTATCCAACACTAAAAGAATTTTCCAATTCCAACCAGTAGTCCCTGAGATTAGCGCGTTCAAACAAACAAACAAACAAACAAACTATTCAGCTTTATAGTATTAGTAAGTATAGATTAGACCAAAAATAACAAAGATATAGCACGCGTTGTTGCATTTTTTTGCAACGAGTGACGTCACACGTAACTTTAATGAGTACAATACGTATCCCTTATTTTTGAATAATCTAAAAAACGGACTAATATTTTTTTTTGGAAACTAGCCTATAACACTAAGGTATCAAACTATCTGAAACAGACAGAACAGTTTTACACACAGGACAGATTAGGCAGATGTGCGTGCACCTACTAGTAAACCCACATTTCTCCAGACATGTTCAAGTCCCGAAACAAATTCCTGTTAGCTAAGTGCGATGCAATAGTGGGCAAACCTATTGCCTTCAACTAGGCACAAACACACGTGGCTACTACTGACTACTTGACTCTTAATAAAATTCATGATGGAAAACTCCAATATCACTTTGCCGGAGAATCGAATCATCATGCTCAGTAGTCGCATTTACGAACACTAGACCAAGGAGGCAGAGGAGGAAGTTTTGAAACAGTTAAGGTATGAATCCGAACCCGGCAACACGCAGCAGTGCTGTTGCCGCAGTGCTCACTAGGTGCTGCCCAGTAGTGCCGCATGCCGCGCTGATTCCAAACTGGCAGTGTCGCTCTGTTCGTAGTGATGCGTTGTTGTGTATTCGATTCTTTACTTTGTTTGAGTTGATATCGATTGATGACCAATTATTCTTATTTATACTGTTGCGCGTCACTAATGGTCTGTCGCGGCGGTAGGGTAATACTGACGCGCAGCAGTGCTGCGGCTACATTGCTGCCTAGCTCTGAACGTAAACTCAAAGCTTTTAGAAATTATATGGGGACCAACCAACACTGCTGCGTGCATCGTGGTTCGGAATCATACCTTTAATTACTTATAACACGAAGACAAGTGTATCATTGCAAAACTAGACATCACACATAACAACAACAGTCTTCGCTATGGATAATTTTATCCTTTTTTTTTTCCTATACGTAAGAATTAAACCCCACAGATCATTCATTTTTCTTCGAATCTCTTTTGAACACACACGCAATAACGAGTACCACCAAAAATATCGAAATTGCCAATTTGTGCAGATTATCTCATACAAAAAGCCAACCATGCATGAAAGATCAAGATTTCAGCACGCTTCGTTATCCATACCTCATTATTATAATCCTTGAATAAGGTGTAGGTCACCGCATACCTACATGCTTTGCCCGATTTGTCAAATAATCTTAGAGAACTGAAACTTTACTAGAATGACTAGATATTTAGATAAGGTCGTGTCTAAATAATATAATCCAGTCCGATCGATCTTCAGTTAAAGCCGCGTTAGCCATTGCATACCGCGTTTCTCCGTGCCTTGCAAAGCACGTTAAGCCGTTGGTCTCGGCTGTCATTTGTAGATCTTTGACAGTCGTCACAGGTAGTCAGTGACTCAGAAGTCTGATAACCACTTATACAATGGTTATCGTATTACCCAGTACTAACTGGCTTCTGGAAGTAAGATAGGCGGTTGCTCAGCTGCATCTGGTTAGACTGATAGATGACCCAGCGTAGTTTACAAAAAGGCTTGGCATACTTCTACTTCTTAGCGACGACGTGACGATGATCAATCTTAATTGAGTCGATCCAAATCTGGGCCATGAGTTAGACGCTTTTAGTTCTATCTATCAGTTCATGTTATGAACAAACAACAGGACACGATACTAAGTAAACAGCAATATATTAGACTAGCTGTGCCCAGCGGTTTCACCCGCTGCTCACTTAGGGGTATGAAAAATAGATGTTGGACGATTCTCAGACCTACCCGATATGTACACAAAGTTTCGTTTGAAACGGTCCAGCCGTTTCGGAGGAGTATGGGAACGAAAACTGTGACACGAGAATTTTATATATTAGATTCTATTACAGTTATCAAGTAATGACACCTTAGCAGCATTTCTTCACCCTTAAATTAATGACGTAGATGAATATACTTATATAGTGAGGTTGGTCTAAACTCTAATGAATGAAGATGACCTACATTTTATCTCTAACTACTTTCCATCTTTTGAATGTAAAGTGAGGTCTGGGTAAAAGGACAAACCTTTTAAATGGCGGTCATGACCCTTTCGTTGGTTTGTCCTTTTGATTCTTTATAAAATGATTCAATATGATGGAGGTATGCTTATTTTATTTGGAAAATCCCCATGAGTACGGTACTACCTAAGATTATGGGATTCCGAATTGGATTCTGATATCAGACAAAGCATTAAAAGGTCTGCTTTTTTTATTCTGCTTTCTATTTTTAACCGACTTCAAAAAAAGGAGGAGGTTCTCAATTCGTCTGTATGTTTTTTTTTTTTGTGTTTGTTACCTCATAACTCAGGTCTGAGTGAACCGATTTTGATGATTCTTTTTTTATTCGAAAGCTGGTGGTTGTCGTTTGGTCCCATAAAAAAAATATCAAGATCCGACAAGTAGTTTTTGAGTTAACTTTAATAATACGTATTAGATTGACTTCGTGTACGTTGATGATATACTCATTCGTCGATTATATTTTAGAATATGTCGAAGACAATTAATGATCAAAAAATGGTATGTAGGTACTACTATGGTTTGGAAGGTCATCGCAGTAATTTGGTGATAGATCTTCAGTGATATACAACGGCACTCTTTAATAAATGACAGCAAATCTGCCGTGATTGCTGCAATCACATGTATAAGTATGGGTTTCGCCAGGGTAGGCAGGCGAGTGGGAGCAGGGTGACCGTATCCCCTCCCCACCCCTCACCTAGTCATTAAGAAACATAAACATCAGATCAAGTATCAGCTGTATCCCCTAGGGGATGATGCATATGATTTCTGAATTGGTTTAATACTAAAGCATAATATAGATACTTAGTATTTAATCTATAGCTTGATGTGGAACTAAAAATTGTATCTAAGACGGGACTAAAGCTAAAAAGAAAAACTTTTTAACCGTGTTTGCGTATTATATCATAATACTATAACTAAAAATGTTGAAATAAAGGCCAATAAAGTCAACGAAACCAACAAAAGCCACCGACTTCCGGAAATAAAGTTATTTTCCAGTTTTTAGTTTTTTTAGAAGTCGGTTTTATTTTTTTACTAAAAGTTTTTATAACAATCCGTCTGATGCATAGTAACACACTAGTCAGAATATGACTACAGATTCTGTGTAGTTTTAGTCTCATGAAAACTATTAAATTCTCACATCCACACATATGAATTTAGCATCTAATATTGCTAAGCTGTGTCCCCACAAACCTCAATACTTGTGCTGATGCCAACGCAAACTGCATGGTAACGAGATACGGGCATGTCAAATAGAACATTAAAGCAAGATGAACGCGGTTGAAATGCGAACGTTCTAGAATCTGTGGTCAGGTTGAGTCGATTTCAGAAATAGAATTGACGAATAATTGTAACTATGGAATTTGCATGGAATTATTAAGTAATATTGGATTTTGTCTCGGAAATTGTTTGTGGTCACGACTAAAACAGTGCGATCGTGTTTGACATAACAAATATGATCGTAAGTTATAAAAAAATCTCCCCCGCCCTATGGTTTAGATAAAGATTAAGATATATTTATTTTGTAAAAACATGATGAACAAGACAACGATCATAAAAATATCCAAAGTTGCCACATGCTTTGCCATTTTTATACTGAAACCGTACTATATAGGTAACATTAGATTAAAAAAAAAAAAAAAATGTTCCATTACTTGTAGGACTTTTAACATAATTACCGAACTGACGAATCGTAAGTGTTGTATGTGTACACTTCGTAGCCTACCCAAGATTAATATGCATTCTTCAAGTTGCACAAAAAAACATCCACCTTATTTGTCTATTAAATAATTATATTATAAGTATTTATTTATATATTTGAATTGTTTGTGAAGTATTAACAGTAGTAACACCATTGACTACCCCCACCCCTTATATTTTTATATTTGTACAGTCCACCCGAAGGTTGGCTAAAAGATAAGACATCGCTGTCAGCGATAAGACCACCACTATATCCATATAATTAGCAATTTCTATAAAACAGTTGTTTTTAACTTTAGTACAAAGCCTTCATAAGGGAAAAAAACGACGAACGTTTTTTTTTGTTTTTTAACACTATGGCTATACCAACGGGCTATATTCCATCTACAATAACAAGAATCTAGTACAGAGATATCCATAAATCTGTCACCCGACCATACAATAGAACACACAGCACTAAGTCAGCTGATACTAACTAAACCTTCATTTATTTTAACTGTGTTACCTGCATGAGTGAGATAGTGCGTATAATCCTATGATTTAGTGAGCATTCTGCTTCGTTAGTTGGCAAGCCGAGATCAATACATATGTGAGTACTGTGACATCGTGTGGCTTTGCACGGTTACGTTTTTAATCCTATATGAATGGATTGTTATATTTTCAAATTATTTTAGGAACTGTGTAAAATACTCAGAACTTTGCCGGTTTTATTTTTATTTTAGTTTTAAAAGTACTTACTGCTTCGTTTTTTTCTGTCTTATTGAATTATATACTAAAAATAGGATCACGCTTGTAATCCCTAAAGGGTAAAGCAGAGGTGTTCTGTAAAAGCACACACTCATGTCGTGTCCGTCAGAATGAACGGTCACTCGGCGTATTTAGCGTTGAATTTATGCCCAACAATTGCTTCCCTATTGCTTGAAAACTTACCATTGCTCACAATAAAAAAGGCACAAAAGAAAAACTACAGGTAGCAGGTACCTGCAAATCACAAAAGGGTAACTGTATTACCCCGAATTCAACGCGAGCGAAGCCGCGGGCAAAAGCTGGTAGTGCATAAAATAGCATAAAAACTGAAAATCGTTGTAAACCTTTTTATATCAGAAGTAACTTTACTTATATTATGAACAACAATATAACTAAAATGGCTGTACAGAACAATTTCTGAACTTAACTCCGTTCATTCATTATACAATTCCAATTACACTTACAGTATTATGAAATGCTACCATATTTTAAACGTCAAATCATAAATCTAAACAAGAAGCCATTTTCATGCTAAATATTATTTAAACTTATTTATTTAAACTTCATGAACACTCACGAGCATAAACACAAAACCAAAATAACAATTACTACTTTAAGTAAACATGATTCATCTTAAATAAAAAAACTTTATTCCAGAAGTCAAAAAAGTCAACGAAACATACAAAAGTCACCGACTTCCGGAAGTAAAGTTATTTTCCACTTTTTTTTTGGAAGTCAGTTTTTCTTTTGCATTTTTTTTCACATAATCATTTTTTCGAGTATTCATTTTCCATTGTTAATAAAAGATTATCAGATCATCCATATGAAGAAAAAAAAAACATATCATAGATGATAACATAAACTACACAAGCAATATAAAAAAAATATAAAATAATTTGGCACCACCTCGGAAGTATGAAAATCGGTCCACAGTTTGAGTAATCGGTGAACATAAATAAAATAAAATACGGTCGAACATAGTCAATCTGGTCAAGGAACCGCGTTCTCCCATACAAACTTTGCCACCCTGACTTAGTGAGCACCTATGCCCTAAAAAGATCCCGCATGCTAAATTTGAAACGTTTTAAATATATAAATACCAATATAATTGCAATTAATTCTTAAATCGCATTATAGTTCTGCTAATTAAGCTGGACCATAAAGTTATTTAAGCATTATTTAAGCTACTCAGGTGTTTATGCTCTTGAATGTAAAATGCTAGATTTTATACAACAAAGTATTATTTACCTGTCAATATATGTGTTAGCAAAACGGACAACATTGATACCTTACAAACAACCAGTTCAACGATATCATTATCTATTTTTCAAGCTTCAGCAAATATTTTCTCGCTCCTAGAATGTAATCTCTAATACACGTTTCCCAATTAATTGTATGTACGTCGATATTAAACGTTTCTCTATCTGCTGTAGACATTGTTTTTACAAGATCTTTTACATTTTCGTCAGAAAACTTCCATTCGTTGAGTAAGAAGAATTTTACAGCGTTTACGACTTTCTTCAGACGGCTTTGAAGCTGCATTTGTCTGTGGAAAAAGCATAGATAATTAATTCACAACACAAAATGTTCAACATCAAAGAAAATATATAATATTATGTGTAAATTTAATTTCAGGGCGAACTTGGCCTAGTAAAACATCGCACACGACACAGAGGTTTAGAAGGAGATAGGGGAGACTTTTGCCCAGCAGTGGGACACTGAAATATCTTTTTGTCATTATAATAGTGTCTGATGTTATGATTTCCCGACGGAGCACTAGATCGAGACTTATTTTAAAATCTAACAAAGGACGTCGTTCATTCAATTGTTCCAAAAAAAATAGTGCCGGAATAACAATCACCTTCAACATTTCTTATTTATACAACTAGTGACTTGGGATCATAGCCAACTGACAGCGTTGAAGACGAATTTTTTGACGCTATTTTTTAATTTATCTATAAGTTTAGTTTAGTTTAATAATTTTAGTTTAATTTAGTTTTGAGAAAATATAAAATTTCACTAGTGACTAATACTAACCCGTACGCTGCTACATATTTATATTTAAACAGTTTGAAAAAATGCTCAAAGCATTTATTAAAGTTATAACATTATAGACACTTAATAACTTGTGAAAGTATTTACTGTATTTGCTGCATAGGTAGACAAAAATAAAGATTTTAATTGAAAATGTTTTGGACGTTCCAAATCATTTTTAAGGTTACAACAAATGTTTTAAAATTAACCCCGGCTGCTATTGTGTTTAAAAGTACCAAAAATCTTTTTTTGGGACTGCATTTATGATCTTTTATGAATGAGTACCCCCTACATTGTACTATCCAAACAACATGGGTAATATAAAAAAATCTTAAATGTCGACATATTAAATTTATCTATTTTTTCCAGCACTTCCACTTTTGGGAATTTTTATTCGGGTCGTGAATAGTCGTGGGTAGTAATAATTAGCTTAGATATCAAGGAATTTCCTTTAAATTCCATACATGTGTCAGTACAAGTGTCTCCTTTTTTTACTCCTTCTTCACCAAGAGCGGGAGAAGTCATTTGGCAATTTGACATCCAAAACTCCATAGATACAAAAGAACAGGTGAGCTACCAAGACGTTTTAATAGTATTTTCTTTCCCAAACTGTAATGACATTACAACGAACCTGCTCTAAAACGCAATAGTAACCGTACAGGAAAGAACAAAAAAGTTTACTTACGTCGCTTTCTTTCCAGTTATTATACACCATAAATCAATAAAATAAGCAGGCACAATCTGCAGCGTGAAGGTTATTAAATTGTATAAAAACATACGGGAAGTAAACATAATAAAGGGCCACGGGAATTCATCTGTAAATAAGGAAAACAATATTGTTAAGCGTGTTTTACGGCAAAATAAGCAACAGGTAAAACTCTCTGAATAGCTACTCTTCAATATTTGTGTTTCTAAATAATAATTGATGTAGTTTCAGATATAGTCGACCGTTTTAAGGCTTTATATTTTTTTATTTTTATCCCAGGATTGGTAATTTTCACTTTTCAATTGGCTGATTATTTGCTTTAAGCGGGAAAGCCGGAGCCGCTCTTAAAATTATGTTATGATAGTAATCTGTCATAACTGTAATGTGAGATATTAACTTTGTAAAGTCTGGTTCTTCAAACCTTTCAGGTTTTTGTCTTGGTGGGAAGTTTGCTCCGCCACTTCTTCTTCCTAGCGAAAACACTAGGACTGTCTGTTGGTTAATATTCAAAAAGTGCTGATCATCAGCCTAGTTTGAATAAATGACTTTTGATTTTGAGTTCTTTACTAATGTTTTGTGCAATTTACAGATCAGTGTCAAGTTATACTTAAATAATTACGGTTTGCTTAATAAAATTATGGAATGCTTATTAAAAATTATGTTGATTAAAATTTTGTTCTTAAATTAAAATCCCATTGAATAACTGTTTTCAAGACTTAGGGCTGATTTTTAACAGTCAGATAACTTTTATCTGAGGAATAAAAATAGCAGTTTGACATATTTTCCATAGATGAGCTGTCAAACCGGCCTTTATTTTTATTCCTCAGATAAAAGTTATCTGACTAGGTATTGAAAAAACAGCCCTTATTCATTCAATGGAATTAAATGAACAAGAGTAAAATTGATTTTAATCATCACAACCCAGTTATGCAATATTTCACAGTCGCGAATCATATTTAAATCAACACACAACTTGACACTGACCTATAAAACCTTAAGATCTATTTATCAATATGAAAATAGTTTTAACCATCTAATTTTCATACAGACTTTTTCATTTTTTGACATGCAACATTCAGTTATTTTACGTTACAAGGTCACATCATATCTGAGAGTTACGCAATATACAACAAACTTACTTAATGAAAACCTAAGAGCCACTCTCCTGCTGATGGCACTGGCTCCGTCACACGTGATAGGGTTCGATCTACCGGTACAGCAGTTGTACACTTTAATTTGTTTTGACCTGTAATCAAAGAACAACGGCGATATTTTATTAGACATCAATAATTAAGCTTGTAAAAGGGATAAATTAATGAAAAGAATAGAAAAAATAAATGAAATTTAATTTACTATCTATAGTTATTCAAACTATTTCATTAACCAGTAGGACGAGTAAAAAAATAATATTAAATTAATATTTAATTGATTCTTTTCCTGAACTTTTTTACTACATAGGTAGTTTAGTAATGCATTTTTTTTAATTGTGGTAAGTAGTCGTATAGCTCATTAGTTTTACTTGTAACTGTAATCATTTTTAGCTCTAGATAATGACAAATGGAATAATTGTTCATCCTCTAAACTACTAGCTGGCGACCGCAGCTTCGCCCGCGTGATAATAAAAAGAGTATCCTATGTGTTATTCCAGACTATAATCTACCTCTGTGCCTAATTTCATCAATATCCATTGAGCCGTTTTGACGTAAAAGAGTAACGTAGGATAAGGATTAAATTATTGTTGCATGTAGATCATGAAACCCCATTTTAGATTGTTTATCGCCACACTAAGTTCACTACCTACTCACCTACAAGTTTGTACGGAACCCTCGGTGTGTGAGTCCGACTCGTACTTGGCCAGATTTTTTAATTCTACGTTTAATGCGAAAAATAGTCACAAAGTGACAAGTACCACTTACTTTTGACATTTCGTACCAGCCACTATAATGAGGTTGGTAACAATATCGACCGGCACCAGATCCGTGATGTTGCTCCCTTTACCCTGAGCCACCTTCAGGACACCAGTTGACATCCCAACGAACAACCCAGTGGAACCGTTCCAGGTGTCTATCCAGCCAGGACATGGCTCTTTCAGGGCTGATACCACTGGAAACAGAATAACTATCATGCTTTAGTTCTTCAAAGGGTAAGACTAGGGGGTTGTTGATAAAGCCTGCGAGATAATGGGGGTTAGGGATGCGCGCAAATATATAAGTATCTGGGAGTGTCCCTTACTCATAGACGTAGAAGAAATCGTGGGGTAAAAGTCAGAAGTCCGACGTAGCTCTCCGTTTTGCCGATGAGCAGTAGGTTCACCCAATTTACCAGCAAACCACCACAAATACTAACAATCAGAATTTGTTCCTGTCGTAATGATTCGAATATTTCCATTCCAAAAGTAATTGATATTTTGAAGCAGTTACAACTATATATCTATTACATCATTATTCATATTTAAGCCCGGAATCATTCACTGCTAAGTATAATAGGCCTCCGCTTTCTTTTGCCATTCTTCTCTGCTCCAACGTCAACGCGCTTTCTTTTTATGGTTATAATACATCGATAGTATTTATCGTTATAATACATCTATAATATATATCGATAATATTTATCGTTATAGTATATCAATAATACTTACCGTTATAATATTATATCGATACTATTTATCGTTACAATATTTCGATAGTATTTATCGTTACAATTTATCGATAATATTTACCGTTATAATATAACGATAATATTTTATCGTCACAATATGTCGATCATATGTATCGTTTTAAAACATTGATAATATTTACCACTATAATAAATCGATAATATTGACTACTATAATAAATCTATAATAATTATTTATCGTTATAATATATAAATATACATTTATCGTTATAAAAAATAATCATCAGTCTCAAAATGCAAATACGCAATGAATAAGGGACTTTGCCTAACTGTTAGGCGTTAACAGACTATTCAAAAGTCGTAGGTCATCTACCCATTCAAGATCATCTACCCGTAAGGTGAAACTAATAAGAAGCCAAGGAAAACCATTTCAGATAATTTCATTATACATGAAAATAGCTTTAAAATTTTCTTCAGGGAAACAGCAATTTAGCTAAGAAAACATATTTTAGTGCGGAACTCATTAATTTCAAGGGCCACTTCCAAGTATAATTTAATCTTCTTACCTATAGATGGTCTAACGATGGCAGCCGGCAAGACTTCGCATTGCTTCATAACTTGTTCTTCCGCGAACGCTTTTGAGAAAGTGTACGTATTCGGCTTCATTCCTGTAACGAATGTTATTTTTTTTATTTATTTTTTTATTCGAGAAAATTCACTCTTTGGTAAGTTCAATCCCGCAGCATTGATATTCTCTCATGCGTTTTGTGGCAACCACAAGCTCATTATGGGCTGGTTGAATAAATAGCGATCGGGTAGCGGCTTAGTTTCCAAAACAGTCATTTACAAAGCACTCTATACAATATTTTATGGCTAGACGTGAAATCACACGTCAACATTGTATAAAATAGAGTCGCTACCGCTGTCTGTTTGATTAGATCTTTTAACCGTATAGTTCAGTATGGACACCTTTAGGGGCTTCGACATTCAAACCTCCGCTGGCTCGGTACTGGCCCCGATAGGGGTCGATCATTTTATTTTCTGGTTAAAAAATAATATGGGTGTGTATTTATTAAGATAGTAGAATAAAAATCTCATATATAAACGTCATTAGAATTTTTTTTAATCATTGAGCAAGTTTTTTAATTAAACTTCTATATTGGTATTTTAGTATCTACATTGCTCCCTGCGAAGCCTGGACGGGTCACAAGTTATCTAGTCAGCTCAATTTTTAACGACCAACGTCTGTTTAGCCTTTTCCTATGTTGGTGTCGGCTTTCAGTCTAACCGGATGCAGCTGAATAACACTATTTTAAATGGAGCGACTGCCTATCTGACCTCCACAGCAAAGTAAGTACTGTGTTGTTAGACTTTCGGGACACTGAGAAGACTATCAACGATCTATAAATAACAGCTTAACGTTTTTTTCCAGGTCACGGAGAAAGATGGTATGTAACGGGTGGGCACCCATCCACAGACCAACCTTGTCAAGCGAGGCTTAACCAAATGATCGACACAAGGGGCTGTCATTATTTAGCCATGAGCACACCAAAATCATTTTCGAGTACTGATTATTTACTAATTACCATGCAACTCCAGTTTCTAGAAAATGGTGTATGAAGAAAATCTTACCCATAAACTTGGAGACAATCTCGTCATTATGTGAATACATTTCAGCAAAAACTCTGGCGGCTTCTAGCTTCATAGGCATAGGATACACCACTTCATCTATATCCTTTCTGTCTGCATTGGTAAATGCTGTCGATACGTGCACAAAAGCCTATTTGAAAAAAAAACTTAGGTCAAGGACAACTGCAAAATTGCTACAATAAAGACGGCCAATCACTATGACAAATAGCGAGGCAAATGGTTTTCATGTAATCCTTACTAATATTATAAAAGCGAAAGTGAGTTCGTTTGTTACGTCATCACGCTTAGATGACAAAATCGATTTTGCTGAATTTTGGTACAGAGATAGTTGGGACTTTGGAGACGGACATAGGCTATTTTTTTAAAGTGAGAAACGAGGGAGAAACAGGGAAGAAAAGGAAAAACTTAGCTTTGCTTTTACAATAAATAAGGCGCAAGGACAAAAACTACAGGTAGCAGGTTCCTGCAAATCA
This sequence comes from Ochropleura leucogaster, assembly GCA_958449745.1. Taxonomy (NCBI): domain Eukaryota; kingdom Metazoa; phylum Arthropoda; class Insecta; order Lepidoptera; family Noctuidae; genus Ochropleura; species Ochropleura leucogaster. The sequence continues at coordinate 7,834,051 of OY288207.1, read as the reverse complement.
AGAAAGGAAAACTGTGTTACCCCGAATTTAAACCAAGCAAAGCCGCGGACAAAAGCTAGTGTAACTATATCTTCTACTTATCGTATCGATGACAATGCATCTTGGCGACAAGTTTGTCGTTTTCAGTTCATAAATTACTGAATTGTGCAAACAATAGGACAGGCAGGACACGATATCAAGTGTCCCTTCCTGATATCTTCGAAGATAAAATAAAGAAACATTATTATATATACGTAAATTCACTGTCGTGAAATTTAATAAAGACCCTCTCACCTCTAATTTTTTCATCCGGTGACATAATTCAATAACATTTTCTGTCCCATTTATATTGATCCTCATGGCGTCTTTGAGTGGTAGCTTGAACGCCACTGTGGCTGCTAAGTGGAATACTACTGATACCTGAAATTCAAACTCGACAATTACCTACAAGGTTAAATCGAAAAAGAGTTTTGAAAAAAGAATGCTTCATGGAACACTATTCGTCAGCGTCATTAAAAAAGGAAAACTATTTTTTAAAAATACGGCCAAGTGCAACCATCTTCTGTTTGCGTAGACTTAGAGGATTGATTTTTCAACAACTCTAAGGAATCACAGACTTGAGCATGTCGTTTTAATTTCAACTCGATACCTTCATCTGTTCCTGATATAAAGGGTCTTGACATACAGACTACGACATGGTTGGCGCAGTTGCTGAGCGATCGACTGCTGCGCTGCGTGTCGCGGGAACGATCCCCGCACGGAACAAATATTTATATGGCTAACAGATATTTCTTCCGAGTCTGGCTAGTTGTGTATGTGATTATATTATAAATGTTTGGAAACGCACTCATGATACAGGAGAAATTCCTAGTGTGGAGCGACGTTATTTTATATTTAAAAAAAAAGACGGGCAACAAAATGATCCAATAAGGCTTCCGTTTTTTCAAACCGTATCGTTTTCTTTACGGAACCTTAAAAATTACTTTATAGAAATCTAATGACATTAAAATTTTGCCACATTATTATTTAATATTTATTGAATGAAACAGAGTATTTTGAAGTACCTAAATTCTCATAGTCAACGTACCTCGTCCTCCAATATTTTTAAAACATCATCCGGCAATCCAAGACATTCGCGGGTAATGTCCCCATTAATGACTGTAATTTTTTTCAGCTCCTCATTCCGGCTTCCTTTTAATCTGTCGAAAACCTGAAAACATGAATTTGTTATTTTATGTTCATATTTAGAACTTTTTCTGGAGAACTCTGTACTTTTTTCTAGATATAACTTTTTTTCCTGTGAAAAACAAGAGATTTAAAGATAGTATTAGATAGAAGATATACCCCCAAATACTGAAACGTCACTCAAAATTTAAGTACCACTTAAACAGATACTCAAAAGTGACGTTTGACGATACAAAATCTAAAGTTTAAGAGCTGCTCAAATGTTAAGCAGCCCTCAAATTTTGAGTGACGTTTCAGTATTCGGGGGAAAAACACTTTGAGGCACAATTAGGAAAATAATGATAAGAGAATACATTACCTTCTCATTTAAAGAAACAAGATTAAGTGCGGACTGGATGTTCTTACTCAAACTTCTAAATCCCAAAGTGTTTTAATTTAATTCTTTGCAACAAGCACAAACAGAATCACCCATAGACAAAAAATTAATGAAACTAGCTTCCGCCCCCGACTTCGTGCGCGGCATAGTTACTTTGGGCTAACGCTAACTATAACCCGCCCGATAATCGAAAAAGCACTTTCCCCTTTTCTTCCCTCTTTTTCCCCCTTATCTTCCTTTTTTTTTAAATTTGCATAATCATGTCCGTTTCCAGGGTCCCAACTATCTCTGTACCAAAATTCATCATAATCGGTTAGGCCATTTAGTCGTGAAGACGTAACAAACAAACAAACTCAGTTTCGCGTTTATAATATTAGTAAGGATGATTAATTCTTAAAATTATGAAATGAAAATGTTGCCACCGAGCGTTTTTCCTAGGGCCACGGAGACGGCTGTCATTTATAGAAAAGTTTTTATTCAAAATATTAAATGCACGTTTGAACTCATACTTACTGGTGAGCTAGTGATACGCGCCAGTCGTTCACTCGCCTGTTTCCCATGCTTGTCACGTACTAGGACATAAATTTTGTCAATCCCACTGCAGCTGTACAGCAACTTTTCTATTAAAGTCTGGAATTATTAAACATGCTGTTTTGAATACTATTTAGAAGGAAACTACGTACATTCATGGTCCTCATCCTTTTAATACTAGTAGGGGTAGACAGTGGGATAGGAATGCAGAGACGTTGACTCACTGTGCACTCGTGGAAATAAGTTCATAGTTTATTATAGCACATGGCTGCGTAGTTTCATGAAGCGAGTCCATCGAGATTAAACACTTCAAAACTAAAAAGATTATTTATTTTTCATAGATATTTAGATTCGATAAAGCACTGATGATTTAAATCAAATCCTTTCGTTTTTTTTTCTACCTAGAGCACTAAAATATAAAAAAAAACTCTTACCTTGCCAACGAACCCGGTACCACCAGTTACAAACACAGATTTTCCGGAATAAAACGTTGCCACCTTTGACCCCTTGACATTGGACATTATGAATTGTTTCTTGAATCACAATTACCTAAGAAACAGAGACAAAACTTTAAAAGACTATCCTTATAGTAAGGTCTACCACTTCACTTCGGCAACTTATAATAAAAATCAATAAATACCACTTTACTTAATAAGCGACCTGCCCTCTCCGCACGGTGTTAACAATTTGACATAACTTATAGTTATTTTTTTTCTGGTTTATATATTTCAATCATGAATCTTGTAATAAATTCTCTTAATGCTGGTGAAAATCATATCAAATCGATTGTGTTTTGGAAGAACAACGCGATAACACAGAAATGAACATTTTATTATGATGTAAGTTTTATTAGATTACTTTATTAAGATTTATAAAATGATATAAATGTCACTGAAGGGGTTGTTGATATATCATTGACAGGATAATTTCAAATAAAATCTAAAAACAACAAGTTTTTTCTGTATGTTCACAATAGCAAGAAATGGCAATGCTAAAAGATTAGATAATATTTGGCAATCGAATCACAAATAAAGAGATCTGCACGAGACCCAAAGGGGTATAAAATAGCCTCTTTAGCAACTGCTAATAAAGTTCTTATTATTATTCATAATAGGATAATAATAAGAATTACGTTAAATTCTTAAAATGGTCGAAATTTGCCAAACTTAAGTAGCAATCAATGAATACGAAGTCAGGGATGTTTTTCTTCGAATGTGAAATTAAGCTCCTAAATATATTGTTTAAACTAATTATAAATTAAACTAAAATTATTAAACTAAACTAAACTTATAAAGAAATTAAAAAATAGCGTCAAAAAATTCGTCCTCAACGCTGTCAGTTGGCAATGTCCCCAAGAGACTGGCCGCGTTGCCACGTTGTATGGCAACGCTAAGCCTCTGGCCAAAGTAAAAGCCAGCTCTTGGGTCACGGGAAGTGTCAACGAAACGTTTTGATATTGCCTTAAAAAGGCTGTGAGCACAAGGACCCCACGGTCCCAGAGTTTCAACCCCAAACGGCTCGAAAATATAGTTCCCATGTGAAATCCACCAAATTACTTCTCCAGTTCTAGACGGAGCGAAAAGGAGTGTCAGACTTGTACTGATTAAAACCCATCCATGTTTCTTCTTTTGCCCTTTGTGTTCCGGGGCCGCGGTATGTCTTCCAAACAACCCGCAACCCGGACAGGGTACAACAGAGCTTGGAGTGGCGAACACGTACCAAAAACCTGACTAATGATAGCCAACACGAGCGGGGAGCGGGCGATATGGCAGCGCTTTAGGGTCTAAACCCACCAATTAGTGTCCTTCGGCTGATATTATGATGATCACAGAAATATCAAAACAGATTTCAACTTTAAAAACGTCGTTACTCCTCAAAATCACTTTAAACAGTCAACTGAAAATAATGTTACGACACATTATATTATATATTCTGTTCTCACGTATTAGTTATTTGCCCGTTTTTTTTTTACTATTTGATAATATGAACAGGTTTTACAATACTTATCGTATTGCTGTTTATTTAATGATAATTTTAAAAATACTATTATATTTTTTGCAGGTATTGTAATTTTTCATCGTCGCTATGCCTTAAAGAAGTCTTATGAACATCTAATATTAATAATACCAGTCGTATACCCTTGCTCAAGTGGGGTTGGCAATTTTAGACATTTATATTAATTATAAGGTTTCCCAGTTTCACGATGTTTTCCTTCGCCGATGTCTGTGATATCTAAGATTAACTTAGAAAGTATAATTGGATTTAAAAAGTCATATAGGTACTTGCCCTTATTTGAACACATACTGACTAATGGTAACGGCTGTCAAAGATCTACAAATGGCAGCCGGGACCAACTGTTTGACGTTTTATACGAGACAAGGTATGTAATGGGTGGTCACCCAGCCATGGACCAGGCAAGCGCGGTTTAACCTCAAGATCGACGGCTGAAGGGAGAGGAAAACCAAAGAAAAGATGAGTGGATTGTGTGAGGAACGATATAAAGGAAAAAGGAGTAAATGATAGCGTACCGATTTAAGCTATAGCTCCTATTAATTTAAAAAAAAAAAAAACAGGAAATTTCTAGTAGTGTTTGGCATTTACTATTCATTTTATTGTGCTAGATCAGTTTTATAGTATTACAAAAGTAAATCCGTGTTATAAAAAATGATTTGCGGACTAGTGATTTATATTATAACAAGTGTATTTATGTATGTTATAATTAAGTTTTTTTTTAACTTAATAACTAATTACGCGAGTTTAAGATTTTTTCAAAACAGATAAATTGTCTTGTTCGTAAATACGGACGTAAGACTATTCGCTTACGATGAGATTAAAATCTGCTCAAACAAATTTATTCCAGGATAACATTTTTTGCGGACACTTTGGTATTAAAACCAGTTTATGTATATAAGAGTATCACTGAGTCCGAATACACCGAGAACCGTTTCAAATATTTATGTAAATGTTAAATCATTAATATTTGCAGAATTATACATGATTTCAATGGTTTATCGAGCCGTAACGTGGCATTATACATCCACCAAGGTCATTTAGGTTTGTTGGCCAGTAGTAACCAGGGATGTTATGGAGCTCTTTATCCGTAACCGATTTAAAAGTTTCAGATAGTTTCGGATAAAGGCGGAGTCTTATGACAGGTTACGACAGGGTTATGGTTTTTTGCCCGGCCGAGCAGTTACTTGCCACACAGGACGCGCGTATCTTTTTCAATTTGCATTATTTGTGATTCGTGCTATTTTTATTACACTTTTATGGTTTTAAAATCATAATATCCGTAACAAAAACAATCTGAAACTAGACGCTAATCTGAAATTATTTAATATCCGTAACCGTATTCTAAACCGATATAATATCAGCCGGAAACCGGTTTAATATTATACCGAAACCGGTAAAATATCATTCAACGTATCCAGGGCCAAAATTTCATATCCATAACATCCTTGGTCATTCAGGTGATTCTTCGCACCCCCTACCTCGTCATTACCGTAATCGCCACTAACATCATGGATATCTAGGCCGCCGGGAACTTGGGAGCGTGGTTCATTGTAGCTTGCCTTAGGGCTTGTCCAAAACTTTGGGAAATGTTACACCGCCATTTATCGGTCGTCAGAGCCTCGTTTGCTGTTCAGCAGGATGCAGGTGGGTAAGTTTGTCCTTCAATACATTATGTAAATAAGTTTAAGTGTGAAAGACAGCCAAATAAAATATTGTTTTAATTAATTTACTAAGAATTAGCATCGAAAAAGGAACTTGCAAGGTATTTGCCTTATAAGTTTTTTAGTCAAAAGGTTCTTAGTTCCATTTTTGTTTGCTTTCAGTACCATCTCCAGTTAACACACTATCATCTACCCTATAGCCTTTCTATTGGAACGGTTGAAGAATATGAGGTTTAGTAATATAAATAAGACCCAACTGACTAAAACCTATAATAAAATAATGTCGGGTTGACTTTGTTTTATTTTAGGTTTTCTTAATTAGAATAAATAAAAAATAAAAACGTTTATATAACAATTATAACACTTTTTTTTCTAACACACTTAATTTGGAGATAACATGCAACGTAACATTAACAAGCAAGGAGATGCTAGTACTGTCTCCGCTCTTCCACTTTTCACAAATCCTATTTCAACAAATGTAGTTTTATCAAGTTAACATGGCCATCTATGCTAACGCGTATGAAAATAGGGGAAATGGGAGGAAAGCGTTGACATTAACAGGTAAACGCAGCTCTCTTCAAATGAAAGGAGTTCTCAAACCTTCCGGTAGATGTCACTAATAAAAGACACTGAAGCGTTAAAACAGGAAAAAACATCCTGGAACTGAAGATATATTTATATGTATATCCATGGGCTTTTTTAACCAAAATAAAGTGTTTTTAAATTCTTGTATCAGTGGAAATTGGCAAGACTTGCCAAAGAGATGCAGAATATAATATGCAAAACTTTTTCATTTATTTTTTTTAACGTTCTTTGGTTTGAAACTACAGTCGCACATAATAATGAATTAATTCATTTCCTTGCATAGAGACATTATCATTTAATTGACAAATTATGTTGGCCTCGAAAATAAAAATAAAATAGTTAGATACTTCCATACTGTTAAGCCTGTTATTTTTAGCCCATTCTAAAAATATGCATGTTCAGTATTTATTTATTAAATGTTGTTTCAAATGAGTTTTATTAAAAAAAAACTCCTCTACCTCTGGGCTGAACGAAAGGAAAATTTTTGCTAACCAAAACTCATCCGTGTTTCATCTTTTGCCCTTTGTGTTCCGGGGGAAGTTCCGGGGCCATGGTATCTCTTTAGAATAACCAGCTAGCCCGACAGATGTTCATTTTGTATGAGAGTGAAATATTGTGAAAATAATCGCAATTAGTAAGGTAATTTCCCATACTCCCATATTCTTTCAGTACTTGCTAAGCTTCACTTTTTTGGCCATATCTCCAAGTCTTGTCAGATTTATTATAAATCAAATATTATTTATTGATAGAATTGACTAATCGGATCAACAAAATAATAATAAATAACTTGTCAATATCCAGTTGTCCGGTTAGCATTTTTATTTAAATATAATTAACTTGCTTTAGCCCGCGGCTTCTCCCGAGTGGCGGTTGACCTCTACAACCCGGTTAGTTCTGGGTATACGATACCCCTTGGTAAGACCCCTTGGTTGTCAGAATTTCGGGGCAGTGAATTTCTTTAACGACTGTTAAAGATTTACAAATGACAGCCGGGACCAACACCGTAACGTGCTTTCGAAGCGATGGAGAAAACTTGGTATGTAACGGGTCAACCTTCCACTAAC